>OY776291.1:35741332-36071312 GCA_963675345.1 Trididemnum clinides
CCCACCATAGCGATACACTGCTGTTTTAGGATCATACTCCAGATGAAATTAATTTGCTTCGCAAGTCCTAACTCACCAACAAAAGAATCTCCATCACGAGAGAGATCAGTAGGGTCAACTGATATAAGGTAATTGGATGTTTTACTTCTCTTTCGCTTTCTACCGGCCAGAATAAAAATCTAAAAAAGCAATGAATTGCATAATGTGCTCGGTTGATAACAGCGACAGAGGTCGCACGCCTACATAAGGAAAGCCATAATCTCGTGCAAAAAAATTAAATCGATTTATTTTCGCACTGAAATCACAAGAAGCAGCTTTCCTGTTACATGTAAAACTTAAAATGCACATCCGCTTCATGGCTACAGTACAGTCGACACAAAGCATTTATATCACAAGCACCGACGTAGCACAATGTTCAAGAGGATAACAACGCTTTGAACTCGAGCTTTGAACTCACAACCTCATGATTACGATAAACCCGCAACCGAGTTTAACATAAAAAAGATCACAAGTCACCACGATACCAATGCAAAACGTTTCTACAACTAAGGATTTCAAACCAAGGCGTGTAATCACATATTGAGATTCATTTGCGTTTAGCATTGGTACATGAAAGCACCTTAAATGTATGAAAGCAAGCTTAAATGTATCATGTAAATATTTACCAACTACCATGACAATAACAAACAAACAAACAAGTACAACAAATAACCTTTTTTCCGTCGTCGCGTTCGTAGTGAAAATAATAAGTAGGGTAAGCGTGCCGGTCTATTCCTTTTTTATCCCTCGTAATGCGGCATTTCACAGTGTAGCCCTGTAATTAGGCAAAGTGAAGAAAGTTAAGATTGCCAACTATTTACTTCTTTCCAACCTTTACGCATATTGCTGGCTAGTAGCAACTTTATTTTCTAGCAACAAATACATAGAGCACAGCGTATGCAGACCGGCTTCGAAGCTTCCAGTACCGCGCATATCTACAACAAACACTACAACCAAGCAGAGAAAACAACAGCAAAATGATTTGTCCAGCGCAATGATTCTCAAAGTGGGTTGCGCGGAATCCGCGGGTTCCAAGAAGAAAGGTCAGGGGTTCCGTAAAGCTACATTCGTAAAGAATTGTGCGGTAAATTCCGAACATAGCTGCAAATCTTGCGAATATATCCTAAGATTACATGCCGAAAGGCGGTCGATTTCCCAAAAAAAAGGCCTTCATCACATTAGTTTTGTTAAATAAAACATTTATTTTATTGCATTCAGTATTGCTTTAAATAAGAGTTCAGTTATATTACCAATAATGTCCCATGCGGATCTCATAAATGCGGTTTCTGAATAACGTTACAGCGGCTTGAAGCTTTGAACCAGGAGAATTCAACTTCACACATCACAGCATGCAATAAACGCCGTTTTACTCCACCATGAAAGGTGGCATGTTGACACTGCGAGCTTCGAAGTAGTAGCTACGTAGTGATAACCAGGTAATTGAAAATGAACCATAATTTGATTTAAGAGCAAAACGCCCAGCGAAAGAAACTCCATCAGCTATATTTATTCTCTCAATCAAAAACAATTTGAGCCCTGTGCAACTATATGAAAGATGACACAGAAGAGAAAGACAACTATAGAAAGATGAAAGACAACTATATGAATTCGCAAAAACTTGGCTATGCTGATCAGAATGCTTCTGGCGAAACAACACTCAGCAAACCACGAGCCTACCCTTACTTGAGGTGCGGATTGCATGCAGAAGACTTCCAAATTATCGATGTTCATTCCGGGAATATTTGTTTTACCAACAACAGCAAGATTGCTTGTAGGTATGGGTCCGCCCTTAAGATGAAAATTGAAAAATATCTCATAACAAAAATAGGCAATTTAGATCATAGAAATAGCCCATGTCAAAAGTGGATTTAAACAGAGTACCACTGTTGTGATTTTACATTGCAATAGGCTGGGTAAACAACTGTACTGTTTTCGGAAGCATTGTTTAGTAAACACCGAAAACACATTACAGTAATAGTCTATCTAGCTTTTGGTATTATTTCATCATACCTTTGTCAGAACAGTTTGTATTTTAAATTACATACTGTTATTTGCAGGTTTTAGTTGAAATGCAAGCTGCTCTGATAAAGGTGAAAGCGTTTCATATGTTAATTGTCAAGTGCAATGCGCCTTTGTCACGTATTGCCACACGATCAGATAACATCATAATTGTAAAAAAGCCAACTCAAGAAAACACAAACAATAACCACGATAAGTTGACAATTTTTTACCAAATTTTTTGATTAACTTTGTCTAATGATACGAAGAAACCGATTTCAATACTTAGTTATATCAGGTCTTTTCAAACTTTTTTTTGCGACCCCTTTTTAGGAATGAAATGTCTAGTGGATTCCTTGACGGATTATTTCACAAAATCATGTTGTTTAGTTACCCGATCCTTACGATGGATAGAAACATGGCGGGAAACCATTGAGCCCAGAAGCTGAGAAACCCTAAAAGGCTTGGACCATAGTTCGTAAAGAGAAAAAGGAATCATCGCCGAAGAGCAAGCAGCGCAAAGAGTCCGAGCAAAGCTGGATGGACAGACTGAGATGAGAGGTGACCTGGGTCGGGCAGGCGCCGCAAGAAGAATTATCAACTCTAACAGTATTAGAGAAATAATCGTTTAACAGAAGGCTATGTGGACTGCAAGACGAGAGAACACACAACAAGCATGACGAGGAAACACAAGTTCCTCAGTGAATACAGAGAGGACCTGCGTGTTAAAAAATTTTGATGATGCAGCACGTCTGCAGTCCGAATAAAGAAGCGAAAGGATATGAGAAGTATACGACAAAGGACTGTAGATGGCTAAAGCAGCGCACCTCGTCTGGTCAGCTCATCAGCCGTGCCCTTATCTGGAAGAAATGAGTGACTGGAGACCATTGTAGTTTGACAGAAAAGAAGAAGAGGATGAATAGTTTCTGCCATATGTGCCAAAGAGTGTGAGAAAAAAAAAAGACGGAGAGGAAAATGTAGCAAGGTAAGAGTGAGAGTTTGGGAGGAAAACCTGCACTAATCATCAATCAACAGCCGCCTCAAAGTGGTGATGCAGTCCCCCACCTCGTCGGGTTAGACGCAGACGGTTGCTGGTTTTCTCGAGGGTCCCGGATATTTCAGGCACTCTAAGTTTATCGTCAACGAAGTTGAAAATGTTTTCATTAGCTTCCTAAATTCACTAAATGTTCAATTCCTGATAGTTGTGTTGTCTTACGAGCAATTTTTTTGCCCCCCCCCCCACAGTTTGAGAAGCCCTGATACTACTTGTTAACGATAGGCTATGTAAAAATTCAAATCTAAATAAAAAAAACAATTGACAACAATCGCCATAATTGATACTGCTTAAAAAAGTTGTTTTCCACTTAAAAGGCTTTCCCGTCCATTGTTTACTTTTTTCAACCCCTTTTTTGCTCTTTTTCACATGGCCTTTCAAACTTACTAGCTACAAATGCTTAAAATAACTTCTATTTCAAGACTATGCAACGCCATTTAACTATTCATGACTCTTAAAGGTCGTAAAATAGGATTTGAAATTCTATAGAAAATTTTACTCGGTCGTGATTCCCATGACGCACCCTATAAACGTTTGAACATAACGAAAAACCGTGCTGCCTTTTGGTGGAACACTGGCTTACATTAAAGCAACGTTTAACATTTGTAATACTCGAGAAAAGCTTTTACGCACACAAAAACCCGGTAATTATATTGTAGGTATATACTTCTACTGTAATCTGCACTCACTATCTTTTGCATTACGAAAGACTTGCTGGTACTGAAGCTGACCAATGCTGACAAGACGTCGGTCTCTTGAAGAAGGAAGTCTTTGAAACTACTCGGTGGACGACGAAGTGCATCCTTTCCAGATGACAAGCGCTCCCTATTTTGATGCAGCACTTCTTGCTTGTACTGTAGCAGCAGACCATCAATTGACACGATCACGTCATTCAGCGTTCGCAGTTCAGATAAAATCATTTGAGCAATAAATGAACCGGCACGAAAACTGTATTCTGCCAATCTGTCGCGCATTTCTGGGCTGGTAGCTTGCACGAGTTCATTTCCATGCCTTATGACGTCGTCCAGATGTTTACAAAGTTCGAAAATTAGCTTCCAGTCGTTGACACTCTCCGTCGCATGGTCTTCATTCATGTCTACAAATGTGCTTTGTAACAAAGCGTCTTCAGGTCGAGGAGAAGCAGATAAAAACAACTGGCTAGGCACTTTTTTGTGCTTAGAGCCTTTTTTATGAAGTTGTTGAGAGATTTCAAGTCGTTCCCGAACTTGTTTGATAGTTGCTGCAGTGGGCGACGCGTTTTTTTTAATCATGCGGTCCTGCAGTCTAGTCAAGACCCATTTTAGTTTGGCCAAAATCCACCACACCTGGTCATTCGGTGACTGTTCCCAACCAAGTGAACTGTTGCTTGATGATGTTGGAGCAGGAGAATTACGAGTATCAGAATCTCTTTTAAGACTGTCTACTGCTGAAGGAGTGGGAAGAGTCCGTCGAGTGATAATCTTCCCACTTGCCGCCTTTTCAAGACTGCAACTTGCATGCAATACTTTATCTTCGGACTCTCTAAAAGTTGAAACTAATTAAAAATATGAGTGGAAAGCCATGAAACCCCAACAGCAAGGCAATTACCCACGCTTCGGATCAGAGGTCGTACAAAAAAAAGTCTCACGAATTCTCTACTTGCAGCTGTCACTGGAATCGTAATTTAAGTCATTACATACTTTTAAAAAATATAAGTGCAAACATATACGTTCTCGTTCAGAATACGCAAGCACAAAGTCCATTTTACGTCCTTTATTCCCGCGTTTGGCAGGCTGATGTGCTGATTCAATGTGAGTCTGCCACAACACACTCTCTTTCGAACCACTTTTTGTACGAGCAACAGAGTTCTATAATAGCTATAATAGTGTTCTAAATCTCTAGAACAAGATAATAAACCAACAGTTACTCTTATCTCACTCTTTATCTAGTTTCAAATACTCAACTATACGAACTAAATCCGTGTTTTCTTTTCAGAGCAGTAGCTCTCAACCTAAGAGTCATGACACAGGAGGTGGGTCACAAAAGTCGGCTCGATAAAGCAAAACAACCACATTTAAAAGATATAGCCTTCTCGCATAATACATAGTCTTTTAATAATAAAAAAGTTATTAGCCACCAAGTTGCGATTATGCGTTATTCAAGTGGTAGGCCTATTGTGCCACCACTGCACGTAAAGAAACTATTGTTGGATTTTTTGTACAGTTACGTCACAAAAAGCTGACGGTGCTCGTGATGACCAGTACACAATCATACACTCATGTTGCGAATTGGTCAGCATGCAGAGAGCAAACCTAGTCGTTTTTGATTAGAATTGATATCTCCTGTAGCATAATTATTCCTGTAAGACTAGGCCTGCGACCGGCAGACTATATTGTTGAGGTTTTAATTAGTAGGGTGAGTGAGATCTGTTTTGCTGGTCAAGAACGGTGCTTTTTAGACAGGTAAGCTAGCTTAGGCGTTGTTGTGCGCAACAGAGTTTTTTAGTTTTAACCGTATATGATGTATTGTCTATATATTCAGCCTATGCTGTTGACAAGGCTGCATTTTTGTTTTTTTTATACTGTGTTAATATGACTGCAAAACCTAAGAGAGGCTGGAGAGACGAGAATGTAAAATACGATTTTAAAGAGGTTATTGGGAAAGACTTACATACAGCCCATCGCACAAGTTGTGATTCTATTCTTGAAAAAAGTTTATGACCATCTAATTTGCGCACACATTTTCATAACGTATATGGAGGAGTGAAAACAAAAGAGAAAATGCCCAGAAGCGCGCACGTTTCGATCAGAGGGGAACACTTCGGGGCTTCGGATTTGTGGAGCATTCAAACCTAATTTTTGAAGTACCATATTAAACTGTTTGTCTAATCGCAAGAGAAACGGCTTGATAGACAAGTGGAAAAAACTGATCAAATCTGCAGCACTGAAAATGTCGCAAGTGGCCCTTGGGGAAGACGCAACAAGAAAGTTTGAAGATGTTCCATTATCAAATAATGCCGCTGTTTCGAGAATCGAAGGTATTAACCACGATGCCCTCGCACATGATATCACAGGAATAAAAAGCACCCCGATACAAGTAAGTTTACAGCAGGACGAATCAACAAACATCAACAACATGAGTCAGCTGCTTCTCTTTATTCGTTTTGTAGAAGATATGTCGATTAGTGAGGAGTACTTGCCTTGCAAGAAATTAAGTTTGACTACAAACGCGACTGACGCATTTAGAATGTTAAATAATTTCCTCAAAACACAAGAGATCAGTTGGAATTCAATCGCGTCTATCTTCAGCAATGGTGCTGCGTCAATGTTACAACACAAGTCAGGTTTTGTGAGTTTAGTAAAAGAGGTTGTCCCAGACACTGCTACCAATCATTGTGCTCTACATCGCCAGCCACAAAACCTTTAACCAAGTCTTTGAAGGAAGTTTTGTCCAGTGCTGTACGGATAGTAAATTTCATTCGAGGAAGAGCATTTCAGTATAGGCACTATAAATCATTTTGCAAGGATAAAGAATACAAACACACTGTGTAGTTGTATCACCAGCACACTGAAGTGTCAAATGGGTTGCTCGAGGCCGTACTTCAGTTGGAGTTGTGAATTTGTCAAAGAAAATTGCTGCGCTCTTGTGGCAAGCTGGTCATAAAAGTGCAGTAAAGCTTGGAGAAAAATTTCTGCTCATGCTATGCAACCGGGCGGACATTTTTGGACTTCTGAATAAACCTGATTTATCATAAGCTATATCTGTGGATAAAAAAAGTATTCAAAAAAGGCCAACTTCAAATTACTTGATAAACAGTTTAAGATTGCAGAAACTTCAGAAGCCTCAGTTCAAAAATGTCACTGAACATTTTCATTGAACTGGATATAAATTTGTTTATTATCATGGGGAGTAGCCAGACATTGCCTCCTGAATCACACAATCATTTTTGGCAGACGTGCAAGAACACTAAGAACTTGCTAAACAGCTCATGCATCTCCGGTCAAATTCTGGAGCCACACAATTAGTCAATGCCAATAAATTGATCGATTTCTGGCTTCGATAGATCATCGCGTATCTTGGTGATGTTACTGTGTTGAACACGTTACTACGTGCCGGCAGTTGCATAAAGTCAGGCAACTGAATCAAATCACTAACTGATGAAATTAGCTTAACAGCAATATGACACAATTTTGTTCCATCGCAATACAAGCCATCATAAACAGCCATGAAGAGTCTTATGTTAGTCGTATTTTTACGGAAATTCTATTCAAGCAGGAAAGAGTAATCTGTGTTCATGACTAATAAAAGCATGAACTATTTAGAAACCTAAAGGAGCTAACGACAACATCCTTCCTCTTTACAAATTTTGGGTAAAAACGCCTCACAACAACTACTGCTCAGACTTCCATAAGTCGAAGCATCTACACTTCGGTTCCAAAGCAACACTTAAAACACGCCACCCGTAGATAAAATCCATTTTAGCGATGCAAAGCTTGAAATGATTGTTTTTCAAAATGTTATTGTGAATTCTTTCTATAGAGCGCATTGTTTTGCATTTTAAAGGTTATTGTGGACAATAAAGTTCAAATTTGAAAGTAGCAAGCGCGGAAGATATGTTAAAACAATATAACAACTTGTTTGATTGTTGGAGAGGCTTGTGAAACATCGTTCTGGTTGAAGAATGCTGCCTTGAAATAACACTTCTCAAGTACTGTCAACACGCCTAACAACTTGATAATTTGTTTCATACGCTGAATACCTCGCGAGTTCACTATGACGTCATTGACAAACCTATCTTACTGTTGATGTCACAAAACAGTCTGTTTGACGTCAGTTACGCTAAGTTTACATTGCGCAATCTGTTTGTTTCAAATGAAAACAGGGAGTCAACAAATGAAAAACACAACTAAATCCAAAAAAAGCATATCAGCCGCTCAGTCTGCAGCTTATTTTTTGTGACATCACCAGCATAGTATTTTCTGACAAGCAGCAAAGCTTGACGAGCATAAGAATGACGTCAATCAGTTCAACGCTCCCAACCAGTTCTTTCGGCAGAGCCACGAAGCAGTTTAAAATGTTAGTTTTTCGACATTAACAAAACCGTTCTTAACCCTTAAACTGGCGGATCTCAGATATGAGGGGTACATTGTATCATCGAAAAAAGGCTAATTTTGCACTTTCTTCACCTTTAATGTTACTAATTTCCAATGGTAAAATTTCAATGAAAATTAGCTAGAGCCTAGAGCGAGTCTTACCGTAATCTTCAGCAGGCACTAAGACAACCTCTCTCATCCCCCGTTCCAATAGTGGGTAGGGGGAAGTAGGCGGCGTTTAGGTGTTTGAGCAAAAAAATCAATATCACCGTCACTTTGATTTACACCAATGTCAGACAAAACTTCACATTCCTCTTCAATTTCCGTGTCAGTCAATTTCCTTTTCTTACTTTTTGGTGTCTTAGGCTGATCCATTGTTATGGGTTTTATTTAAACAATTTATTTTACAGTATTTAACTGACAGCACACAATACTAAACTCTTACTATAAAAATTAATTGAAATATTGATTAATGTCAATATTGCTTGAAAAAATTTCAATATTGAACTCAGAAAAATACCCACGCAAAAGTAGCATTAATAAGGAAAAATGTCGCAACAAGTAATTAAAATCACGTAAAAAACATAAGTGGCAACTATTTCAATCACGAAGATATTTATTGATTAACTACAGAGGCAGCAAACCAAGCAAAATAGTGTCTAACAGGACATCTCAGAGAGAGGGAGCCGTAGCGTCTTAAGACGTGGCCGCCGGTTAAAGGGTTAAGAATTAGCAAGTTTTCCACAACTTTACATTGATTATTTTAAATTTCTTTTTAAGAGTAAATCGCATCGCATATGTTGTTGAAATTTTGTTTCCGCCACATGTCTCACTTTTTGTGTATTGCCATTTTGCCGCAATATCTCATAATGGCCCCCCAAAGCAATGTCAGTAAAAGTGGATAGCCAACTGCAAAAAAGTCGGGAGGTGCAGGAATAGTATTGTATATCATGTTCTCGAGAACTGCAAGTTATGATGACCCACAGTGATCCCAAACGCTAAATCACAACGTACTTAACTACCTGAGTTGAAATAAAAAAACAATAAACGAGGCGCCTAGCAATCAATTGCAAAGGAATTCAAAGTGAGATAATAACTACGTCTCGTTGCTTTTGTTTGAAGCAAGTGGAAACTTTGTAAACTATTTTGGAAGCTCGAATAAAAGACTCCGTAGTTTACAACATGGTCGTGACAAAGCGAAAGTCTTTGTATTGCGCACAATACAAGGCAGACAATTGTGTAACAGGCTTTGTCTAAGGAAAGATGAAATGAAAAATAATTTTCTGAAACGTAAAATGAAGGTGAAGTTAGATCAAGAGGGCAAATGTAGGCAACCTTTCCATTAATTGGATTTAATGAATTTGAAACCACCTCTACTTTTCCGGTCGGAGTAAAGAAGCTGCTCGCCCAGCATGCTGTAAGAGACGACTACTGGCCATCCACCAATGGCAGTCCGCCTTGCTGGTGGTAAGACTAACCGCAGAAATTCATATTTATGACTGTTTCCAAATTAACAGTCACCTATCTCCAACCTTTGCAGAGTGAACTTGAATATCCGCTTTATACCTTGCCTACATCCAAAAATATATAAATGACAACAAACTATGAAAGTAATCTGCATGTACGACGCAGTAAACCCTACACTAAAGTAGAAAATAGATCAACATTCTATGTTTCATGTTCTTTTAAATATGTTACGCGAATCGACCAATGCATTAATCTAAAAAGCTGTTGCTTATTACAAGCAAACAAGTTAAGTTTGTTCTTCGAAATATACCGGTACGTCAATAATTCATAACAAAACTGACGCGCATTGCTTTTAACAATGAAACCTTGTTAATTATTTATAAAAAAAAGAAATATCGACCAAAGAGAATGAAAAACGCTGAAGGCCTACGCTTGAAATTATAATCTACACAACAACGACAAGATGCTTCTGAAAGGCGCACAACAGACATACTTATACCGCGACACCACTACACATAACAGCTCAAGACTAATCAAGAAAGTAAACTATCCAAACATACACTTAATTTGAATCAAGAACGATATAATAGACTATTTACAGTGGAAGGTGGAAACTACTGTTAATATATTTCAGTGGTTCTCAATCTTTTTTCAAAGCGACCCAAGTATGTTCAAAAAATCAAATTTGCAAAATCTCACGACCCAAGCATCTGCTGATACATAGTTAAATTAAAAGCTATGTAGGAAAATGTTTTCATGACAAAATAATACAAAAAAGCCTTTTCACTAAACATTTAGGATCCTTTGTCGAAAGCCCCCGCCACTAATGCAAAAACATGAGATTTGAGAAAAACACCCCTGCCACGTTTTAAGTACTGCAGATTTTAGGGTTAAGGTTAGGACAAAATATTAGCTGACATCGCTGAATTCAGTGCTGAATTCCATCAATGAATAAAAATCCAAACTGGATAAGAGCAATGGCGGGGGTGTTTTTTTTGGCGGGGGCTTTCTACAAAAGATCCAACATTTATTTATGAAATCACTCGATAATCAAACTAATTAGAAAGCTGTGCTTGCTTGCCGTCAGTGAGTTTTTGAAATTGTGGCGATACTTTACTTAAGCACAATCGCAGGTCAGCTTCAACTTCCAACCGATTTCGATGCTTGGTTTTCAATACACACAAAGCACTAAATCCAGCCTCACGAAGCGAAGTTGTAGCAAATGGAATCAGTTTTTTCATTGCAAACTTTGAAACTATCGGATACATTTTGTACATGGATATTTGCAGAATCTTTCGGTTGTTTTCTTTGAAGGACGCCAACGGCAAAGAAATACGATTTGTTGGTTCTGCCGTTATTTCTTCACCAACAAGGAGGGGTAGAGGCAGATCTGTGCCAGCAAATGAATCAATTATCCAATCATTTTCAGTAGTAGGCGACAAAGCGTCACCATAATAGTTACAAACTTTTGGGCAAGCTGTTCCAAGAGTCCAATCATGATTTGCTTAATATCAACTTCTTTGCCACAAATATACTATATTAGTTCAGAAAACATATCGTACTCATCTCGACCACGTAGCTTTTCCAGAGAATGAGCTTTTTATATTAAGCAGCAACTTTAGCAGCGTGATGAATTACTATAAAACCAACACCTTGCATAGATAAATTCAGACAGTTCAGAGAATCACATATATCGGCGAGATAAGCAATCTTTCCATTGAAATCTTCTTGACTAAATTTTTTAGTTCATGTTATGAAATTCTGTTGCCTCAGAAAGATAAAAATTTTACCTCGCAGATCACAAACACGCTTCAGCACATGACCCCGTGATAGCCACCGTACTTCTGAATGCAAAAGCAATGCTTGATGATCAGCATCCATGTCGGTGCACAAACATAAAAATATACACTGATTTAATGGCCTTGCTTTAATCAAGTTCACATGTTTTACAACAGAATTTAATACTTGGTGCAGTTCTTGCTACAGTTTTTTTTGCGACAAGAGCCTCTTTGTGGAGAAAACAATGTGTCCATTTAGCATTTGGCGCTTTGTCTTGGATTCGTTTTACAGCTCCAGACTTGAAGCCAGTACATGCTGCTGCACCATCAGAGCAAATTCTAGCACATTTCTCCGTAAGAATGAAGTATTCTGTGAAGAAATCATTCAAGCATTGAAAAATACCCTCACCCTTTGGGTGCAATTTCAATGATTTGCAAAATAACAAATCTGATACAGCAGCATTGTTGATGTAGCGAATATAGACTGAAAGCTGGGGCAGACCTGCAATATCTGTGCATTCATCTAATTAAATGGAATAAAATGGAGATTCTTTCACAGGAGTTAGAATCTGTTCAACAACATCATCAGATATGTCTACTATGCGTCTTTTCACCGTGCTGTTTGACAATGAAAATGCATTCAGTTTTTTACTTTCTATCGCACCAATCATTATTTTTACAACTTCTTTCAAAACCGGCATTAACAAATTCTCACCAATTGTAAGAGCTTTTTCCTGCTTTTTAATTTTGTAGGAAGCAACGTACGAAGAGTTGAAAGCAAATTCATTTTCTTTTGTGAATTCTGTCACAATATTTCTCTGTCCTTGAATCGAATTTAACTTGCGCTCAAAAAATTCAACAAGCTAGTCCAAACAATTTGAATGATTTGTCTTTAAATGGCGTTTTAATTTGTTTTTCTTTACTGATTCTGCAGAGAGAACTCAGACATACTGCTCATTTTGGTTTACCATCTTCGTAAAACCTAGTTTTAAAAAAGCTTCATTGTACGATCGTTTTGATGTTTTAAGTCTAAAATTAAGCAACAAAAAGGTTTCGAGAATTAGTGTTGTTCTTCTGTTCTGGGTAGGACTAATAAGCAAGCAGAGACTAAATAATTCATCTTTATATGCCACTCTAACTTCATAATCGTAATTATATCATCACAACTAAGATTATCACATAATATTGTGAAAAGGTTTTACTCTACGACACGCAGTAGACCTAAAAACAGAAAACGGTCAAAAGGTCTTATACGACAAAGATTTTTTATGCTCAATAACATAAAAATTGCTGCAACTAAACCCAAACTACTAACTTTGAATTGTGTGTTGTTACCCTGGCCTTGTCTGACTTACATGACCTTGCTTTGCAGTCCCCAGGTGCACAAAGCTTCTTCACTGCGAAAGTTCTTTGCTAACAAAAATGCTAGAGTACAGCGTTTACTACTTCGAAGCGTTTCACGACTTTGCAGTCTCCAAAAGCTCAAACCTTTCACTGTGGGAGTTTGTAGTTCACAAAAATGCAACGAGGGTTGACTACTATGAAGCGGCGTTGCATTTTTATTTATCATTCATTGCTTTTTACAAGTTTCACTCTTTGTAGATGTTTACAAAAAACAAGCGACCTAAAAGAATAATCAGGCGACCTAATTTCGGATAGTGACCCTTAGTTTAAGAACCATTGAGATAATTTAACGATAGCACTGACTTATTGTTGACAAAACGCCAACTATTGTACCCCAAAAACTAATGATTTAGTTGAAATGTACTAAAAGTATATAGTATTTGATGAAAAACACGCTTGAAAATAGGACCATAAAATGAGAGTAGCATTGGCTTAGGTAAATAAGTAACCTTTGCTCAAAATCGTAAAACAAAGCGCAAAGAAATCATCGAGTAGTTGCAGTTCTAAGTAATGCTACCTTTACAACCCAGAAAAAAATAGAAGGCTGTATGAAAATAGTATATAACCAATATAAATGATTAAGACAGGTTTCCTGTACACAGAATCAAAAGCTAAAATTATACAATGGACCTGAGTAATTTTACCCTTGCGTATTATCTAAATCAGTGTTTCTCAAACTCTTTAGGTCACAACCCATTTTTCAAAACATATATTTTGGAGTCCCATATAATTCTACATGTTGTTCGAAGTACTTGGAAAAAAGTACAGTGAAAACAAATATCTATTCAAGATGTTAATTCACTTTTAAATTATTTGAGACAAAGCATGCAGTAATTTAAATTTTGAATGACTTTCGCGACCCACTGAAATTACGCCCACCACCCACCAGTGGGTCGCGATCCATAGTTTGGAAACCGCTGGTCTAAATGCACAGTATGTCAACTGTAATTCAACGTTACACTACCTACTAAGGCTAAAGATTCCCAAAAATGTGCAAAAATAAATCTTTTTAACACTACAAGTTTTTAGTTCAGAAACTTTTTTTTCCATGGACTACAACTCTGAAACGCAACCTCCCTCTTCCCAATACCGCTTTACTTTAGCCAAGGAGTTGTTAAACCAATGGCTCAATGTGTCAGAAATCAAAACGTAAAAAGCTTAACAAGAAAATTAGTGTTATTGTGACATCACAAACATCGTGTCTCGGTGAAAGGTCAAAGCTGTGAGTGAATATACAATCATTCTTAGCAAAATCTAAATTTGATAAACGGGATTCCCCTGATGTGATATGCTGTATACTTCGATATTACTTTTTGAGAAATTCGCTTATATAATCATCAAGAAATCGCCAAAAAGGTTCTTTCGTGAAACGGGGCTGCACATACAATGCTTTAAATGCCATCTTTTACCACGATAGGCACCAACAGTAAGTAACTATTTTTTATCAACAAGAACATCATCGTCACGAGAACATATCAGTGTCGATTCTTATACAGAAATTGCAGAGCATTAATGCAACAACTACCTTTTACCTGAAAGTCAGGATGTCACTGGCTACCGCGGCAAATTCGTCAGCGCACCAACCGTCTCTCTTGACTGCCTTTTCTTGCTCTACATGTGCTGACTCAGCCTTCGCTTCTCTATCACGGACCTGATGCTTTCTGTACTCACTAATATCAAACTTGCAACCCTGAATAATGGGGCTACGGCAAAGATCATCAGTGACATCCACTAACATGGTATCTTCAGTTGAATTGCTTTCAACAAAACGCGGAATTTTCTATACAAAATAAAAGCATCTCAGGGTTAAAATAAAACATTCAACCCGGTCAAGCGGCAAGCAGTGTAGTAAAAGCACAGATAGCATTATCTTTCCACACAAAAATTTGATGTTTAAGGAGAAAAACGATCATTTCCAAATATTTAGCGTTTGCTTCTCTTCCTTCTCGCTCAAAAACAAGTATTTTACCATGACACCGGATATTGATTAAAATTGACAAGAGGATTTGCAAAGGCTTTGGGGGCAATATTAGGATATTTCTAAAGCTATTTATCCTCATTTTGTTAGTCGAGTACTTGCATGTTATGTGAAAACCAACAGCAATAAGTTTAATTTCACTCTAACCACATCGGTTTTATGTAAGCATAACACTGACCAAGTAATTAGTCTTTGGTTCATGCACGATCAAAAGCTAATGTTATTTACGATCTTGATTAAATGAACAGCAACTGAGCATGTTATTTACTGTAGAACTTTGGTCGCCTTCTAAAAGGAGCTCTGGAGGGTCTTGGGTGGACGGTGGTGGAGTAATAGACACACTCTGGACTGGCGGAGGAACATAGACAAAGTTTGGTTTGGTGCGGTCACTGGAAATGGCATGTGGTGATGCTACACCGTGCTGGCCGTCAGTTTGCCTCATACCAGATGGGAAAGCGTTTTCCAAACGCGCATAACCGCGTGATCCAAAACTGTTATTCTCAAACACATTCTTGCCATCATAAAAACGAGGTGGAAGCATGGACGTCCAGCTGTGCTTAATGCCCTTCAATTCAAGCAAAATTATGACAACCTTAAAATAACATTTATGATCTTATCTATTTCAGGCCGTGCTTGCGGCAGTAATGTTAAGTTTCTCAATTCTACAAAATGAGCGAGATGAAATTTTCGGATAAAGCAGCTTCAGTACAGCACATTATAAATAGACTGTTTCAAGATGGGATAGCAGAGAACGAATCAGAATTAGTAGCAGATTACAAAAAGAAATCACAAAAATCATGCTTCTAGGTCTGGTGCAGTTGACGAATGAACTATGTTTAAGTTTCAAATAGCATTTGAAGCAACACTAAAGATAATTTCACGACAAATCTCAAATCATTTTTATCACAACTACATTCGCTATTGACTACAGATTGGCACGTGATGTGCAACTGTCATAAGTACAAGTACTTGACACTAAAAAGATACCATTACCACTTTATTTCATGCACATCGCCTTTACACTACGCCTCTAAAGGCCGGTTTCCACTTACACATTATACTAGTTCTCGCTTTAGTATTCGTAAATAAATGCAAGCTGAAGTGTACGTTTTTGCACTAAAAATTATTCAAGCGTAAACTTTCAGTGTGTGCGAGTAGAACACGGTTTCTGGCGTAGTTCGTGCCTTGTAATCAAATTCAAAAACCCTTGATTATAGCAAGTTTTTCTTTCCTTTGAAGTAAAGAGATCACATCAGATGTACAGCAATATAACCTAATAATGTCATTTAAAGTCAGTCAAATAAAGCGGTGGAGTAGTTTGACATTGACCATCTTTTCACTCTGAAGAGATCCAGTCAACAGAAATTTTCCTGCAACTTGCTGGCCCACTACATTCGAGATCGAACGCGCTATGGTAAGAAATATGAGCTGACACCAACAAACCTACCTCAAATGATTTCTGCGTGGAAGGGCGGTTTGCCATCGATCGTGCGGTTGGAGGACGAGGGCCAATTGCCACTCCACCAGCTTCTGCTTCTTCCTCCTCTGAATCAGCTTCATAAGGAACCGTATCGACCATGCCTGCGAAATTTAATTATGAACTAAAACACTACGGTTATTTTTTAAAAATGCTAATTAAGCGTTAATTAGGTCAAAAAGCGTTAGATTACAACCTTTTGAGGCTAGCATCAAGCAGCAACCAATGATTCAACCAAAAGCTTTTAAGACTAAATTTTTTTAAATTGGTGGCAATAACTAGCTTAGGCAACAACAAAAACTTTAGAGCATTGACCCATTATCTGATCGATCGCAAGCAGCAAGATTTAGAGCTACGTAGTTAATCGTAAATATGTACTGTGCAAGCCTAAAAAGCACGAAGTAGAACAGCTATAACACACTTGTAAATTGATACTAAAATAGAGATAAAAAGAGTCTTTCGAAACATATACCTATCGAGTGAGCCTTTTGCAAATTCTATCGATTGTAACTAAACCACATATCTATTATGTCATAAATTACAAGTACACAACGGACACGTAGTAAAGTACATAACTGTGACGGTAATTCGATATTTTTATTTCTGTTATACATTAAATCGTTTGTGACATGTGTTACAAAGACCAATAAATGGGACAACGTCATGAAGTTAAACGTCAAACAAATGGAGGGCGAGAGAGCTAATTTTTTTAATTTGGTTTTGTCTCCGTTAACGGATGTGACCGGATTCACCTCAAGTCTCTAGAAAGTTCATATAAGCCATTTCCCGCTTCGTTGTGTCGGTGGCATCTTCCTTTTCTAGTCTTAACTTGTTCAATACGCTCTTCCACTTGCCTTCCCCACGTGATATTCAGTGGTCCACGCGCTCTTCATTCCACTACTTAAAACCCACCCTCTTATCAACATGTAATCACTACTCCACCTCAAAATCTGCCCATATCATCGCACTCCACTCGCCCAGGCCGATCCATCCAAAATCTCTTCCAAACCCAGCAAATCCATAAGTTCTTGGCAACTCCTTTTCTTCATCAATTTAACTCCGCACATTGCTCTCATCAGTATTTATCAAAATCGCCTCTTACGATCCCTGAAACACCAAGCTTCGCTCCCGTACAATATCGTCGAACTTACACAATTCTGGTAAATCCTTCCTTTTATTTTCAACAAAGCTTTTTTTCAGAAAGGAACTCTCCACATTCTCTAAATTTCATCCATCCAATTTCGGTTCTTGCTGTAATTTCTGCTTCACTTTCACTACTGAAATTCAACCTGCCCCCAAGTAAGAAAAACTCTTCATTGGCTCTACCTGGCCACAAAATTTCGAATTCGTCTGGTTCCACAATTCCTTTCGTAGTCTCAAAACATCTTTCACAAACAAAACTTTTTGCCACAGCTGAAGTCACTTTCTTCATCTTCGCGTATCTACTATGCAATTATTTACCACAATTTGAATTTTCCACGACCCCTTTTCCGCACTTTGCACATGGATCAACTCTGCACATGAATATTTCCCCTTTCGAACCACTCATCATCACTTTCGTTTTCTTGAGATTAACCTTCAGCGCCTTGCTCCTACACGCCTCATTTTACTTCAAAACTTCACTCTTAAATTCTCCATATTTTACTCATTAAAACCAAGTCATCTGTGCACAAAATTTTATTCACCAAGCCGTCCCTAGCCTATTCCGTTTATCATATTCACGATAATTGACAGAAGCAGCGGCGACAACATATATCCTTGATGTACACCACCTTGCACCTCAAATTCTTCAGATAATCCTGATCCCACTCTTAACATGCGCCTTTGCTCCGTAATAGAGGCTCATCACCGCTCTTTCAATTTCTGGTAGGCTTTTCTTTCTCATCACCCAATCCATCACCTTTTTATGAACTCTATCAAATGCCTCACTCAATGACTACAAAACACATATACAATTATCTCTTCATCTCTATATTCCTATGGCATTCTTCTAACAACAGACAATGCGTCTGTCATTTCTCTGCCTAGCATAAGACCAAATTACATTGCATCAACATTCACCACTTCTCGAATCCTTCTTTTCAGAACCCTTCCAACCATTTTCTTTCCGTGCTTTAACTACTTTACTCCCCTGAAAGAATTACAATTTCTCACGTCTTTTTTTCCCAGAATTACGATACTCTGCATGGAAGAGTCATCGTTATTTTACCCAGTTTACAAATTGATGCTTTATTTAACTGAAGTTGTGCCAGTGTCAACAACTTAACCACATAAGACAGATGCGGTCAGGCCTGTTTCGATCTATATGACCTCTTCAGGGCAACCAAATCACAAGAAGAAAGCATATATAAGCTACATTTGTAATCTCGAAAACATTTTTTATTTGAGGCAGCTTAGCAAAATAGCGCTAGTCTGTTGAGAAGGTTAAGTTCCATTTACTGCTTAAATCACATTAATTGAAATTTGAGCTCCGACTTTGTGATTAGCAGTCGGCAGACATTGCACTTCAGCATCATAAATAAAACCGTAATCAAACAGCATTACGCTGTACTTTACAGAGTCAGACTGACAGTAGTTAGAACTAGAGGACGGCTTTCCAGCAGCATTGCAGTAGTAACTGAACAAAACATATTCACTTTTACTCTTGCAATTCAGTTGATCTTGTTTTTCTCCAGCCACAGAAAAAAACCTCATTCGTAAAACGTAGAATTACTTACGGCCAGTTTTACAGTCGATGTTGCTGTGGGCACAGCGCCTTTCTAACAGAAACCCCACAATCAATTAGACTATACTACTTTTTTTATTAGGTATCAGGTAGAAGTAGAGCTCGACCGATAAGAATTTTTTAATCCAATACCAATAATATTTACTTTTTAAGTGCCAATAGCCAATATAACTAAAAAAAAAGCACGGATATTTGAAATTTTTGTATTTGCATTATGTTAAAATAGCAATGATAAAATCGCAATGCAACGCGGGAAGTGAGCGTTTGCGATGCTCAGCTAGCACGCCTAACATAAATTAAGCACCGGCAATTGGCTGACGTTTGTTCGAAGTCCGTTAAAAAAGAACCTACTTCAAAACTAAAGTTTATAGTCAAGTTCCACAATTTAGTTTTGGTAAGAAGTCTACCTTTAAAGTCGAAATCACCATCAGCTTAGCCTTAAATTTCAAAATATCTTTTTTTAAAGTGACGCCACAACCAACTTATTATTACTACCGATAATTATCGGTGAACAATAGACGATACGATACATCGGTCAAGCTCTACGTAGGAGAACATTTACACCCTCACAAACTATTCCACGACTTACAGGGGTGACATTAGACAAGACTGATTTACTGCACAGTACATGGTGATCTACTAACAACAGCAATGATATATTGAACTTTACCACAAAACCCGTCATCGCAATGAGCGTAATGTGGGAGCAGCGAATAGTCAAACGATTCAAAACTTTCAGCTGAAACTAACATTTCGTCATAACTAACAAAGAAATTAATAAACGAAGAGTCTACCAAGTCTTCAGCCATTTTGAACAGCTCTTTTAAGAAACAAAAACAGGTCTAAATTTGCACCATAACGGCAAGTTTAGCAGGAGCAAAATTGATTAATTCAAAATAAGGAAGACCACAAAAATAGCTTTCGAAAATATCTTTGACCTTGTGACGTGATATCAGCTTGCCATTACGAAAGGCGGGTAATTTTTAAGCACCAACCCGAGCAAACAGCATGTCAAAAAAGTAACTAAATTCGTGGAAATCGTGAAATTAAGATTCTTATTCACGGCCGGTTACCACCGTATACTACACAGAACTTTTTTGGTTTCTTTAAATTTTGAAAAAAGTGAAAGGTGAGTTGTGAGCAATGCATGTTTAGTCATTCAATTGCGAGAAATTTAATTACCAGTGATATCGACCATCCTCTAAAACAGTAGTTCTCAACCGAGAGTCACATGGCTCCCCAAGGGGAAATCATTTTTTGGGCGCGGAAAATTTGTTTTTGGAAGGAACCGGGGAGAAAAAAT
Source organism: Trididemnum clinides (assembly GCA_963675345.1). NCBI lineage: Eukaryota > Metazoa > Chordata > Ascidiacea > Aplousobranchia > Didemnidae > Trididemnum > Trididemnum clinides. The sequence goes on from OY776291.1 coordinate 35,761,628, forward strand.
CTGGGTCTTGGAGAGAAAACTAAAAAAGGTCTTCGTATATGTTTGAAAACAATAATTCTTCAATGGAAAGTTTCCACGTTTGTTTTGGAACGATAACTCTGCAATGTTCATATCTGCCTTATTGATCTCCAAAAAAAATGTCCTCATCGAAAAGTCGTGACAGGGGGAAAAGGTCAAAATTTGAGCTGTGCATAGAAAGAAAGCTGAGAAAAACGTTGAGATCTACTGTTCTGAAACATGAATCCCAAACATAAATAAAAACATTCAAAACATATTTATGGCTTATTTATCAACTACAATCTATAAAATTATTCTAAGCAATAAGCAATAGATTGCTAACCAAGCATTAAATTAATTCAGGAAGCAATTAGGAAATGCATAATAAATGATTAGTCGTCGATATGATTCATAATATTTATATGTATTAAATGAAGACGCATCAACTTACTTATTCGCATGTTACAATAATAGCAAATTTGAAACATGGTTTATGCTAGTGCATATCTTAACACAACTGTTCTGGCCGCTTAGCACATAACTGAAATAGTAACTCTTTGAAGCTTACCATGACTACTGATGCGTACACTACCAGCTAATTAAAAAGAAAAGCCTCACTACTGGAGCCGCCGATCTCACCTAATTTTTTCATTTTAAGCTGGGTGTCAGACTGCCGTGGAGGAACAAGATCTGAACTTTCGTCTTGCAAAATTTCTTCATCGTTTTTTGGCTTTGATGGTGCGTTCAGATTTACATTTACTACTGGCTTGTTGCTCGGTGTCACATCTATCATGGTCACAATTTGTTCTTCTTGTTCCAAACCAAAGTTGTCATAAGCAGCTAAAATTGCAAAAAAGTTAAAATTTTAATAGACAAATCTGGGTAAGCTTCTTGAAGCATACCATTGAAATATGGAGAGAGGCTTACATAGCTATCCTGAGACCACATTGCAGTTTTAGAAATTAGTCTATACACAAACCAATTTCAATGTAAACCCCACGCAGGTAATAAGATCGCTACTCCGTTGCAGACCTGAGTCTCAACAGAGCAAGCACTTATTTCCAGCAGCATAATGTTTTTGCAAATGCTGAGTAAGCAACAACAAAGCACTAACCGCCACTGAACAAAAGCAATAATATTACATAGCATCTAGGATTGTGTTCCAACAACAAAACCTCAACATTCTTCTGCAAAACTAGAAGAGTTCAAAATGACTGAACAGTTCATACCACACAATCAACTTTTCTCACCATGGTTGTAACGATCGTTAGTATTTCGACTTTCCACCAGTAGCATTGATTCATCTCGAACAGGTCTTGTTTTCCCACCAGAGCTTATTCGAGGTCCATCAGTTGAGATCATCATTGAAGTTTCTTGCTTTTTCCGTTTTTGTCTTATTTCTTCACGCTGTTTCTAAAACGAAAAAATTGAAAATTTTGAGCTCATACATTTCAGCATTCAACAGTGTTTGCTGCAATATCAAAAAAATTGCAACTAAGTAGTCTTAAGGTGGGGCTGTACAAACGTTTTTATTCGGTTTTGTACGTCATAACTCTCAAAGCATTTTTGTACGAAAACTTTCATCAGCTTGGTTATTTACATGAGGTTACATGGTTATGCCTTGTTATATAAACATCCGATTTCTCCAACAAATGTTGAAAAAGGGTCTGCTATAATTGTTATTTTGCCAACAAAAAACTTTTTGCATGATTTTTTATGCAAAAACCCATATGCTTTTGAGAAGTACTTTGCAAACAAAATTGTATATTCAAACAACAACATGTAATGTTAACAGTGGCTTTTAACGGGGTGTATAATACATCCCAGGATGCACAAACATTTTTCGAGGGTGAACAAATGTGATTGGGTCTACCACATTTTCAAAAGGTCTTTTTCTGGAAAACAGTTTTTAAAAGAGCTTTTCACATTAAGTGTAGAAACACAGTAGTCTCCAAAATCAATAATAAAAAAATTACCTATCTTAATTTGAAGTCAACTAGTCAAAGTAAGCGCTGGAAAATTACTGGAAAAAATAATTGCTGGAAAATAGCTTCCCACAACAGCATATTAAAAATGTTTGTACAAAAATGCATGAAAGCCAAAAATGTACAAAACCAGACAAAAACGTATACTGTGTACAGGCCTTTAGCCAATAAAATAGTTTTGTCAAAAAATACCAATAAAGATTCACAGAAAAAATCAGGTTTTCTCATTTGTTGCAAATAAAGATTAATGATAGTGAATTATACTTTTGCTTAATCACTATTTTTGCTGATTACGGTAAATAGCAAAATCCTTAATCTTGTTCTCAAATAAACTCCTATCTACGCTGTAACTACTTCCATAAAACTGTATGCAATATTACAAATTTAGTGGTTGTTTAATCACAAATGTCTAAATTGATGCTTTGTTTGAGGTTGTTGCACAGAGTATGTCCGGAAAAGCTATATTAAAGTTCAGTGCCACCAACAAAATATACATCCAGAAAATTATGCAACATGGAAATTGCAGCATTTTGGTAATTTGTCAAAACTGAAAGCTAAAATGTGCAAGGTGGTGTAAAATTAAGAACCTGCAGTTTGCTTTTGTGTCGCACACACAGATACTTGCTGAAAAGCTTTATTTACACACAACTGTTTCAAAACGCTCAATGCCAGAATGCACATGAATTATAATGACTCTAGTTCATTACCTGTCTTTCAATTTTTTGATCTCGAATGCTTTTCACATTAATTGATGAGCCTTGAGCACCAGTTTCTTGATTTTTATCTGCTGAACTAAAAAACAAGCAAAGATGTTAGGTGTGCAACTTGTTAAAGATTTTTTAAAGCATACTTGCTAAAGATTTCAATCCCAAATTGCAATAATGGGACTTTGAACTTTACAAATGACTGCTGTAAAGTTTATTGATAAATATTGGTTAAATTGAGTTATACATTTGTTTTCACTAGTCAAAACAAAACTTTTTTGGTTTTAAATGCAATTGCAAAAGATTCTGACATGCTTTAAAAAATTGTACTAGGTAAACTTACTGCTACTGCAGTTCATTTCTACTACACGCAGAGTGACAAATTATAGAAAATCCTGCTTCTTTTTCAAGGAATACAAACATCACAAGCAAGCATTGAAGTTACAACTTTGTGATAGCGAGCTAGCACTTAATCACAACTGAATTGAGTTGCCTGATTGGTTCCAATGTTCATGGAATTTTTAGAAACCTAAAGAATGTGCTCAAAATCCCCATAAACACTTTTTTACTGCTTTAGCCTACTTCAAATAAATATAAAACAAAACAATTACTCAATAAATATAAATTATCCTTCCCAGCCAACTAGAGGTCGAAAACAGCTCATCTTTTTGTGTCCATAGATTGCCTGGAAACGGCTATTTACAGAGCTGCCCAAACTCGTGTCTGATAAACAACAAGCTGAAAAAGGCTCCAGTGAAAGTGTCTGTTATATACGAGTTTGAGCAGCTCTGTTGATAGCAGTTCATAGGCTATCTAAGAGTACAGGGAGACGAACTGTCTCCTACCACTGGTCTGCTAGGAAGGAAAATTTATATTTACTTCTTATAACTGTCCCAGCCACATAAAGGGAAGTTTACCATGTGTTCCCTAGCTCGCAGCTCTAGAGGAATACATGACATATTGGAAAACAATTTCTTTGTGCAACTTTGCTAAGGTACCACAACTTGAAAATATTTTCCAGATTACAAATTTAGTTTTACATCTGTAGCCTTTTCATGACCGAGTGACCATAAAGAGATTTCATAGATAAAAACATGACTGTCAGCATCGAAAAGAATCACTTATTTGACCAGCGAAAGATGAAAATCTCATAAGTTACTAATATAACACATAGACTTTATAAGAAACTACCTTCCAGATGGGTTTGAATTATTTTTTCTGTAAAAAAACAAGATAAGACATGATTCTGGTACTGAGCTTGGTCTACATTTAAAATGCATGATGTATCTTTTATTGAATCTTAAATTTATTTTAATTGTAAACAAAAAATATGTAAAGCACGAAAATAAAACCTGTAATGCAGATATAACATAGGCAGCAGAAACCTTAAGTGATTACTTGCAACTTAAAACCATTGTTGAATTTTTCCTAATACTTGAGACAAATAGTATATTTATTTGTTCTAGTTTGCCAATTATTTGATTTCATGTACATAAAGTTTGAACAACAAAAACAGATCATCAGGTCAAGGATAACAACAGAGCATGGAAATACAAAAATTCTTACAAAAATAGGGAAAAACACCATTTGAATTACAGAAATACAAAGTTTCACTCAATTTCATTATATAACGTTACTTAATTGGGTGGCTATATCTGTATATGTTCAGTTTTAATCAATTTCCATAAAGTTCTGTATTTTACAATTTTCATACTTCTTTAGTTGGCAACTTTTCTACATTTCTATGATTTCTTATTTTAGAATAAATTTCTGTGATGCTACGTTTTGATGTAAGTTTGGAGGGTGGTGATTGGTTTGTCACAGAGAAGATTTAATCTTTTTGGTTTTTGTATAACTAACGATATTGAAAATCATGTTCACTCAATATGCCATAATAAAACAAAGAAAGCGCAAAAAATCTTTCATTTAAAAGCATTGTTGTCTAGTAATTTAATACTTCAATATGAATTTTCCTATTTGTAAATCTGGATTTTTATATTTTAGTGTTGTCTAACATGTACAACTAAATCTGTTACAAAAATAAAAAATTTTTGCAAAATGACTTATGGTGTACCATGTACTGCTAATCTATTAGGAAGATTATTATAGATTACCGGTAGTTAGTAGTGAAGGCAAGAGGTCTAAATTTAAACTAAACTTTGATCAACGTCAATCATTTTAATATAGTTACTATAGTACCTGCTGATAATTTACTTACCTTTGCAGCCCAGAATACATGATTTAAAAATTTCAAATCAATTTCAAAAAGAGGAATTCCAAAAAACACAACAATTTCTATGCAATCTTTAAATAATCATTTGAATTACAAACGATCCTTTCACCTTGATTACAAAGAGTACTTTCTTTTTCACAAACCACTTCATACTGGTACTTTATTTTTTCATTCAGCTCTGTAGTGTATACACCGCAAAACTGGTATTTAAAGTATCAAACAGTAACCAGTTATTGAGATTTTACTACTTACTCAACTTAGTCATTAAAACTACAATTGATTCTGACGGTTCAATAGCTTTGTCTCCTACACTTTCAAAACTAGCTTACAATCGAACATGCTAGACTTTCTTGCTTAGTTTGGAACCAGCTGACGACAAACGCCTGAAGTTCAAAGATCACAGACGACGCAGCCATGTCGGTTAAAAGATTTGGAATAAAGTCATAAAAGAGTTATTGTCCTTATTGTTGTCATAACAATGCTCGAATTAGGTAATAAATAATTAATCTATAAGTAAACGTAGATGACTCTAGACCGCTTAGCTCTAGCAATCATTTCGCATTTTCCTCTACAAGCTACAGCCTTTTTTCAGTACTACTACTTTCACTTGAACAAAATTGAATTTGTTTTGTTCGATGTCTGATCTTTGATAAAACCTTCGGTAGGTAACCACTGTGATTGTGGCAAAATAATTCTCTCGTTTCAAAAAAATGAGAAAAAAGATGGCTAAGAAGGGAGAATCACGTGATCTATCAACGCACATAAAAAGACTTTAGAAGAAAATTAAAAATAACCTAAATTTAAAATAAGCTCGCGGTGACACCCTTAAGGCTAGGGTGACCATACGTCTTTTTGGAGGACATGTCCTCCTTTTGGTAAAAAGTAATTGGTCCTCCGAGGATGTTTAAAAATGCATTTTTTGTCCTTTTTAATAACTAATTTGGTCATCCAAAGTCGTTCAAAAATTCCTTTTTACGTTTACCCTGTGATTAAAAAATTATGTCACTGCATATTAGTTCAAGTGATAATAAGTTTAACTGGTAAGGAATGACAAAAGGAATTTTCCTAACGGTCTACCTCAGACTGACCGTTACTTTAGGTTTGAAAGAGTAAGATTACATGGAAAACGGTACAAATACCGGTAAGTTTCCAAACTGTATTTCTTGTATTTTGCGCAGCGGAGATACGGAAATAAATTTTGCTTTGTTGTTCTGGTCGATTGATCTAATTTCAAAGAAACCATTTTGGTACATATTTATTTTAGTTTAAAAAATCAAACAATATTTTCAGTTAAACTGTTTATAATCATCATTGCTGTGATTTTTGAAAAATAAAACAAAAAGCTAAAAAATAAATGCGGTATGTCAAAAAGAAAATTAAGTTACTATAGAACTTCAACAGAAGTATCCAGTTTTTAGAAAAGAACGAGATGAGTTCGAAGCAGAATGCATTACTCGTGGCTGCGGAACTTTTGATTCTGTAGCAAATAAAGGCAAACTTAGCCTAGACATGGATGTAGATAGCTCAAAGCATAAAAAGCTGTCCGATTTACATTTTTTTGTTCATTGGCATAATGAATTTAAAAAATAAACTGCTGTATTTGTACTAATTATCAAAATATAATTATCAAAAGCGGTCAGTGTACAACAATTGTCCAGAAAAATTTTCCCAGCCTTGCAGAACAACTTGTAGGGTTGATAATAATAATTATCAAAAAATGTCCTTTTTTGGTAACGAAAATATGGTCACCCTACTTAAGGCTAACTAGTATATTATATTATACAAAAAATACGAGCTTTCGTGGTTGGAACCACTGCTTCGTCAGGTGCTGCGAAACAGCAAAAACAACAATTAAAAGCCATTTTACTACCACTGACGAAGCGTTGGTTCTAGCGGCAAAAGCTCGTGTTTTTTATGTAACATAATGTACTAATCAGGCTTAAACGTGACATCGAGAGCTCACTCAAAATATAGATTGTATTATGTGCAAGGCTAACGAGCTCACCATTCTAATTATAAAAGAAACCAAAAGTTATCAGCGAAACCATGCATTTTAACTTGGCGACCAAAATATCAACACATACAAGAATAAATGCAAAGTTTTGAAAATTATACATTATTCCCAGCATTTGTTCCACTCAAGTCATGTATTTTTAGGAAGCCCATTCAATTTCCTATCTGCCTCATCACATCGTGTGAGGAACATTGACTGCTTTTGTACAACAGAATGACTGTGAACGTGAGCAAAATATTGGCATCTCAGTCCGAAATTTTAAAAATCAATTAATTAAAGACGGCTGATTAATGTTTTTCCCCATCTCCTTTTTAAAAACACCACCACTAAAAAATATTTGTTGTGAAGTCAGCTATTCATTTATTGTTTTATTTTTGCTTTCAAGATAGCACACGCAAACTTTATTGTTCAAATTGCAAGAAATTGGAATTGTAAGAAAATTCAAAAAAATAAAATAAATGGAATTGTAAGAAAATTCTCAAGCGTTTCTACTTAAAATTTAATTAAAAACTAAGTTAAAAAACATTGCTCGTCGTTGCAGTTGGCCTAGAGGAAGGTTGCACGCACGTGATTAAACGTCATCAAAATGCGCTTTCGAAAAAAGTGGCTGACCACTTTCAGTGATTTTGCATTGAATTGAATAGGAGTAATATCGTTTTTTGCAAATCAAATCGATAAACGTGACAGTTGTTAAATATGTTATTTTACTGATGTTATGGATTGAATCTAAGGTCAAAGTAAGCTAAGAGGTGCTAAGGTTTGCTTGTTATCGCTAATAGTTGGGCTAATTTTATGGGCTAAACATGCAGGCGTATTTTTAGCCAGTTTCTATGAAAGTATCATGTTGGATTAATTAGCGTGTTTGGAATGCTGAGCTTAAGTTAGTTGTAATGTGTAACTTACGCAGTATATTTAGTTTCATAAGCAAACTGAAAAGTTGAAAACCTTAGTTATACCGTAGCCTAAATGACAGGACAGACTTCTGTACCGTTTGTCATATGTTGGCTTAGACATTGATGGATAAAATCAGTAATTTTTTGAAATTTTTTTCAATAATGCTTCCAGACCAATCACATTGATATATCAGATGTAACTTTGTGACCTTAACTACTCCTTGAACAATTTTTTTGGCTATTGCTTAAGCTGCTGAACTAAGGTTAATTATAAAACTTATGGTACCAATTCATTTATTCATGCGTATGAGCTCATGTTCTGTTTGGATGTCTTTCGTCACACTGGGCCACGACGACGGGTAGACTGCTTGGCTCCACCACATGTTTGCCTCATAAAGATGGAGTCATGCCGTTAAGTGCCTTGCCCAAAGGAACAACAAGCAAGTTTGCTATACCGGTAGTAATGATCAGATAATGGTTGTTTTTGCTAATGTATTGACGAGTTTATAATTGGTATAGAGTTATTTTTAACTGAGGAGCAAATAGTATTTAGATGGTACTTCTCTTAGGGGCAATTTTTTTTAACTGGCTCACAGTACTAAGTTTAGACTAGCCAACTGAAAGACCTAATCGCAACCAAATTGCTTTTGATTAAATTTATTTGTTTCCGAGGATCCAACTAGCAATAATTCATTCCAATTTTTAATTAATTTCTCATTAGTTTTCAAAATAACCCCAACAGTTGGCATACTATACGTTTCCAGCATAAATTACAGTGTTTTGTCAGACACTTTCTTTTGGCGCCAAATGTGTGACATCATATACAACCTTCGTAAAGCCATCATGAGTTCCTGGTATCAGCATAAAAAAGCATTAAGTCAAAAACTCTGCATGGCTGGCATAGGTTTAATACCTCCACAATACGTACAGCATAATTTACAAGTAGCAGTAAATTGGGTTGTTGCAATAATATTAAATAGAAAATGGATGTAAATACAGGGTGTCCCAAAAAGATGTATACACATTTCAAATATTTGTAAACTAGATGTTTATCATTATTCAATTATTTTTAACATGTAAAAGAATTAAAATAATTTTTGAAATTTTTAACTCACGGCTAGCTTGCCACACAGACTTTCTTGGACTTCGGTGAAAGGTTTCAAGAACTTTTCCTCCTCTGTAAGACTTGTCGATGTACATGGTCTTCCGGAATGGTTTTTAGAGATGTTCTCAACTGTTCCATCTGATTCAAACTTATCTCTAATTCTAGAGATGGTAATTCCTATTGGTGGTTCTTTTTGAAACATCTTCCTAAACTGTCTTTGCATCTCAACGGCATTTTCATGCTTCCAGTAGCATTTTAAAATGAATTTTTTTTCTTCAGAGGTTAGTCTGGTTGCCATCATTTAGATTGGTGGGTTTAATCTGCAAAGAAAAAACAAGCATTTCAGCTATCAGCTGCGGTGTCTGAACCAAAACGAACATCAATTTGAGAAATGGCAGTGGCAAAACAATAAAATGATATTCATTTATTCTTTTACATGTTAAAAACAATTGAATAATAATAAACATCTAGTTTACAAATATTTAAAATGTGTATACATCTTTTTGGGACACCCTGTATACTTACGAATAAGACTCGAATTAAAAAATCTACCTTAGCCAATAAATATCAAGAGCAGTTAATCTAACAACAGCAAAATGTGAGACTAAAAAGTTAATATGACATCAAAAACCAAGTAATAAAGTGAAAGGGACTGAAAGCTGATTGTAGTAAAAACTAGTATATATTAAGTTAAACACAATGGAATAGCTTGAAAATGAGTGCCAAGTAGTAAAATTTATCGAACTGTCGGTGTAATCATTGGCTGAATGTTAATTGAAGGTTTGATTCTGTGCCACCAAAAATCTTCATAAAGGTCTAGAAGTGCTGCTTTAGGTTGTGGTAGAAAAATTACTCTAGCTCAACAAAAACATGTTATTCTGATTCAAGTCACTTAAATGATAGATCAAATAATGCTTCAAAAGTTCGCTTTGGTCGTTGTCAAATTTTGAGTTTTATTTGTTCCAATTGGTCCCGTGAGCTCGCCACCTCGTTGAGAATTTGGTTTTTGATTGACCAATATATTTAGCCTTGCAAATAGTGCATTCTGCAATTATACACCATAGTTTCGACAGGTTAAGTTTGGTTTCAGTTTGACAATTTCGTTGTTCGTCTTGAAGATGGTAGTGGGCACGACCATTAAATTTCGATGTTGGACATGATTACTGCAAAAAACCAGTGCGATGGCGTAGTGGTTAGAGCATCCGCTTGCAGTCGGTAGACCTGGGTTTATTTCCCAAGTCGAGTCATACCAAAAGACTTTTAAAAATGGTATTCACAGCTTCCCTGCTCGGCTCTCAGCAAATAGGGATAGTGTGGAGAACAAGCCGGCAAGTTTGCTTGTAGTGTCCTTGGACAAAACACTTGCCCCCATCTTTATGTGGCAGACAGGAGGTGGGGCCAAGAAGTTTACCCATTGTGGTAGTCCCAGTCTAACTGAAGACTTGCAAACTGAGCGTGAGCGCCAACACAGTGTAACCCATGTATACATCTTCCTGCATAATGCTCACAACAAATAGCTCATACAACGAAAAAGAACCGCTAAGGACACAGTGGCCGCATGGTCCCAGGAACCTCCTTTGCTAGGCTTGTTGAGTTTACTGACAAGGATATGAAGTTTAACAGAAGTGATGCTAAACAGAGGGGTTTTTATAAGTGAACATGCTGTGCGGTTGTAGTTCTTTCTCCTTTTTTGAGCGTTTGATAAGAGTTTTGAATGATGCTGTCCAATCGATTGGTTCTGGCTTTTGTGGCTCACTGTCTGTGGGTAATTTCAATTTATTTGTCCGAGTTATAGCCTTGGCTATCATATCTTCAACCATTGGTTTAGGATACTGTGCCTGGATTACCTTCTCCTTATGTTGTTCTAAGCTGCTATAGTGCGTTCATTTAAACGTCGAAGTCGAACTGATTCACCAAACAAAATCGATCTGAATACTGTAGTTGAGTGGTGTGAGGAACCCTGAATAAAGCAGCGATTAAGGGCTTTTGATTTAACAAAGTCTGTGGTGATGAATCAAAATTGGGGAGGGTTTGTAGTGATATTATCCTCCAAAACATTTTGCTTTTCACAGAAGAAGCTTTAACCCGGCTTTCCTTTGCCTTTGGAAATATTACAGTGTGTCCAAAAAGTCGTCACCGTTCAAAAATCCATGTATTACCCATCATGTACTTAACAAAGAATGTGACAAAGTCGCTACATTTCAAAAATCCATGTATTAGTCATCATTTATTTAATAAAGAATGGTATAAAGTCGCTACCGTTCAAAAACCCATGTATTACTTTGGAATATCAAATTCATTGGATAGTCTCCTCACTGAACTTTTTGGATCATCGTTGACACCTTTTTCCACATTATCGATCGCATCTCTGTTCTGCTAGTCTTCCACTTCTCGATCTGTCAAACAGGCTACCAGTCTCCAGTAACTTGTTACTCCAAGCCTTGATTACTCAATGTTCTGGTGGTTCAATATCATATTTCACACGCCGTCTGTCTTTAGCAAGCTTCATGGCATGTCTAGTTTGGTCACTTGCGATGTAAAATGAAGCAGTGTAAACTCTATATTCAACCGTGTAGTCACTTGTATCAATCATCTTTACTGAATAAACTATGAAGTATGAAATACCAATTATGGGAAATGAGAAGTTGCTGTAAATTAAAAATATTAGATATCTAGGTAATGAATTTAGAAAATCAATGGAATGGTGAATGTATATTCACAACACTGTCTCAATAGATAGTAATGCAAATAACATTGAAATTTATTTCTACATTAAGAATTTAAAATTAAAAAAATTTAAACGGTAGCCACTTTTTGGACATACTGTATATCTTCGTGTGTATTATTTGAAATTATTGTTGACTACTTTAATTTATAACGTCGCATTTACAGATTTTAATTCTTGAAAAGGGCTTTGCGAAAGTCAAAAACATTCAAATTTTTAGATGTCTTAAGAATTAAAATGACCAGGGACTTTTAAATAGTAGAATCTGGAGTAGAAACAACAAGTTTGATGTGACCAACATGAGGCCGACGTAAAATTAACTTGCTCATTTACATAAAGTGTAAATTTTAAAAAGCTTGTTTTTTGAACATTTGGCAGTTTTATCACTTGAAATTTAATTCTATGCAGGAACCATGTTCAAATCTTAGGCTGGTTTATTCATATAGGCTAGCAATAGATTTATCTATTTTCTTTATGCAAACAAGAAATGGAAGCAGGTAAACAGAAAAATTTGTAATGCTTTGACAATAACAAATTCATGCCAACACAAAAAATCGCAAATAGAGCAGCAAATAAATTATGAACCACTACGTAAAATTAAGCTACAAAAACACCTTTGAATTAACTATGACATAAATCCAGCTTCACTGTTTAAAATAAACACATTTCAAAACTATCGAAATTGTATAACTACATCTGACTTGCTTAAAATGCAAGACCTAGCACCTTAATTTTTTCCAGTTATCTTACTAATTTTTGGGGAAACTCTGCTTGACTCCTCTGCGCGCATACTACGCATAAGATTTTTAGCCATGCAGTTGAAAAAACGTGCAGATATGCCCTCTAACAAGTTATGTCCTTTGCTGCACATTGTTGGCACAGACCAAGGAGATACTACACCGCTTTCAAAAAACGCAATATTTACAATTTCTTTAAATACACTTTGCTGGTCAGCGCTGCTAAAAAACCGTTTTTTAAGCTTTTCAACAGAGAGTTCGTCAAATGCCCCCCAGCAAAGCATGCCAACATCAAACATTTCTTTTGTTTGCTTGGAGAATCCACCACTATTGATATCGTAAAAACGTTTATGGCATTTATTGGAACGTTTGGCTCTGCTTCAGGTGCCAAGTCCTCAACACTAGCAATGGCAATTTCTTTACAAGAGCCGCATCCATTGGTTTTCGCTAGTGATCTACAGCAATAACTGTCAAGTAGAAAATCACAGAGACATCATTTTCAGTTGGGATGATATTGAAAGACATGGCAGTTATTTCTTCTCTTGCTTTTGCTGCATCTTCAATTTCTTTGAGGGAAATTTGTGAATACTTCAACAAAGAAAGAGTTCGAAGTTTTCGATCACTTTCATATAGCTGTCTCATCGAAACAAAATAATTGGCCCCGCTTAACTGACGAATATGGCCAAATCGTCCCTCAATGGTATCCGATTGGATTTGACTGGACTAAATCCACACTCATTCATCAAGTACTTTGACAATCCAGTGACAGATTGACATGTCTGAGAAAGGAAAAGAGATGCATCTTTTGTCAAACCTGGAAGCTGCGCACAAAAAATAAAATATTTTTCATTTATCTTAAACTCAATAACGTGACTTTGAAATAAAAGTCCATGGTTCAACGAACACTCAGCTTGTCACGTCAAGCAAAGAATATAATAACAAAAAGGTGCTTGCGCATTATTTCACATGCACCAAAAACAGGCAGATCTGCTTCGACTTTCTGGCCACGCAGAGCGCTGTCTCATTTTTTTTAATGTCTGGGCAAGAAAGAAACGCATTGAAGCTGCTGTGAGATTCCAAAGTAATTTGGTACACTACACCAATAACAGCCAGTAGCATAAATGACCATCTTAAATACAGACTAACGCAACAATGCACACATCAGAAACTACCCAAACAAATTTTTGCGGTTTTCAGAAAAGCTCTATGTTGAAGCTGTGGGCATCTGTGCAGAGGTGGTGGAAACCCACAGCTTTATGTATTGTGTTCTGCGCACTTCCTGATGCAAATGAAAGAAAAATGATCACATTCATACCCATCATAAGGTTTCTAAAATTGTTACTTTCACTTACCGAGGAATCTCTCCAAAAAAGTAGCATGCTTTCCAAAGTCCAAAAGAAATTTTAGTTTCAAACCATGTGGTAATTTCACAGGCTCTCGTAAAATGTCTTGCTTGGGCTTTCCAATGGTTGGTGAAGAGACATTTAAAATTGACCATAACTTTGCAAACAGTTCTAAAACAGCAGCAGTTGGGTAAAATCCATAATGCTTTAAAGTATTAATTGTCGATTCATGCAGTAATGAAAGCGCAAGGTTTACGTTTACTTTTTCAATGGACTTAGATCTTAGCACTGTCTCTGATATCTTATGAGCAATTCGTAATGGTTTTTCGCACTCATTATTGTATACTGTTTCCACATCTGCAAAACTGGCAGTTAAGGGGGCTGGTACTTTGAAATTTTTGCGATTAGCCCAGCTAAATTTTCAATTTTATCATCTTTCAAAAATTGCTCAAACTGCATTTCCAATCTTGATGCATCATTTTCATGTCATGATGATGCCAAAGACAGACCAGATCTAGACGGTGCATCTCCACATGCCTATTATGAAGGAACATCCTTAAAAATTGAATGTAAAACATTGCCTTTAAGACGTTTCTTCTCTAGCAAGGCACTTGATCTATTTTTTCTTCGCCTAATTTGTTGATCATTTGATTCTGTTAAAAATCTTCAGGTTTGAAGTGAAGTGAACACAACCTTGAACACTTAGTTGGCGAAAAATATTTTTTTGCCAATCGTTTAAGCCAACCTTGAAGCAACTGTTTATCATGTAGGGAAAACGAATCAAATGTAACATCAGGTTCTTTGTTTTCACCAGTATATCCTGATCTGCAGTTAATAGCACAACACTTGTGGACCATATGAAACAGGTTTTATACTAATACCAGAAATAATAACTAAACTATCAACTAATAATATTAAAAAGGAGGCATGATGTACATGCAGAGTCAAGTCAGCAAAACATCTATACCGCAAATTAAAACAACAAGCGGTCAGAGAACTACTGTACATCTAAGGCTCCAGTAACTAGGAGGCAATTGCATATTTATAGACTTAAGTCAGCAAAACATCTACACTGCAATTTAAAACAGAGAACAGTCAGAGAACTAGATCTCAAGTTATCAAACTTTAACTAGTGAATGGATGTAATTTAGAATAAGCTGTACGCTTCTCATTGGAAACATCATTAAAATTGCAATTAATACAACTTCATCACACCAAAACGGTATGCTCAGAAAAAAAGTTGTGGTTAGATTTAGGGTGGGGTGTAGAGTTAAAGTTTAAATTCAACCTACCCCCCTCCCTTTAAGCCAACAAATTAAGGACTGAAAGTAGGGAGAGTTCCAATTGAAAACGCTCGGCTTATTCTACATTAGACCCATAGTAAACTACAGAGATCAAATTTGCTTTACAACACTATGCATAACTTGACCCAGGTACAGTTAGCCTTGCCATAAATCCAATAGGCTTTTTACATGCAGTAGCAAAAAGCTACCCAACTAACCAAATAAGCAAAATGTTAGCTTGGCTTTGCTAGCAGCATCTTGGTGCGACAGCAATTGCACCCAAACTTTTAAGAGTACATTTCAGAATTTTTAAACCTGCAATGCATTTACGCCTAATGGGGCTCATAAGCAAATAAACTCTACAGCATAATCGCTCAAATCTTTAACCTTCAATCTATTGGTCTATTTTCCAAATAGACCTATGCCTTCGTGGAATAGTAACTGTATGACAGCAGTCACTAATTTGACTCGCTTGGCATAAACCAACCTTATTTACCAGCAAATATGTATGGTTGTGTACCGTAACCTACTGCAGTACAACAGGGCTACGGAGGCTGCTATAGCCTGTCAGTAGACAATAGGCAGTATAGTGCAAATTATAGTAATCTATTTCACTTTAGCGCCTGCACAAACACATTGCCAGCATCAATACAGTTTTAACCTGCAAGTACTTTGCTTTATCTACTGGTGTCAATGCACTGTCATGCTATTCTTAAATCACTAATCATCTGTTTTACTTGAGTTCCAGCACGAAAACATTACCCAGCATCTATACATTCATACCATCTACGAACTACGCTTTGTCTACCGGTCTCTGTTTGTGTATTGTGATGCCATTTTTTAATCAAATGAGCAACACTCATTTGAAACTTTCTTTTTCCAACTAGCCAAGGCAGCAGTCACACTGCGTTATACCGGCCTCATTTTGGTCGCTCGCGCTAGCAGTTTTAGCGGCGTTTCTAGTCCAGGTGTTGCTATTTAGAAGTCCATGAAATGACTCTTCATGTGTTAAAGTCGCTTGCGGTAATAACAGTGTGAGTTTTAAGATCTTATTAACAAATACACAAAATTAATTTAGAAATGAGGTTGACTTAATTGTTCAGAATAATACTAAAACCTATCTGTAAACTGTGCATTGTCAATCCCACAAACCTTTCTCGATGTGACCATCACGTGATAACCCCAACTTATGCCACCTTTATTCCACATTTCATTCAAATTTGTAGTATGACTTCAAAAAGTTTAGTAAAAACGCAAAAAGTGTAGAGTTACCTTCTCAGCTGTAAGAACAATACCTGCAAAGGTATAAAAGTTATCAATTACTTTAGAAAATTGATAGCCACGAGTTGTAAACTGGGAAGTTATTAAGCTTTTCTCATGCACAAAATTGATGTAACCAGGATGTTATGAAACTACACAATTTGCTAGAGATATTTGATTGAAACAATATGTGACTACAGAGATATCAATAACAATCTGTATTGCAAACAAATGAAAATTGACAAACAAAATAGGAGATGAAGAGTAGCAATAGAATGATTTATGTTTTAGGTGTAGATTGAAAAATTATTTGACAAGTGGTTTTTGAAATTATGTGTAGTGGCAATGTAAGTTTCATTTATGCCTATGAGTTTATGTTTGCAGATCTTTGATTAGACTGGTGCACCGCAAAACTGCTCGAACCCACCACCTATCTGCAGTGTAAAAACACTTTTTTTCAAGGAAACAAGCAAAATTGTCGGCTTTTTCTCTAAATAAGACCTTTCATGCTGAGCGCTAAGCTGTAATCACTCTTTTATCCGTGGTATTATTTGACAAGCAAATCAAGCCCAGGTCTTAGGGCGAACGCTCTAACCGCTACCACGCCAATTGTGGGTTTGATAATTGGAAAAAAGTTTAAATCGTCATGAGTTTGATTTTTAGTGGCATAAAAGCGTAAAATAACTTTGTAAGGGAATTAAAATCTGACAAAAATTGATATTGCTTTGTTTCGGTAATACAAAAGTGTCGAAAGTTACAAATATTAGGCTTGATTTATAGCTATGTACAGAGGTAATAGATATGGTGAGGTGAATGAGCAGTAAGAAAATTTGACAAAGCTTGAAAACACTTTACACTGTAAGTAGAATTTTTTTGATTTGAAATGGTATACAGCAACAAAAGTAGTAGATTTATTACGTGGTACAAAAATGCGTGATGGTTGAAAAATATTAGTCCACTCGTTTACCATTGAACTGAGTTGTGATAATTGATAACTTAAAATTGAAAAACTGTACATTGAGCGCACACAGTGAAGTGAGCTTAGTCGTCTTCAAATTGAATATGTCATGAGGGCGTCAGATGAAGATATGATAAATCTTTTATTGTTCAATTGTCTTTTTTTGTAATCTTGCCTCAACGTTGCGAGTTGAATTTTTGGTGAAGATAAGAATTTTAACAAGTGAATAAGTTTGATTTCTTTGTATCTAAAAAGTTATTAGATATGTTAAAGTCTACAAGTTTCATAGTTGGCGAGAGTGAAATTTTTAACTAAAGAATATAAGTATATTGTAAGTTAATAAAATTTTGATATGAATTCAAGTGTATTGACGTAAAAAGTTGAATGTAGTGCAGCAAATTAGGCAAAAATTAAACTGTTCGTTGTTGGTCTTTTATTTATCGTTGCTCAACGAGGTGTAGAGTATTTTTAAAGAAGTATATTCGATGAGAAAGTTAGATGATAGTTGAATAAAACCGCAAACTTAGATATTTCGTATGTCAATTACGTAAAACAGTGTTAGAAATTCAAACTTGATGCTTTCGCGGGAGTAATGAAGATATTTGGGTTTTAAAGTTGCATGTTGGTTAAGAAATTTATATAGATGTTTATAACGATACTTTTTATCGTAATCACAACAAAATAGTGTTACAAATAGTAATTTTGATTAGAAAAAATTTACCGCACTGCGCAGATTTTTAACTACACGGACAATTTTTAAAGTAATTTGATGGTAGTTTGTTAGTGTGTGCGGAGATTACTAAAATGTCAGTTGACAGTGATTAGCTTGAGTTTTTTCAATATTTCTTGTCGGTAAACTATGAAAAGCTTTGTTTTGAAATGGTGCAATTAGCAAGTTTAATCTTGGATGGGGGTGAAGAAATAAACTTTTACAGCGATTAATGGCAAATATTTTGTTGAATAAATCTATACCAAGATAGTAAAAATAAGAGTTTATTGCTTTGTGAAGAGTAGGAGAACAAAACTTTAATATAATTTTGATAGATTGAAAGATTAGTCAAAGTTATGTATAGCAATATCAGAAATTATGGTTGAGTTTCTTAAAAATAAACGATAAGTTTCAAGCGTTTGTTGTGTGAATGAATGAATGAACTTAGAAGCTATCAAATTGCGAGTTTGGTAAAAGAATTGAATAAAATGTTCAAAAAGTTTGAAAATAGCAGGTCGTGAGTTCAGATTTTTGTTTGAGTCGATACTTGGTGAAGTTCAAAAAATATTTCACTCTTTTAGATTTTGAGGTCTTAAAAGCATTGAAAAGGTTCATTGTGACGAAAAATTGTTTGTTTTAAGGATAAAACGTTAAAAAGGCTTGCAAGAAAGTTAGTCAAGACTTTCACGAGAAATAGCACCACATTCAAAACTTTTGTGTGCTGGTCACGGCGATTATTAACCCTTTGAACCCGACATTCCCACATTTAAAAGCTCTCCGACCCGAGATTTCCAGCCAAAAATTTTCAAAAAAAATCATTTTCTTTTTTTTTTCGTTTTGGGATTATGAATCGCCTGCAGCTCTCAAACCAGCTTCAAAATCAGTGTAATAACATTGAAATAGCCTTTGCAGGTGCAGATATGATCCTTATTGTACATTTTCACGTTTGGCCGGAAAACCGGCCTTTCGGGTTCAAAGGGTTAATGGGGTCACTGAGAAAGACAACTGCAAGTTTATATTGAATGCTACTATCAGAGTTTGTTCGCTTCTAACAGAGTATTAAATTTGATAAAGCTAGTAGGAAAACGTTTAGCAACAAGCTCAGGTTTTACATTTTGTTATTGATTTATGGGTTGTACTTGATGCAGCAGCATTGAAGTTGTTTGATAAAAATGGACAGTAAGATATTTTGTAAATTGAGATCAATCAACTTTGCGTATTTGAAAATCTTCAATTGCAAACGTGTACAGCAGTGATTATAACGGAAAGCGTATAACAAGTGTATAATGGATATCAGTTAGTGTAATTTTACAGGGTTTTAGGTAAAATTCTTGATTTCGCTATACGGGAGATAACACGCTGTGGGAAGCTTGATTTCGTTTAGTAGAAAGTTGTGAATTACAAATAATGGTTTAAACTTCTTATAGATCAAAACTTATGTAAGATTTTAATTGTACGAAGCAAGAGTCTTTGATCAGCTAAGACGACTTTTAATTTGTGACAATACAGAAGTTTGTTTGCTCAAGATTTTAGATAAAGTACTTAGAAATTAATGGTTGGTTGAAATTTTTTTAGTAAACATGTTAAAGCGATGAGTAATAAATTGGTAACAACACACAGTCAGATTTTTTGTTTTGTAAATTACACATAAGTTATATTTTTGAAGTATGACGCATTCTGTTTCTGGTTTTTTGCAAACGTTAACAAAAAGTTAAAGAATTGGATAAAGTTGATTCTTCACTCATTATGATTTCTGTTTGCAGTAGATGGCAAACACTATAGAAGAGATGTTTAATAAGAATAGGGTATAATTTTTGTGTTATTTTGTTTTTTTAATGCCCTAAAAATAATGTTAAAAGTTGTAAATATTAACTTATTTTTGTTTTAATGTAGGTAAGCTAAGTAGACTGTAAAAAACATGAACTTTATGTTAGTAGATTTAGAATTTAAAGTTGCTAATTTTTAGATGAAACTCTAAAACAGTGTAATGATTGCCATATGAAAAATGATTGTAAATTCAATGCATGGGGAATGCTTATAAGCAAAAGTTTAACAATTATTGAAGTAGTCTCTAAAACGTCTGCACACAATTAAAGTTAAATCTTCTCAGTTTTACATCACATGTAAAGCATCAGTAATGATTGAAAATTGCTGAATTTAAACAAAGTTTATTGTTCTGATCTTTCCTTTTTAACATCATGGAATGTTTCTACTGTGGAATTGCACTAACGATTTTGCTAACTTACTGTCATACGTGAAGCAATCTTGTCTAAATTTTACCCAAATGTCTACTAAAGCTACTGATATTTTTTTCTAAGAAAGTATAACACTAACAAATAGCGGTAAAAATTTAGATTGAAATCGCATTAAATTTGATATTTTTTGTTTCACGATGTTTTTCACCAAGCTTCACTTCTTGTGGAAGCAAACTCATACTTTCACTCACTGCATCCGATTATTCTCCAATAAACATGTATGATCTAGAAAACTGTTGGTTGTATATTGTTTTCTTCTGTAAGCTTATAACTAGTGATGAGCAAGCAGATTATTCTCATTGCCAGGTTATTTAAACATCCGCCTTTCTTTTTCAACACTGGTTACTATTTCGAAATCTATTCTCTATTCCTCCAAGATTATATGTTCTGTTAGTTCTACAAAACTACTGGTTGTACGAAAGTTGTTAAAATATTTTTTTTGTATGTTTTCAGCTAGTAATGAACAAGCAAATGTCTCTCATTACCATTCAATAATTACTTTTCTTTTTCAACACTGGTAGCTATTATGAAATCTCTACTCATCCAAGATAGTATCTGCTGCTAGTTCTTCTGAACTACTCGTTGCACTAAAGTTGTTAAATTATTTTCTTCTGTACATTTTCAGCTAGCGATGAACAAGCAAATTTTTCTCATTGGCATTCAAGCACCAGTCTTTCATCACACTGGTAAGTATTTTTAAATCTATACTCTATTTAAAAATTTTTCTTCCTTCAAGATTGTATTGTAATAAGACTGAACCCGTTGTCTACATATTTCTAGTGGAATCGATGTAAATTAATTTTAGCCAACTGCAGAACTGGTATCAAGAAAACCCTATCGAGTAAAAGAAAATATCTCCAACAAATACATTTAGGGGAGCAAAGACACAACATTCTAGGGGATCATAAGATCAAAACAATAAACCAAAAAAGAATCGATCAGAACGAAGCTATATGACTTTACAATAACAATTTTTAAGAAACGTCGTGAAGGTCTACGTGCGATTGATTCTTCCGCTCGCAAGGAAGTTTGTTTATGATATAGTACCAAAGGCTTCTATCTTTAGACACGACGTAGAAGTTAATGTTTTCGCTTTACAACAGCTGCGCTTACAGTAGGACAAAAGATCGAGATCGTTTAACGAGCTAAAAACCAAAATGAAATTAATGTTAATTGGAGAACTTCTGAAGTGGGGTATTCTGAAGCGAGTGTACAACATCAAATCAAATCATTTTCAAAAATAAAAATAAAACCATTTTCAAAAACAAACAAAATCATTTCCAAAAACAAATAAAACCATATTTCCAAAGACAAACCAAAAACATATAATGCAATGCTCTGTGAAACCGAATGATTATCTCCTGTAATGATCCCATCTTTTTGGTTATAAAACTTGTTCTGATATTGGATAATGACATTTTTTAAACATAAATCAGTTAACCACTTTAAAATCTTTCGCACCTCTTTGCCATAATTCGTACGTTCTTGTAACGGAGTTTTAAGTGCTTCCATTAATAAGGTTCTTTTTATGTCGTGGTATAACCCCTGCACATCAGCAGCTACAATATACAATGCAGAATTAGAAAATCGAACTGTGATGTTTTCATTCTCATTTTTCCATTCCTCTAGTTCTAACAAGTAGTGCTTACTGTCTTCGCAGTGTCCATTCACGGCCGATTGACAATAATTTCTGGCAATAGGTTTAGAGATGTGTTCTAAAAACGCGGTGAGTCTTGACGAGGCAATATTTCCGGCGGCTTGCAATAAGCGAACAGGAATATCTTATATAGGTTCTTTGAAGATTTCTTTAGGGGTAGGTGTGTGGGTCTTAAATAGAGGATGTGCGTATACTGCATTATGTTGACAGAAAAACTTTGCGTATTAAACTTTCGTTTGTTGGTAGGCACAGTCTTTGTGTTTAACACCTATCGTATTAAAAAGCATTTGAGCACTAATAGCAATTAATTTGTATAATCTAGTCATTCAGTTTTTACCGTGATTTGATATGGTAGTAAAATGCTGCTTGATAGTAGCTTCATTTAGATTTTAGAATTTACTGGGTGAATTGCAAGCGCAATTGATAGCTCATTGTTCGGTCATAATCGCTGTAATTAATTATCAAAATCTTAATATCCCTTTTTCTAACTTTCTGTAATTTGATAATACTGGTACGCACTTCATTGTGCAAGTTAGTCATTGATGTAACAATGTATTTAACAAGAGGTTTCAAATTGCGCATTCTTGTCAGAATCATCTTAGAATAAGCTTTAACTTCATCCATTTTCTCGGGGCTAGGTCTCGAAAACAAAAGTAACATTAATTTTTTTGGCAGTTTTTCCATTTCGTCAGTATTGTTCTCTCCAAGGACATTACGCCACTCAACACGCCGAAGATGTTTTGTTGCATTGAGCCATTCTACATTAGCAAGATGATAGGTCTAGTTTGGAGTAGGAACAAAATTCAACCCATGCATAAGTAAAATTCTATCATTTTCAGTAAGGTATATTTTGGATTTATTCATAATTATATTTTCTGCTCTGACAAGGAGTTGTTGCCTTTTATTTCTAGCTTTTCGTGAATAGAATCAGTCTTTATCTTTTTGATCGGTGGTCTTTTCCTCTTTTTGACATTTTGGCAATTGAATTGCTTTTTGCATAGCTTTTCATATTTGGAGACGAAGTGTTTTTTTTATTTCGTCTTTATAACGGTTTAGTCGGTTGGATTAAGGCTGACTTTTTTGCAATGTCGATTCAGATTGTAATTATAATTGACTGATATCTTCTTTAAGTTTTCTAGCATGTTCTATGAACAGAAGATCTCAATCAATGCCACTATGAAAATTTAATGGCAACAACACATGTGTTTTTGAACAGCGTTGCAAAAACTTAATTTTCCCAATGACATATATTCTTCTGCTGCTGTTTTTGGTGGTAATGTTGCTAGTTTTGTAGATCCCTTTCTTGTCTGAAGTGATTGAAACAATACTGAAAGTCAGTCCAAAAATTAGGATCTAGAGAGTATGCACCTGATATAGCCCTATTGTTAATCTATCACCAAACAGACCATTCAAATATCATATGACGCCTCCAAAGGGGAGAGTGGGGAAGCAAAACCGTCATATTAGTGTGATACGATGAGAGGAAAGTTAAGAGATATCGTTGCATGACAAATTTGCTGTTACATTAAAAGAACCATAATTTCAGTTGCTTGAATAAACCAATTTTTGTGGCGAATCCAAATAATCAACATTTGCTCGAGTACTTTTATATCACGCGTCATATGGCAATTTATTTCGCATATGTTTTCTTTTCTCAACACAAAAAACTTGACAATCGGATAAAAACATTAAACAAAAAAGAAATGCAGGTGACAAAATGAATTGACGTTAAACATACCCAAATTTTTTAAAGTTACATGAAATAGATTTAGAAAAGGGGCATGGTCACCGCACCTGACACAAACATCAAGCATAACAATTGAAATATAAAAAAAAAAAAAGAAACTAAAAAAGCAGTCAGCCAATAAACAAAATTTTACCCTATGTAAAAACACCCGATAACAGCTAAAAGCGATACATTTCTATCAGTGATAAACTGTTGTCACCCTAACGAGGGGAGCTAGCAGGTACCACACCTCGCCCGAGGGTAACCTGGGACGACAGTTGAAAAATTAGCTTCATTAACTTTCTAGGCAGGACCTTGTCGTCGGATGCAGTTATAGTCTTACAAACCAGGACTATGCAATTTGCAGATAAATAGCAGCACTATAACATTGCGTTTGAATTTTTATGACCTGATCTCAATCACTTGATTTTGGATAATTTAAGTAAACCGATGGAAGTGTCCCTGTCTATTTAACTCAAAAAAAAGTTAACCATTTAATCTAATAAATTGACTGAAGTTTCATGGGCCTATATCGCAGGCAATCTTCCTTATTCTTCTTCTTCATCAGAAAATATTTTGAGGAGCAGTTGCCGCCTGAAGTTGGAGAAGGAATATAAAATGATGATTCACTCTTTTTTAATTGGTAGTTCGAAAGTGGTCGGCAGATTCTGAAAAAGAGAGACAGTAAATATCTATTGTTTCACTTTTTATCCTACTTTGCAAGCTCGATTTAAAATTATATTTTTAAGCAATTAAAAGAAGTAGGCTATCAGTCTTAAAACATAATACATATTAATCTTTTGGTTTACAATAAATTCTTTAAAGCATGTGATGAACTTGGGAAGTGATTTAATATCTTTGAGTGCTACAGGTAGTTTATTTGATAAACATTGGACCTCTAAATTTCAGTGTTTGTTGTGCGAGTTTTATTCTCGATATTGAGGGCACAATTTGGACTTGGATCGAGTACGAAGAGTGGCTTTCTCGCTAAGAAAGTTAGAATCAAAGATGTTTGAAAAAGCTGGTGAAAGAGATTTATCAAAATACAGTACCGGAAAAAATTAACTGGGACAGTTACTTTTCACCATATTTTTACAGTCTTTACAAACAAAAACACATAAAATTCAATATAAAAATCAATTTTAATACTGGAAATTATTAGCAAATAAGCTAAATAAACAATAAATAAACAATATAGGGCACCAAAAGTCCATAAACAGCACCAAAGTTCTCATAAAATGAAACAGGTAGGTTAATAGCGTGTTGCCCCTCCTTTAGCTGCAATGACTGCTTTCACTCTTTTTGGCATTGAGGCAACCAAACTTTCAATAGTACTCTCCTCAATGTTGTCCCAAACACCATTTAGAGTTTCCCACAGGACATCTAAACTTGATGGCTTTGAATTGTGGACCTTTTGTTTTAGAATTGTCCACAAATTCTCTATGGAGTTGAGGTCGGGGGATTGCGCTGGCCAATCCATGACGGATACTCCTTTCCTCTGGAAAAACTCCATCACCCTCTTAGCCTTATGGCATGGGGCATTATCCTGCTGATAGATATACTCCCCATTTTGAAATAGTTTCTCGACAGAGGGGAACATAGCACGATTTAATAGTCTAATGTATTTTTTTGATTCCAATATGCCCTCAACGCAATACAAGGACCCCGTACCTATACCGCTAAAACAGCCCCAGACCATAAGGCTGCCCCCTCCAAACTTCACTGTTGGGACTATGCATTCTTCTTTGTATCTCTCTCCTGATCTCCTCCTCACAAATACCCTCTTAGCCGGATTGAAGAGTTCAAAGGAACTCTCATCTGACCACAGAACACGGCTCCAGTCTGAAACAGTCCAGTCTTTATGGGCTCGAGCCCAATCAAACCTCGCCTTGCGATTCTTTTTTGACAGCAAAGGTTTCTTTACTGCCACACATCCTTTAAGTCCTGCCTCATTCAAACGTGACCGGACAGTTCTGCTGGTCACCTTGATACCACACTCTTCCTGCCACACTTTCTTGAGGTCACTTGAGGTGAGTCGGCGGTCATTTAAGGATCTGCGGATCAAACGACGGTCTTGTCTCTGTGTTGTAGATTTCTTCCTGCCCCTACCAGGCAGATCCTTCACTGATCCTGTGCTTTTATGTTTCTTAACAATGTTTGACACAGTATTCTTGTTTATTTCAAGTTTTTTGGCTATATCTCTAATGCTTTTCCCACTTTTGTGTTCAAATACGACCTCGAGTCGGCGTCTTCACTCAATCTGTGATGACCCGTCATACTTCCTGAAATATTAAAAAAAAACTTAAATATTTTTATAATCATGAAATATTTATAATTTTATACTGGAAGATCATAAAGTACAACCACAATCATCAAACATCACATAAAAATGCATATCAAGCAAATAAAATACACTTTACTGGATTTAAAACTATGAAAATTTGTGATTAATCTGGTTCTGTTTAAAAGTCATGCTTTAAAGTGCCATAAATATTTTTAAAATCATAAATTGGAAAAATATAAAATTTCATAACCTTTAAATGTGTCCAATATCGCCCATGAAACATCTCACTTAGTCCAAATTTACACAACTTTAAAAATATGTTTGATATTATAACATACCTTAGAGGTTCCGCAAATCTGATAAATCAGCAAAATTCTAGTACAGTATCAAATGATTCCCTTGTAACTGGCAAAATACTCAATAAATGTAGCTAAAATGTAATGAAAAACGTTGAACGGATGTATCTAAATGTAAACAACAACAAGCGAGTCTCTTTCGCCATCTATAGGATTTTCCTGAAACGTTTATATTCCATTTTCTACTTCAACAATCACTCTCCCAGTTAATTATTTCCAGTACTGTATATG
This sequence comes from Trididemnum clinides, assembly GCA_963675345.1. NCBI lineage: Eukaryota > Metazoa > Chordata > Ascidiacea > Aplousobranchia > Didemnidae > Trididemnum > Trididemnum clinides. Next base: position 35,788,083 of record OY776291.1, read on the forward strand.
TGCATAAACTAGGCAATTTAAAGTTGTCCAGACTGTTGTATTGTTAACAGATTGTGTTTTTGAAAAACGTTACTGTTTTTCTGCTTCTTAGTCTTAATCAAATTATTTGCTTTGGTTGAAACTTTTCGCAACTTTTGAACCGTAGTTATGTTTCCATGGCACCAAGATATTACGCAATATTGCACATAGATGTTAATAAGAGAGTGATATAAGGTTAGCAATGAACTTTTGTCGAGATACTGTTTTACTTTATTAATTACGTGGTAGCTACATCTGAGTTTTTGGCGCAACCACTGCATATGCGGTTTCCATGAAAGATGTTCATTAATGGTTAAATCCAAAAACTTGAAACTGTTTACTCGTTCTAGATGTTTGTTTTTGAATTGAATTGACAGCGCAGCAGGTGGAGGAAGACAGACTATTTGGAGTTCTGAACGCAACATATAGGGTTTTATCAGTATTAAGTGTTAATTTATTTGCAAAAAGCAAGGCCGCGACATGTTTCAATTGAGTGTTTGTAACCTCATATAATGCTTGACAAGAACTGCTGTTAAAAAATAAATTGGTGTCATCAGCAAACATTATCGCTTTGTCTGACGTTAAGCATTTAGGAAAATCATTTATGTAAATTAATAATAGAAGGGGGGCAAGAATTGATCCCTGTGGCACCCCTACCACAATTGGCTTGGAATTTGAAATTTTTACCATCGATTTTCGTTTGCATCAAGCGACCGTTCAAATAGCTTCTGAACCGTTTGTTTGCTACTCTCTTAACACCAAAGTGATTTAGTTTAGCCAAAAGTATACTATGTAAGTCATAGAAAAAGTTTGATTACGCCAAAAATTAATACAATCGATTATATACAATATTTTCTTTGAGAATACCTTTTTTAAAGTCGGTGGCCTTGAAATAATGAGTTAAAAATATGACATAAACCAAAAAGCATGTAATGAGAACTTGATTTTACAACTGATATTGGAATTTCATGAATTTCAGTGCTGTTTTTGGGTTGCAGTTTTGAGATAATTTTTCTGATTTCAGCTGCTGATGTAGGGTTCAAGAACATTGCGTTGCATATTGGAGAGCCCAAAAATTCGCTACATTGTTTTTGAGGGGTTGCTAGTTAGTTTACTAATTTTTCACTAATACTAGAGAAATAATCGTTAAAGTAGTTAGCTAATAGATTGAAGTCAATACACAATTTACCATTTATTATCAGAGAGGGGCATTGAGTGATTTTACTTTTTTTCCTTCCAAGTAGTTTATTTAGGGTTTGCCAGGTTGACTCCAAATTATTTTTTTGTATATCAAAAAGAGATGAATAATGTAATTTTTTTTCTGTTGAATTGTACGATAGTAAAGATTTCTAGTTTTGTTACACTTCACTTTGGTTTTCGGTGTTTTCTTATTTACATACTTTTTGAAAAGTTTTTCTTTCTCTTACACGAGGACTTAAAGATCTTTATCAAACCAGCTATTATAGTGTGTTTTAGGCCTCGGGTTGTTAGGGGAAAACATGCATCAAAAACTTTCATGAATAATTTATAGGCTAAATTAGGGTCTGATTCCCTTAAAACTACATAAATGTGAAAAGTAGAGTCTAATGTATTGTGAAAGTCGTTGATATTTTCTGAGTTAAAGATTCTGATCTTTGAATTGGGAATACTTTTGTGCTGGTATGCTTGAAAACATGTGAACAGAGGAAGGTGGTCAGTAATGGGATGAAGAAGAACCTTTGCTTTTATGACATGAGAACATATGTTTGTCCAGACATGGTCTAAAACCGTAGCACTAGAACTGGTGATGCATGTTAATTTATTTATCAATGAGTAAAAACAGTGGTCAAACATTTTTTCAATAAATTTACTAAATAATCTGTTTTCTGCTTGCAAAAGATCATAATTAAAATCTCCATACATAAAGCATTTAGTATTTCGTTTGAGATGGCTTAATACACTACTTAAATTAGTAATAAATTGTTGGTTGGAGGTGGAGTCGGTCATTGGTGATCTGTATATGGTGCCACATGTAATAGTATCATGTCTAAATTCAATTTTTACAAAAATAGAATAGAATTTTTTGATTCTATTTCAACTTTGATTTTTCTTAAGATTGAGGCGACGTATAGTATCGCTCGAATAATTAAGTCAGGCTGCAACTTAACAGCTAGACTAAGATACTTGAACCACGCACTTTTCGATCGAGAACAAAACAACTATATTCAAAAAATGCTTTGAAACTGTAAATTCCTTCGCTCGACGATCACAGAAACTAAAGGCACTTTAATATAACAATCAGGAAACAGCCAAAACTAAATCCACCAAACAACCGTCTGACACTTGTCATGCCAACAATCCACAATAAGTCATCACAGAACAATACGTTTTTTTTCTACTCTACTTTGCCACTCCTATGCCACTCTACTACTACTACTACTACTCTTACTACTCTACTGCCTGCGTAAAAATCTCGCTACCTTATATACAAATGGGCAGCATTCCAGAAAAAGCTAGAACAGCACAGGTGACACAGAAAAAAACACCGTTAATAAATTACGTAATCGGCAATCAAAAAAAATCTTCGAGAAGAAACAAGATTCAATCGAATACTCTGGAACTTAGTTTCGTAGTCGACCATTGTGAGGTAAGGTGAGGTGTGTGAGTTACAAATCTAAATGTGAAAGAAAAAAGGTCTGTTTCGAAAACAGCCGAGATATAAAAAGCAAGTTTAGGGCTTAAAACAATTCAGATTTACAAATAAAATAATCACCGCAAAACAAAAGCAACAGATTGCAAAAACTATATATAAAAACTATTCCAACAACGCAAATTTACTTATTCGTGACATTCATTAATGAAAGTTCATCAATTACTGTAAATTATTTTTATATAAAATTCTACACCTCCACCTTTCGAATTTTGTTTTGAATAAGGTGGGAGAGGTTTACGAAAACGTCTTAATGCATCAAATGTGGGAGGAAAAATTAAAAATTCCATAAAAATGCATCATATGATATGTGAACTACCGCCAAGAATGTGCCATTCAGCATAGAAGCAACTCACATTAACTGGCGGAGGCTAACAGGTGCTAAATCTTGACGAAGGGTGACCCGGAGGTAGTTTTGACAGGACACTCTCATTTATTCCTACTTATGCACCATAAGTTCACTACCGAGTGCAGTTTAACGCTTGTACCCAGGAGCCAATTTATTGCAGACGGCCCTTGTTTACTGTTTCTGATTATAGTGAAGCACCTATCTACCGCATAATGTGGATGTTCATTTGCCTATTTTTTGTAAGGGAATTAAAGACTAAGTTAAACTTCATGTTGATTATTGTTTCTAAACCAAAACAAAACAGATGCAGTATTTCATTCAAAAAAATACAGCTCACTGACAGAGACACAAGTGGATGTAAGTGGTTTTCAAGGATGGCATTCCAATACTAAGCAGTCCCTCATGTGCTTGCAGATTTTGAACACCATAACAATGTATAATTAATAATAAAAATCATAATGAATATTTGACGACTACTACTGGGTGATGAAAATTGGCCCCTTGCTCGCAGTTATGTGGTCAGCAATAGAACAAAATAAGAATTTACAAATAACAAGTTAACACTACAACAAAATAATAATCAAATAAATTAGCACCGTGACAAAATTTAAGACAGATATTTTAGTCATAAATTCCAACAGTTAAGCACAGTTTTTAATTTCAAACGGAGTGACTAATATTTTGCATATGTTCACTGGCATTTTGTTGTACGAAAGCAATCAGGGATTCTCGCACGACGTGATGAGGCAGACAGGAAATTTACTGGGCTTTTCACAAATACATGACTTGAGTGGAACAAATGCGGGAAAAGATGTATAACTTTTTGAATTTGTATTCAACCTTATATATGTGGACATTTAGGTCGCCAAGTTAAAATGCATGGCTTCGCTGATAACTTTGGTTTCTTTTACAATCATTTTTCTTAGTTTCTTCTAAATCTAATGCCTTCCGCCTGCGTTGGTAGATCACGTTATTTTCCCTCTCTAGCAGTGCTTTTCTCGTGCTTTTTGAAACGAGAGAATTATTCGGCCAGAATGAAGGTAATGCTACATTGGGTGCAGGTAAAAGCCGAAATTCACATGGAATGACGGAACTATAAAATCGAAAAAAATGACAAAAAATTAAAAACCATACTGCATCAACTATCAATAAATCCTGCATAACAATCCACTCCCTAAATTGAAACAAAAATTGGCGGCTGTCATGGAAACGCCATCAAAATCAAGCAAAACATAACTTAGAATTTACAACAAATTAATGGATTTTTGTTGGTCTGTAGCCTAAGCACTTTGGTCATGTACAACCGGATGCGACTCCATGCAAACATTTTATAACAACACTAAATGCATCCCCCTACCTGTCACACTAAGTTTTCAATTGGCGCAAAATGTTTCTATGGCAGCATAACGACAGCAAAAATATGGCATTGTCACGTTTTTTAACGTGTCATTGCCTTCAAATCATAAGCATTTTTGGCCGTCTCAAAAGCTTGTGCCGCAAAGCCAACTCTACCCGACACCAGTGCACACATCTCCCTACAAACATCGTTAGGATTCATTGTGGCACAAAGCGTCGCTATGGAAACGAAAAAGCAATTGTATCTTCCAAAAATGCAAATTTTTTTTAAAAACAAATCTTTGTTATTTCAAGTACATTTTAGTCATCTCAGACAACTTGTTCCGCCAATCCATCGCTACAACAAAACAACCCCCTTCTAACCTCATTAGTTTTTGTAGAGGCAAAAACCGTCGCTATCAAACGGCAACAAACTTTAAATACCTCATACATCATATCATGAAAAATCGGGGGTGCCTGAGCATAAGTAGGCGTTTTGGCCACATCGTGTAGTTTCTGCCAAAAATTCGATCCTATTATAACGCGGTCAATACATTCCTACACAGTCCTAATAAACATTTATTATGGCAAAAAAACGTTGCTGTGGCAACCAGACACCGATAAACTCTACCCCATATATAAGTTTAGCGTTGAATATCAGGAGGTGATTGCGTTTTCATGTGCGATTTGGCCGTCTCAATTCGCTTGTGACAAAAATTCTACCCTATCATAACACGCCAAATAAACATTGATTGTGACCCAAACCTTGGGTATGGCAACCAAACAACAACAAACGTTACCCACCACACAAAACAAAAAAGATTTAGGGGTCAATCTCTGTTCCACTTGCAATTTGGCCGTCTCAGACGGCTTGTGCCACAAATTTTACTTTATCATAACACGACCAATGGTCGCGAAAATAATTTTGGTTCTTCCTCAACTTTAACTTTTTTTAAAATTGATACGACTTATAGTATCGCTTGAATAATTCATTTTGACTGCAACTTAACAGCTAGGTGAAAAGTTGATTTGTGGTACAGAATTTGAAAATTGCAGAAAGTAGAGTATTCATTCTCGAAGCTTTTCGTCTCATACTTTTCAAGAGAATCCGTCAGAAATAGAGTGAAAAGGTGAAGTGAGTCACTTATATAGAGACACAGTTGATGAAAAAGAAAAAAAGGGAAAAAAGCTACATCATGATTGGTAAAAGAAGCGACCAATAGAAGGAGCGCAAACTAATGTGTGATTTTTAGACCATAAACGAATTCCATTTGTTTGCATAAATTTGGTTTGGATGTTTTGATGCACGTTGCTTCAAGGGTGGAAAGGTGAAAAGAAGTACGGCCACGGGTAAGAATAGAAAATTTGTTGTCATTATATTCGTGTGCGCATGTAAAGTTTTGTAAAAGATGTTGTCCAATAGCAGAAAAAGAAGTTTCAGTTTTAAAGCTTCTGATTGGCTTGCAAGAGCGGCCCAACGTGCTTCGGTCCTGAGAAATATACTTCTGGAGAATGGTTTTCGGCACGTGCTGCTTAATCCTCTGTCGTAGCCTTTGAGACGTACGACCCACGTACCGACTATCACAGTGGCACAGAAATTGGTAAGCAATGTTGTTTTGATGAAAAGCGGGTAGCACATCCTTTTTGGCTGCAGGCAGAAGTTGTCTGGTGGTGTAGACAATGCATGGTTCAACTGCAAAGTAACAGCGTTTGACGGCTGTTTTAATTTGCATTTCGTACCTCAGCGAAACATTGTCCAGCCATGGCAAGTTGAGAAAAACAAGTGCGGCAGTACTTTAAAAGTACTTTCTATTCTTGCCCGTGGCTGTACTTCTTTTCACCTTTCCACCCTTGAAGCCACGTGCATCAAAACATCCAAACCAAATTTATGCAAACAAATGGAATTCGTTTATGGTCTAAAAATCACACATTAGTTTGCGCTCCTTCTATTGGTCGCTTCTTTTACCAATCATGATGTAGCTTTTTTCCCTTTTTTTCTTTTTCATCAACTGTGTCTCTATATAAGTGACTCACTTCACCTTTTCACTCTATTTCTGACGGATTCTCTTGAAAAGTGTCAGACAAAAAGCTAGGTGAAACTTGACTTCTATTAAATACTTAACAACAATACTTTAAATCAAGCACTTCTTGATGAAGAACAGAACAAATTATTCATAGAATAAATCGAAGCTCTTGAATTTCTTCACTTGTCGATCACACAAAATCAATGTACTGTAATATAAAGGCAGAAAAACTCTATCAATCGATTAATCACTTGATTCTCGTCACGCTAATATTCCTCAACAATATTCACATTAAACAACCACAGAATAACACGCTATCCGTCTCTATACTACTCTACACTCTGCTTGTGCAAAAATCTCGTCGCCTTAAATATGTGAATGGGATGCAATCTAGAAAACTCAAAAACGACATTACATGACAAAAAAAGAACAGGCTAATAATTTACGTCTTATCGGCAATGGAAAACTGTCAAGGAAAAGTGTGTTCTACATCAGTCCTAAACTTAATCGTATGATCTACCATTTTTACGTCATAAAAAGGGCGTGTTACGATGCAAATCTTAATTCGAAGAAAAAAAAAGGTTTTGCAAAAACAACCGAGATATAAAACCAAGATTCGAGACCATTATAGATTCACAAATAAAATTATTACAGCAGAATGAAAGCAATAAAACACAGAGACTATACATATATTCACTATTCTAACGAAGCAAATTCACTTATTCATGACGCCAATGCATTCCCACATGCGCCTCACAAACATTTATTGTGGCTTTAAACCATTGCTAAGGCGGCCAAACGTCTAGCAACTCTGTACGCTTCCAAAAATTAAGCCAACTACCTCAAGGTGCTTTCGACACCATCATCAAATTAGCTGGTTCATACGTCTAGTGCCACAAGTTTGACCCAATTTCAGCACGGCCAATGTCTTCTCATACGCTTCCTATAAGAATTATTGTGGCCGAAACCGTTGTTATGACAAGTAAACTGTGACAAATTCTACGAAACGTACTTTTGTTGCGTTGAAAGCCAGCAGGTTCCTGCAATTCCATGGGCAGATTAACCACTTGATGCGAATAGGAAGGCTGCACGCACGTGATCAAACGTCATCAAAATGAGCTTTCGAAAAAAGTGGCTGACCACTTTCAGTATTTTTTCATTAAATTGAATAGGAGTGATATTGTTATTTGCAAATCAAATTCATACACCAAGTTGCTATTATTGCTACTAGCAATACACCGTTGAACATAATAATATAATATATCTAGAAAATTCAAACGTTTTTGGCACTACATATTGCCCTCATCAGGATCTATACACAAATACTTACAGCATTAAAACTTTCGTTGAACGAAAACACAAAAAACATGAAATAGCTTGAAAATAGTTCTGATAAAAAATAGTAAAGCTTCATTTTACGGTCTTCGTAATTGTCTGGTCACTGCTAACAAAGAATCTGATAATAGAAACAATTGCCTGCTAGGAGTTGATCGGATTTAAGGTTTTGTAAATAATTGTTTCAAATGAATTAAAATTACAGTAAAGTTCGGTGCAAAATTGTTTGGTTAAATGATTAAATAAATATCTTTGATTAAAACACGTTTAGTAAAAATGACGCTCCATTTACATACAGTTGTTTGTTTAGCACAGGGTCACTTCTTTTGATCACCAAAGCTTCATGGATTTTGGCTTTGTAGGATGTTTGGCATTTTCTAATTATTTCAAATTGCTTCATGTTATTCGGCTGAGTTTTGCACGAACTGCATTTTTTTATATGTTCTTTGATGGTACTTTTACTTGACCTTAAAATATTTAAGTGCTCCCGGAAGCATCTCCCAAATTGTATCTCAGATATATTGATGAGATTTTCGCAATATTTGATAATGACCAATCATGCACCAAATTTCTGCAAAAGCTTAACACCCAGCACTCCAATATTAAGTTTACTTTAGAACAGGCTAAAAATATAATACCCTTTTTGGATGTGGAAATAAAAATTAACTTGGATAAATTTGATACCTAGACATCGAGAAAACCTTCTAACACCGGATTATTATTAATTTTCAATGCTTTTTGTCCCAAAATTTGGAAAAAAGGTCTTATTTTGTGTCTTCTTAATAGAGAAAAAATTAACTGTTCAACGGATTATCTCTTCCAAAAAGAAGTTGCTTATTTGAAAAAACTTTTTTACAATAACGGTTATCCAATCCCTTTTTTTAACAAAATTTTATGCCAATTTCAAAACGAAAAAACAGACAGTAAAACCGAAAAAGAATTTATCAATCTTTTTATCATTCCCTACCTCGGAAAAATCTCAAAAGAATTCGGTCTACAAATTCAATCACTAACAAAGAAACGATTTGGCACTAAAATCACAATCGTCTTCAAAACAACAAAAGTGCAGAAATATTTCTCTTGGAAAAGCAAAACTCCTCTGATCTTGAACTCAAATGTCGTTTATAAGTTTCCCTGTTCAGGTGATGTGAACATCACGTACATCGGTACGTCCGCAAGACATTTGAGTATAAGAGTAGGGGAGCACTTAAATATTTTAAGGTCAAGTAAAAGTACCATCAAAGAACATATAAAAAAATACAGTTCGTGCAAAACTCAGCCGAATAACATGAAGCAATTTGAAATAATTAGAAAATGCCAAACATCCTACAAAGCCAAAATCCATGAAACTTTGGTGATCAAAAGAAGTGACCCTGTGCTAAACAAACAACTGTATGCAAATGGAGCGTCATTTTTACTAAACGTGTTTTAATCAAAGATATTTATTTAATCATTTAACCAAACAATTTTGCACCGAACTTTACTGTAATTTTAATTCATTTGAAACAATTATTTACAAAACCTTAAATCCGATCAACTCCTAGCAGGCAATTGTTTCTATTATCAGATTCTTTGTTAGCAGTGACCAGACAATTACGAAGACCGTAAAATGAAGCTTTACTATTTTTTATCAGAACTATTTTCAAGCTATTTCATGTTTTTTGTGTTTTCGTTCAACGAAAGTTTTAATGCTGTAAGTATTTGTGTATAGATCCTGATGAGGGCAATATGTAGTGCCAAAAACGTTTGAATTTTCTAGATATATTATATTATTATGTTCAACGGTGTATTGCTAGTAGCAATAATAGCAACTTGGATACTAAAATTCATTTCTCTACCGAAATTGTAAAATCGATAAACGTGACAGTTGTTAAATGAACGTGAAATATGTTGTTTTACTGATGTTATGGATTGAATCTGAGGTCAAAGTAAGCTAAGAGATGCTGAGGTTTACTTGTTATTGCTAATAGTTGGGCTAATTTTATGGGCTAAACATGCAGGCTTATTTGTAGCCAGCTTTTGTGAGGGTTTCATATTCGATTAATCAGCGTGTTTAGGAATGCTGAGTTTAAGTTAACCGTAATGTACAACTTACGCAGTATATTTAATCGCAGAAGCATACTGAAAAGTTGTAATCTTAAATTATACCGTAGCCTAAATGACAGGACAGACTTCTGTACCGTTTGCCTTATGTTGGATTAGATGAATAAAATCATTAAGTTTTTGTCAATAGTGATTGCAGACCAATCGTATTGATATATCAGATCTAACTTTGTGACCTTAACTACTCCTTGAACAATTTTTTAGGCTATTGCTTAAGCTGCTGAACTAAGGGTAATTTAAAAACTTACGGAACCAACTCATGCGTATGAGCTCAAGCTCTATTTGCATCTCTTTCGTCACACTGGGCCACGAAGGTGGGTTAACTGCTTGGCTCCACCACCTGTTTGCCATATAAAGATGGAGTCATGCCGTTAAGTGCCTTGCCCAAGGACACAACAAGCAAGCTTGCCGGCAAGCTTACGGTACCGGTAGTAATGATCAGATAATGGTTGTTTTTGCTAATGTACCGATGAGCATCTGATTGGTATAGAGTTATTTTTAACTGAGGAACAAATGATATTTGGATGGTACTTCTCTTAGGGGCAATTTTTTAAAATTGGCACACAGTAATAAAATTATAGACTAACCAATTAAAAGACTAATCTCAACCAAATTGCTTGTGATTAATATCATTTGTTTCCGAGGATCCAACTAGCAATAGTTTATTTTAATTTTTAGATAATTTGTTATTAGTTTTCAAAATAACCCCAAAAATTGGCAATCGCCCTATACGTTTCCAGCATAAATTGCAGCTTTTGGTCAGCTACTTTTTTTGGCGCCAAATGTGTGACGTCATATGCAACCTTCCTATTGTGACTCAAATCCAACCTCACCCCAAAAAGCTTATGCATTTACCGATATCTTCCACAAACAGTTGATTGATTGATTGGTAAGTGGTAAACTAAATGATGGTAATACGTATATACTGTTGTTCTATCCAATTCTATTGGCTTTTAGTATATATTTGAGTTGTCATGCAAACATTTGCTCACTGTGATCGGTTTGAGTTGACCAAAGTGATCTAATTCAAAAGTGTTTGTCCCAGTCATACGAATTCTGCTGCAAAAGCTAGTTAGATCTTGTCACATCATTGTTGAACCAAAATGCGTGTTCAAAACTCGCTGGCAGTGCTTTTCCTCGTCTTTGTTAAAGATGCTTTGATTCAGCTCGTATTATTGCAATTTTGTTATTTTCAAATATTTCTAGAATTTGGAAAGGTAATTTTTGTAGTTCTTGCAGGCTTATCACGAAATTGATTGTTTTACAGCTATCACACTGGCTGCAGCAGGTCAGAAGCCTAAAAGTAAATTCTAAGCCTAACACTAAAAGGGTTTGTTATTTGCCAGAGATGCAGTTTATTTCTTCATTAACCCTTTCGATAATTATCTCTGCATTAATTTTGTTGCTTGTACCTTACAAGCAGTAATAGATGAAATCGGATTGAGTTCTTCCGAGCTGTAAGAATATTCTAAATTCTTTCTTACCACCTATAAGTTCAATAAAACAAATTGAAGTGAGATTGCTGTTGCTGCTGTGGCGCCAACAATAATTACTTGATCAAGCCATAGTAAGGTTGCATATGACGTCATACATTTGGTGCGAAAAAAGTGGCTGATCAAAAGCTGTAATTCATGCTAAAAAGGTATAGGGCGAACACTAACTTCAGGGGTTATTTTAAAAACTAATGAGAAATTAATTAAAAATTGGAATGAATTATTGCTAGTTAGTTACTTGGAAACAAAGAAATTTAATCAAAAGCGATTTGGTTGAGATCAGGCTTTTCAGTTGGCTAGTCTAAACTTCGGTGTGCCAATTGTCCAAAAAATCGGCCTTTAAGAGAAGTGTTATCTAAATATCATTTATTCCTCTGTTAAAGATAACTCAATGTTACTTAGATAATGGTAGGTACATCAGAAAAATCAGCCATTATCAGATCATTACTACCGGTACTGTAAGTTTTGATTAACCTTGGTCCACTAGCCAAAGCAATAACCCAAAAAATTGTTTAAGAAATAGTCAAGATCATAAAATTACATCTGACAGATCAATGTAACCGGTCTGCAAGCATTATTGACAAAACATTTTAAAGGACTGGCGATTACGTCCATCAATATCGAATCCAACACATGGCAAACAGTAGTACAGAAATCTGTTGTGTCATTTAAGCTACAGTGTGATTAAGGTTTATAACTTTTTGGTATGCATATGCAACTAAATATACTGTACAAGTTGCACATCACAATTACCTTAAACTCAGTATTACCAAATACGCTGATTAATTGAATATGAAATCCTGCAAGAATCTGAAAATAAATAAGCCTGCATGTTTAGCCCATAAAATTAGTAGCAATAACAAATAAGCCTTAATACTTCTTAGCTTACTTTGACTTCAGATACATTCCATAACATCAGTAAAACAATATATTTAACGTTCATTCAACAACTGTGTAGTTTATCCATTTAATTTGCAAAAAACGGTATCACTTCTATTTAATTCAATGCAAAAACACGAAAAGTGGTCAGCCACTTTTTTCAAAAGCGCATTTTGATGACATTTGAGCACGTGCGTGCAACTTTCCTATTGAGAAAACTCAGTTTGATATTTTCTCTTCGATATTTCTCCAATTGCTGGAGGCCAAGTAGAAGACCTGGGGATCTTTTGAAAGTTTTTGGTATGACTTGACAAAGGAGCTGAATCCAAGTTTACAGACTTTGAAGCGGATGTTGTAACCACTACACAACCACAATTTAGGTAAAACTGATACTTTTCATGCAAAATACTCATTACTCCCTATGTTGCCAATCGGAAATGTGTAAAAATCTAGAGACTGGCTGAAAAAATCCCAAGTGTCTGAAGTGTTTTGTCACTATTACGTCTTCTCTGCCCTCTGAAAGACAAAAGTTCAACACTGTTGAAAGGACTAGACAATGGATAACAGACTCCATTGATCCTACAAAACAATACTTCGACGAAACGAGGCCAAAAGAATAGACTCAATTCCCTTGTCCGATGACACTGTAAATAACAGGATTGCAGATATAGCAAATGACATTTTGAATCAGCTTATCGCTCAAATCCAAGATAGCCCATGTAGAATAAGTCTTCAATTTGATGAAAGAACGGATATCAAGTCAATAAACCAATTAGTAGCATACGCGAGATTTGTTAAAGAAAACGCGATTGTGGACGAGTTTTTATTTTGTCAAGAAATGAAGGAGAGAACTAGAGCCAAAAACGTCTTTGATCTTGTTAATGCATTGTTTCGTAAAAATTCAATAGCTTGGAATAAAGTGGGATCGGATTCACCACCTATGACAAGGTCTTGATCCAGTTTTGTAGCCCTAATCAAACAAGTTGCTCCGCATATAGTATCAAATCACTGTGCTATTCATAAATACGCCTTAGCTTGTAAAACACTCCCTCTTGAATTGAAAAGTGTTCTTGATTCTGTAGTAAAGGCTGTAAATTTCATTCGTGGCAGGGCCGTGAATTCCCGATTATCCAAAGCATTTTGCCACAACCTTGGAAAGGAGCATCAATACCTTCTTTTCCACACCGAAATGCGATGGTTATCGCGGGGAAAACTGCTCTCCCATGTTGTAGAACTTATCACTGAAGTTGCCGTGTTCCTTCGTGAGCATGGGTCAATGGAACTTCCTACATCATTTGATGACAATAGGTTCCAATTGAAGGTTTTTATTTGGCAGACATGTTTGGTCTTTTGGATGAGCTCAGTTATTTTCTGCAGGGAAAAAACAATTCTCAGATAGAGGCTGCAGAAAAGGTCTCCGCCTTCGAAAAGAAGTTATCCCTATGGAAAAAGAGAGCAAGAAACCAGAATTTCACTATGTTTTTACTGTTGGACAGTAAAATTGGTGATCAGAAAACTAACAAATGGCTGACTGCTTTAATTGATTATCACATAAGCAACCTCAAGAAAAAAATGGAAGATTACTTTGCAACACCTGAACCTTCTTCTGCATGGATTCAGCAGCCTTTTATTGCTGAAATGAACAACAATGAGCGGCTCAACCTTTATGAGCAACATTTGGAGTTGCAGAGTTCTGAAGCTGCAAAGTTCAGCTCCTCCTCACTGATAGACAAGTCATTCCGCAACGCAGACACTACCTTTTAAAAGCCTACTAGCTAATCTATTATCGATGTTTAATGGATTAAAAATAAGACACTTCTTTGTTTTTTCCCAAACCTCATATTTGATAGTGAGGGCTTGCACATTTGCATCGCGATTTTTGTTCAAGCATGGAGCTTTTATATTACAAACCACGACCTCAATTGTTGTGAAAAAAGTTTGCTCTTTGATTTTGTTTTATTGATTCCATTTTACACCTTGCAAAAGCTTTTGTTCTGCCCAGATGTTGTCGAACGTCTCGACAGTCGATTAACTGATAAGCAAAAATCAATGTTGTTCTTCCGATCTCACGTGAAAGAAGCTTTCAACCTCCCGCGCCATAGTTACACCTGCGAATTTTCAAGAAGCTTTTATCTTTTGCAGCTTGTTGTCTCACAATGTCATGCAAAAAAACTTCTTGTCTACTTTTGTATCTCGCAGTCGCACCGTCACAAATGTGAACAGCTGTTCCTTTCGAATGCCAAACAAAAACTCGGATTTACTGCTAACTAACACTACGCCTTTATTTAGATCATTGTAAATTTTTTGAAAACTTTTTAGTGTAGAATGATTTAACAAAATTACCACAGAAATAAACTCGGTCTCGATACGTTTCGAAGTGTAGCAGTGGTCTTTAACATCTTTTGATGTTAAGACCAGAATATTTTCAAGACCACAAGACTCGAAAGGTTTAAGATCAAGACCTGGACCTTGAAAAAATGGTCTTAAGACCTACATCACTGGTGACCTGTGTTGTCAGTCCCGCGGTTTTCCCCCGGAATCGGCTAGTTTTGATGAGGCGTTGCGGGAAAAATTTAGCAGTTGCCTGTTGCGGTTTTTTGGGCTAGTTTTTACCATCCCATTTCGCTATTTTGGGCTAGATTTTGTAGCAACAACAAGTGTAAAAATTCAAGAAAACTGTGTTTGGTATGGAGGTTGTTACCGTCGCTTGGAGATCACCGTCTCAGCGAAGAAAAAATTACTAAAACAATCACGGCAGCAGCAGCGTCGGCCAGTTTTTTTTTGGAAATCATGCTGAAGCACAGGCTGACTTGTCAATGGCCTTCGATGGGAGACCAAATACTGTTCTGATGCCGGGCCTGTACTGTTCTCCCAACGGCCCTGTATGGACCAACTTTGCAATGTTTTGCAAATTTTTGACTATTTTTCAACAGGAAAGCAATGAGCTATTTTGGGCTAGTTTTTAGGTGCCATTTGGGCTGGAAACTTGAAGAAAATCTGGCAACACTGCTGGTGACGGCACTGGAGGCGATTCATCGCGAGTGGCGCTAATTCGCAGAAAGCCAGCTGAGCTATACCTACTTTAAAGCCTAGAAATTAAGAAAGTTCTTTCATGTAGAAGCATGAAAATGAGTTTTCTGTACTGATCTGAGGTGAAATATGATAACCAGTACACTAGTGAACATTTTTTAAAAAAGATTTTGCTTTATACTAAAAGCATCATCAGTAGTAATTGAAGTGTTACCTACCAGGCTAAGTTAAATTTTGTGAGCTGTTGTACCACTTAGATAACTAAACAATCACCATTGTTATTATTGTGATTGCTGAAAGTTTTTAATTTTGGGATAACTCTTTTTAGTTCGGCCCAGACTTCTCAGATTTCTGGAACATCACCACTGACTCTATAAAGTAATATTTATCAGCATAACCTGTGCAGCTTGCCTTGTTTGTCCACTTTCTCGACAAAGCTTTCGCGGGCGTTCAAAATTTGGAAACAAATTACGATCGTACTCCATTTATCGCAGGTGTTCACTGAAATCAAATGTTGGTTAGGTTTTTTGCTTGGTCTCAGTTTGCATTAATATCTGTTTCGAAATAGACTGAATGTTTTCTGCTGACCTGATTAGCAATTTTGCATTGCGCCTACTACATTGACATGATATTTCACCTCTAGCAACACACAACTGATGTAAAAATGGCAATCAATATTCTAGCCCCTACTGATCGCGAAATCAGCGTTATATCGTAATACGCTAACAATGAGAGATTGATAAAATTTATATTTATTAGGATAGTTAAGACAGTACCACTTAAACGTTATCGACACGCATACACTGGACATCACTCGATTCAAAAGCAGGTACGAAAAGCATGCTTTTCTATTAAAAATGCGATTGCTCTAGTTTCAAACAACTAAAAACATATTACAAGTTATTTTAGTGAAGTGCAGGTACATGTTGGTGGTTACACGTAACAATAATAACGATATCGATGTTACAATATATTTATACACACTGTCGTGGTAAAAACATATTTTTCCATCAGCTTGTAGCCTACTTGCGCGCTCATCCAAGCAAAAGTTGAAACTTTTATGGTTTATTTTGCTTATGCTTGTCGACAAAATAAAAAAAATTTAACGGTTCTTGCGAACACTTGTAGAGCGTGCAAGTGGAAGACGAGCATGCAGTAGCAGGTGTTTATGCAAATCATCACATATCAGCTCCTTTGCCGTAATAACTAAACGAGCTCCCGTCTCGTGCTTTAGCTCGCAGCTTATTTAGCTGAGATTCAGCCATCTCGGCGCGTTCTTCAGCATCATCTAACTCGTGTTGAAGTTTCCGGTATTTAGAAAGGTTTAAGTTAGCTTGTTCCTCCTGCGTGAATAGAATTTAAAATCACGTTCAATGACCGGAAATGCGAGAATATGGTAGCAAGAATATCTTTTTTCTTCTATGACAAAAAATCTTCAGATTCATATGCATAAATCAATTTATGTTTAGACCCGCTTAGGATTTACCAGGATTCCCGACACGCCAAATGCTCATACGGGTATGTAAGCCATTACAAACATAGCTACCAGGCAGGGGTAATTTTAGTAATATGTTTCTCCTAAAGACACAATTAACACAAAATCAATCAAGCGAATGGTGAGTTTTCATTAATTCAAGATGCTTACCGTTTCTTCACATTGCCTTTTATAAGTTTTTACTTTCACTTGTAGCTTTTCCACGAGGTCTTGCATACGAATCAAATTCTTCTTATCCTCATCGGCTTGGTAGCTAATTTCCTTGATACGTCGTTCCCCCTTACGTAATTGCTTCGTGACCTCAGCATTACGTCGTTGTTCAGCATCTATTTCGTTCTCCAGTTCACGCACCTGGTTTGTAAAATATAAAACGTATATCGTGAATAAAAATTTACAAGCATAAAATGGGACGGAAACTGGAACCGTACACACTGAGTTTTAAATATTTACGAGATTGCTTCATGTTCATTTCAAAACTTTTTTGAATCAGCCCAAAAATCCTGGTCATTTGGAGAGGAATCCAAGCCTGGTTAACTTGATTTTGGTATTTCTATTTGGCTTCCCAAATTTGTTGAATAAGTGCGAAAAAAGCCAGATCTTCTAAAACCTATGTTCTTGTGGATATAAAGTGTCAATACCTGACTCATTTGGTCTTAAGCCACTGTTGCACTAAAGTAATTTTTTATTCCGCGTAAGGCAAAACAAGAGCGTCTACTAATCGCCTTTGTTGTTGGCGATAGTAGCTGCAGACGAATGACATTAATGACCTCAATAAAATGGAATGAATACCTGCGACTCTCATGAGGGATAAGCTTCAACTCATCCACAGTGCTTTAAGCCACTGCTGATCTTCTCATGATCATTTACTCCTTAAGATGTTCGGTACTAAAATCGCTCTTGTAAAACCAGCTCACTTCTTCCACTTGCTCTGGATTACAGTCTATGAATACCTTTCAAATTTTTCAAGCAGTTGATATCCTGCCTGGTTAAATCTTGAATTTATGGACAACATCATAGAAGTAGGCTAAATTTGCCTGAAAAATTCCTTTGCGTTTGGTATAAAAATTGGTTCACCGTCTCCGATTTGGAATCTGGTGGCAACCCGACGACTACGAGGAGTCTAAGCTGTAAGGTCTTGATTTCTCCTTTTTGGCAATATTTTCACAGAAGTTGGAAAAATGTTCTTGATGTCGTAAATTAATTAGGGTGTTCATAGTCAGCTTGGCATGTTTTAAATTGTTGACGTTGAAAAGGTTACATTCATGCTGCTAGTATGAAGCATATTGGAAAGATTGTCGGTATGACAAAGAATCGGAAGATGCATAAACAAGCCTTTCAAAAGCTGGAGTTTTCTATCTGATGGCAAGCACCTAAAAATCTAGCATGAATATCAAATTTTAGGCTTTATTTATTCAATAGCCTGCATTACACTTAAGAGCTGGCGACGTCTCTCAACTGAGAATAACGGTTTGCATATATTCTTTTCAAACTGTATAATGAAACGAAGTCTGTGCACGGAAACCTGATTCCATGTGTGTCATGTGTGCTTTCAGTGTGTTAATTTTGGCTGTATGTTTAGGGAAACATTTCAGCAGCTATGAAGTTTCATTGGCAACAAGCTATCTATCACATCTGTTATTATGCAACCGCTTTTAGTAGAATCATGCACAGCAAACCGTAAGGAGTGAGCACAACAGTACGTTAAAACAGTAGGTGGCTACACTAGCAGCGGACAACTGGCTCTCCTAATTTGCTTCCAACCATGTTACTATACCTTTTTCCATACTAATTGAGAATAGTTGCAAATTAAATGGAATAGTTTCAAACTAATTGAGAATAGTTGCAAATTAAATCGAATAGCTGCAAACTGAATGAGAATAGTTGCAAACTAATTGGAATAGTTGCAAACTAAATGGAATAGTTGCAAACTAAATGAGAATAATTCTTGAGGTGGTTATAAATAGGCATAGTACAGTCACAGTAGGCATAGTACAGGCATAGCAGGCATAGTAGGCATAGTAGGCATAGTATGCATAGTACAGGCATAGTACAAGCATATATAGTAGGCATAATACAGGCATTGTAGGCATAGTGCAGGCATAGTAGACATACTACCGGTACAAAGATAGTAGAGGAGGTGTGCGACCGAAAACCAGTCGCACCAATATAAAGAAGCCTTACCTCTTTCCTTTCAAAAAAATTAATTTTTCGAGTATAGATTTAAGCATTGAGGGGGTGCAATGAGATTTCACATTAAAAACTCTAGTTATCGTCACTATGCCTGTACTATGCCTGCTATGCATGCACTATACCTATTTATAACCACCCCAAGAATTATTCTCATTTAGTTTGCAACTATTCTATTTAGTTTGCAACTATTCTCATTTAGTTTGCAACTATTCCATTTAGTTTGCAACTATTCCATTTAATTTGCAACTATTCTCAATTAGTATGAAAAAAGATATAGTGTAGCGTAAGGGCAGGCATCTGGCTGTAGTCCAAGTTAAAATGAGTGCACTTGGTGTGGCGACTAGTCACTTCCATCATGATAGCTACTGACCGTAGATGGCGATCCATATATAAAGCAAAGTGTTGTTGGTGATTTTCTGCTTGTATTTTGTAGTTGAAGTTGTTGAGGTTGCTACACAATTCCCCTCCTCAAGCACGCGAGCTAGAGCATACGTGCGAAGGAACGGATGAAGTTGCTGAGGTCGCAACATGCCTTCCCTGCCAACTTTGAGTGACATTTCCGGCCGAAATAAGTGAGATTCCTGCCAAGACTTTAATTGGAAGGCGGCCTTGACGTTAGGGCTCGGAGATGGCTTGTGCTGCTTGACTGAAGACGCTGTTGTCCAACTATATCGGAGAAGATGTAGCTTCTTTGCCTTGGTCACCATTGTAGCGCAACGACAGGCATCTGAATGTGGTCCAAGTTAAATAAGTGCGCTCCGTGTGGCGACTAATCACTTCTATTGTGATAGCTACTGAACATAGATGGCGATCCATGCATTGATGTAAAGTCAAGTGTTGTTGGTGACTTTCTGTTTGTAGTTTGTAGTTTAAGTTGTTGAGGTTGCTACACTAGCTTCAACCTAGCACTGATCATGACAACTTCTTTTTGTAGGTTTAGCCTTCTTAAGACATCTTCCGAGGCAAATATATATGAAATGAACAAATTTTGTCATGGCCCATTAGGCTTGATTGACAAAAGTAATACACTACTACATTTTCGCACATGAAAAAGCAGTCATATAAACTAAGAAATAAAAAGGGCAGTTGCGAATCTTAATGGGGAGGCTTCAGCGCTCCTAGCTCTTAGGTCTCGTGGATCCTAATATAGACCTTTATGTCACGCTAGTCATTAGATTAGAGGGGAATTAGATGCTTTTTTTATGTAGACAAAGGCGCATCTGGAAACCTTCTTTGGAAAAAATATCAAATTTTATTTGAAAAGCAAAAACTTCTAAGGGAGCAAAATTGTACTTTGTTTTTTGTTTCTTTAAATATCAAATTCTATAGTTTTAGGTAGGTTTTCCACGCTAGCGCTTAGTCATAGACCATAAGAGGTAGGCAAACTGCGACATTCTACTTTTGCTAGCGGGACTTCTTGATGAACAGCAACTTTAAAGTCTACATACAAACTAGAGCAACAGACCTTTTCCAGCCCACCTAGCGGCGAGTTCTTGTTGCTATGTGCAGCCAAATATTTGTCAGCGCGTTGCTCTTTTCTGTACAAAACAGTGCTAGGCAGAGGTTTGAATGCGATCAATTGCTTTCCGAATAAGTATTTTTGGACTTGAAAAAGTTCTAAGCTAGAATTCTACGTCATGTGAACAAATAAATTTACTTTAAGTAGGTTTGGTTGATTTATAAGCTTTTTTAAACAATATCAAAGCAAATATAATGCGGTTATTTAAGCTGTTAAAAATTATTGGCAGTTGGACTCGGTACCGTTCGTGAAAAGCTTCACAAGCACTTATACCGTATTGTTAATAAAGCATAGCATCATTGCAGCTGCGTCACAGCTGCCAATTGCATAAGTTAAGCAGCTATTGGTAAAGTAATCTGTGTTAATTACCATCAGCAGCTGCTGGTTCTGAAAATCTCAGAAAATGTTGGTAGTAGTTAAATTAAGATATTTACTATTATGCGTTCTATTTATAATAGCAAATCACGTTTCAGCAAAGGCCTAAGCAATCTGACAGGGATTATTTTAGTTTTCAAAAAATAGTTTGGCAGGGAGCCTATAGATCTCCATATTGAAATATTGTACAGATTACATAGCTTGTTTGGATGTTTATTTCGAGTTTGGGCTTCACGTTTGCCGGATTATAAATTTTCCAATTCACCAAAGTACTTGGGTTTATTTTGAAGCTGCTTAGCCCACGAGCGTACATTTAATTCAGCAAACTATATAAAGAGACAGCTGAAAATAGAATCAAGCTCTCCACGAGTTAGGCCCCTAAAATTTCAAAAACACTGCAATGGCTAAGACCAACGCACAAAAAAGGCGTGTGAATACGCCAAGCACTAGCAGAAGTTTGGTGTTTTATTTCCCAACTCGACAATAACAACCAATAGAACTTACTAAACAAAAGATAAGCAGAAACCAGGGTAACCGTTGAGACTACAAATTCCAGCTTAGACTTTTTATCACTTTTTGAAAAAAAATTATTCAGAATTTTCAGCCTAGAAAAACACAAAACGGAGTTCTTTTCATTCGGTTTTTGCAGCAGTATCTTTAGTTATTGACCAGCAGTATTCAACGTCCAAGAGAAGATATGACTAACGAACCAATGTCTTTCCAATGTTCACTTCAAGCGCTGGTCTTAGCCATTGCAGTGTTTTTGAAATTTTAGGGGCCTAACTCGTGGAGAGCTTGATTCTGTTTTCAGCTGTCTCTTTATATAGTTTGCTGAATTAAATGTACGCTCGTGGGCTAAGCAGCTTCAAAATAAACCCAAGTACTTTGGTGAATTGGAAAATTTATAATCCGGCAAACGTGAAGCCCAAACTCGAAATAAACATCCAAACAAGCTATGTAATCTGTACAATATTTCAATATGGAGATCTATAGGCTCCCTGCCAAACTATTTTTTGAAAACTAAAATAATCCCTGTCAGATTGCTTAGGCCTTTGCTGAAACGTGATTTGCTATTATAAATAGAACGCATAATAGTAAATATCTTAATTTAACTACTACCAACATTTTCTGAGATTTTCAGAACCAGCAGCTGCTGATGGTAATTAACACAGATTACTTTACCAATAGCTGCTTAACTTATGCAATTGGCAGCTGTGACGCAGCTGCAATGATGCTATGCTTTATTAACAATACGGTATAAGTGCTTGTGAAGCTTTTCACGAACGGTACCGAGTCCAACTGCCAATAATTTTTAACAGCTTAAATAACCGCATTATATTTGCTTTGATATTGTTCAAAAAAGCTTATAAATCAACCAAACCTACTTAAAGTAAATTTATTTGTTCACATGACGTAGAATTCTAGCTTAGAACTTTTTCAAGTCCAAAAATACTTATTCGGAAAGCAATTGATCGCATTCAAACCTCTGCCTAGCACTGTTTTGTACAGAAAAGAGCAACGCGCTGACAAATATTTGGCTGCACATAGCAACAAGAACTCGCCGCTAGGTGGGCTGGAAAAGGTTCATTGGTTCGCCAGGTATCGAATACAGATAGCAATTCACTTCAGAGCGCAACTGCAGACAGTGCACATAAAGGAAGAAAAGGTTAAATTTAACTTTTCTTCCCTTAGGTGTTTTGGAAATCCCGCATTAGGATAGGTCAACGATCAATTGCAATATCAAGCTGTTCTAAGAATAGTTGTTACGTCACAATCAAACTTTGTTTTTTAACATAGAGATTTCACCAAAAAAAAAGTCTGATGCATTGTCAATAGAATTTTTGATTCAAAGTGTGTTTGTTTTTAGGTAGGCTACTTGCATTGGGTGCCAAATTTTCGGCTCTGCGATATTCTCGATGATATTTCAATTTCTTGCAGAGTGTAATTTCGCCCTCTACTGTTCTAGATCTACGTAATTGCAAGCAACGTTTACCCTTGTTTCCAGTTTCTGCACTTGCTTCCTCCCTCCTTTCAATGCTACTTGTTCTGCTTCGTCCAATCTCATTTGCAATTCCTTTACAGTTTGTTCCATGTTCTTCTTCATTCTTTCTAGATGTGATGATTGATCTTGCTCTTTCTTTAGTTCCTCAGCCATCATTGCAGCCTGCGACAAGATCAAATTCAACTTTTGTTTTTAGTAACAGCACATATAAAATTAAGTACACAACTGACTGTAATAAACAATTTAGGAAGCTACTGAAAGACCGTAAGTTCATCTACTGAAGCATCCACCCGAACATAGATGATTATCTTACAGCTAATATAAAAAAGTTTAGATTAACCAAAGGACAAATGGCAGTCAATGTTAAAATTGTCATCAAAGTATATTTAGTGACAAAATGTCAAATAGCCGCTCACAAATCGCGAATGAACGAGTTTTAATGTTCTCCGCACTTTGAAGTATCACTCCAATTGGCTGCTATAAATAGTTAATTCAAATCTTACAATATGAAATACATAGCAGGGTAGCAACATTTCAGTAGCACGTGTATAATAACACATAGCAAACTTTATTTGAAAAGGGAAGAGTATCAATACCCATTGTTTGAGGCAAAATACCCGTAAAAACGCCTAAAATCTCCTTCGGCTTATTTTTCTGTATTATCTTCAAAATACACTACTACTTATTTACAAACATTTGTTTTACATTAACCAACACTGTAAAATGGTTGCTTTTTTTCATAAATTAAAAAGGTTAGTTATTAAACTATAGTGTGATAAGAAATTGGAATGTACTTAAAATCAGAGTTTTCTAAAACCACTCAAACTTGCATCAACTATCGCTTTCTTTGCTTTTTCTTCTGCATTGCGTTGTTCTTGAATCGCTTCTTCAATCTCTCCTTGCATGTGCTGAATTTCAGATTCTAACTTCCTCTTCTGGTTGATTAGTGCTGTGTTCTGTGTGTGGAGAAGATTGGAACGCTCGCTCGCTTCCATCAGCTCGCTCTCCGCCAATTTTCGTCCGCGCTCTGTCTGTTCCAAAGCCGAACGCATCTCTTCAACTTCAGACTAAAAGAAATTGAAAAAAATGTGTCAAAACTGATATATCTAAAAGCATTTTAGAATGTATTCAGAAGCAATATTTTGGTAGTAACAAATGGAAGATAAAGTTTTCTGTAAAAAAAAATGTTCTTGTTTGAATAATTTGAAAAATTAACCCCCGAAAAAACGGTCAAACTTTTTCTCCAAATCAACTATTTTTCATCTTATATAAAAAGGTATTTTTGAAAAAATGGAAGTTTAATAAAACAACCAATTGAACAACTACCATCAATTCTGACTCTTAAATCATTATAAATTGTTCAAAGTCAAATCTTTCTCCAGCATAATGCAACTTGTAGAAAAAGTTCAATTGCCCTTGAAGTGCAGTAAAAAGGTCTTTTTCAAAGCTAAAAAAGTTTTTGTGCAATGTAACATTGAAATCGAAAATGCTCGAAAATACATGAGGTTGTATGTTAACAACTAAACAAGCGTTACGAGATTTTTTTTAATGCTTGATTTTTTGCAGGTTTTAATAGAAAAGAGCATTTTGAGTATGAGTTTAGATATCATTACGTAAAAAAGTCAAAACAATTATTTTTTAGTCAAAATGAGATGGCCCTAGTCATCACCGAAATGAAGTGGTTGAATGGTAAGCAATAACTATAAACGAATGGTCGCGAAAGCACGAAATTAACGAAATATGATTATACTATACAAGCATCTTGCCAGCGTAGCACCTGTAACAAATTTGCTCTTCTTTCCAGTACTGATTTTTGTTCCTCTATATCTTCATTATGCCGAGTAAGTTCATCAAGTTCGATCTGAAGTTCCTTTTATTCAAATTGATAGATTTATAAAAATGTATATGAAAATCATTACAACACGATGTTTAAAGCAGACCTGGTCTACAGGTAGTGGCATAACTAGGATGGTGGGAGGAGGGGTCAAGGGCCGTCACCCCTGGTATGTTTTGGACATGAAACTTTGTGGTATATAGAGATATTTCGACGAGCAGAAACTATAATTCAACTTTCTTCGAAGCTATGTACCTGCATGGGGTAGGCTAAACTAATGAATCTTGCTTAAAAGCTAGTTAGATAATTGGAGCACATTGTATTTGTTTAGTCAGGACAACGGCTGGTTTGTTATTGCCTTAATGAATTGTCGAGCAACCATTCATTTGATCAGTAACCAAAACATTAAATGGCTGCATGAAGTGAGCCCGAATCAATCTGCAGCCGCCTTGTCGTGGTGGCATGTTTTCTGACCCGGCTTGGTAGGATCGAAATGACAGCTGGTCTCCCCAAGTGTTTTAGGAACCCCAGGCACTACTCTAGGCAGAGCAACATTGTTCTCATTTAAGATTTCTTTTGCCTATGTATCCCTATACATCTTTTATTCCTTTGTCACATTATATAGTCAAAAGCTAAAATTACAGTTCAATCTCAGACTTTTAGGT
This sequence comes from Trididemnum clinides, assembly GCA_963675345.1. Lineage (NCBI taxonomy): Eukaryota > Metazoa > Chordata > Ascidiacea > Aplousobranchia > Didemnidae > Trididemnum > Trididemnum clinides. The sequence goes on from OY776291.1 coordinate 35,813,418, forward strand.
TAATTGCCAAAAAAACTGTTCAAATAATATATCACTTTATTCCCGCTGTGGCTATCTTTGAGCTGCCGAATAGCGTCTTGTGCTTGTCGATTGGCATGTGCCAGCTGCATCTCAAGGTCGTTGATATCACTTTCCATCTTTTTTTTGATGCGAACAGCTTCAGAACGAGATTTTCCTTCAGCATCTAATGTAGCTTGCATCGACTCCATTGCTCGTTGCCCAGCACGTCTATTTCAAAATTAAGAACGGTGTACTGTAAGCGTACTGCAGGTATAACCAGCGCTACTAGACGAGAGCAAACAAACATCAGCTGATTTTAAATCAGTGAAAAGGAATTGTCAATTTTCGCAAACTTAAAATAAGTAAGTTAAGTTTTATTTGTTGCCTCCACCAACAAAAGAAAGCAATAACTTTAAACGGCGATCGTTACTAAAGTAAGGAACATCGAAAAAGTGTTAGGTTATCCATATCGGGATGTCCCTTGCCAGTGCATCTGCATACAGAAGAACACAAAAAAAAAATAAATATAATATCAAAGATTTTGTATCATCAAAGCAGAATCAAATAAAATTTAAATACCTGTAAAGCAGTTTGTTAATAACAGCAAAAACTCTTTTAATTATCCGTATGAATCAGCTAAAAAGCATTTGTATTTTTTTTACAGCAATCTAGATGCATATTTTTAATTTTCTAGGGAATGGTTTGCCAAAGTTTCACACCTGAATATGAAAGTTGCTTTTAAGCAAATGTTTTTTAACTCTTGGTTGAAGTTGCTTTATATTGTTGGCTAGCCTACAGCTGTATTTGTGTAATTTCCTAATTTTGATGAAAGAGTCCTCTCATACAGGCTTTTCATAAATTACTGCCACAATTTCGAAATGGCAACAAAATTTTATGTCTGGAGATGTTTTCATTTGTTTGTTTTATAGAAAAAGGAGTGCTTCAAGTTTTTTCTCTCTTGACGTAGTACTTTTTCAAACAATCAGGTTTAAAATTGTAATTTATTTTGTGATCAAGCAGATGCTTTTTGATTTTAGTCGCCAAAGTAAAGCTTACAAAAATGAGAACTCCGCAGGAAAAAGCCAAACGTTTTTCCTGATTTATGGAAACGAAGTCAAAGATCCAAACCCAGCGAAACTTTAGACGCAAATATGGAAGAGAGCCACCGGCAAGGTCTACCATTGATTAATGGAATAAAAAGTTTTTGAAGACTGGTAGTGTGCTACAAAGAATTTTTAATCCACCGATATGGAAATGTTTCTTTCAGCAATTTCGAAACAAAACATTTCCAGATCGAAGAACTGTACGTGATGCTTCCATTCCTTGGTCTCCTCGTCCCCCTGACATTACACCATTCGATTTTTTTGTGGGTTTATGTGAAAGATATTGACTACCGAGCAGTGCTGGCTCTAGGTAGTTTAAGACCGCCCAAATCTGGACATTGGGGGCCCCAAGGCATCTATTATTTAACAAATTACACGCAACAAAGTATTTCCCACAAATATTTATTCAATCGTGAACAGAAACGTTCATTTATTTTAATAAATGTCAATGAAATCAGTTTTGTAAAACTTATAAAGATAAGACAGATGTACTACAACACACATACTTACACAACACAAAGAGCTACAAAAATGACCTTTTTTATTTTTATAGATGTAAATAATTGAGTAGTCACACAGAAACACCAGACCGGTTTCATCATTATTGGGGCTCTTCAGTGTCGCGTATCCGACGAGCAGGGAAACGTACCTTCGAGATGTGGACCTTCTATCTACGGTAAGTACCACACGACCACCTAACTGGACGCCGTTACTGATGTTTTAGCTGGTTTTGTAAGTGAGTGACCGGATTTCCTGGTTGAATACGCGCCACCAAAGAGCCCCAATAATGGCGGAACCGGTCTGGTGCTTCCTTATTGTTCGTTGTGACTACTTAATTATTATATAAATCCTCACTCTCTCTTTATGGAAGATGTAAATGTTTCGATCATCTCAGTTGCAACCAATATTTTGCAGATTCGAGCTCAACCTATGACCGTCGATAATAACTTCTACAGCCTTGCATATGTATATCAAACATAAGTTATGGTAGCCGTGCATTGATATAGGGGAACATTGTATAATTTGGGCCCTTGTGTAATATGGCCTATCAACCAGTTCCTTTCAAAAACGTGAAAAAAGTTTCAAAGTTAAAACAGCTAGACTTATTTTTTGAGGACAACAAACTCAGAAAAAACTGAAAGTAAAGTTTGGAGCAGATTAAGTTAAAATGAGTTTTGTTGTTTTTATCCAGTTTGATCATATTTTCGTAAGAAGAAAATCAAAGTGCAACTCAAGCTGAAATAATCAAACTTCTAAAATTTTTGCAAATTCTTGATGTATGATATGTCCTCAAAACGGGGTGCCTACAATATTAAGCATTGCATAGTTGCTTTAAAACAAAGCATCTTTTTACTCCATAAGCCAGTTTGTGTAATTTGGACCACTTCATCTTGTGTTATTTGGCCTAGTGGGCCTAGTGTAAATTTTATCAATAACAGTCACTTGAATCAATAATTAAATTGTGGTAGAGAACTGCATTGTGTAGTATGCGTGAATACATGTATATTTATATAGTAATCTAAGCTACAATAATGCTTACCGGATATTATTTAACTTGCATCGTCGAGTAAGTATATCTTCGACTCTTGTACAGAACAATACAGAACAATGTATATGTACTTTTCAAGCATTGATTCGAAAATACGTTGCTCGCTTTATGATTCGATGTGCAAATTCTTGTAATATTTGGATTTCCTCACTGGTAAATTCGGACGATTTCCTAACCAGCCAGTTTTATAAACACTTTCTCCTCCTTCATGACCGTTAGGCTTTTGCCTTCTTAGGGATTTCAAACATCTCTGCAACTCTGTGTTTGTTTGTTGTTTATGCTCTGTGTTTATTTGCTCTCGTTGAGCTATTCTAGTGTGATTTATGCTGGACTAATGTTGACTTTGCTGAAAGTTAACGGGTCTGTGAAATAAATAAATTAATATAAATAATTACCACAGTACATTTGTATTCAGTGCAGTGGTAATTCTGAAGCAAAGTAAACGTTAAAACTTGTATATACATAACAGAAATCTAAAATGGTTGACCAAAAAATACAATTGAACAATTTGATTTAGCCTACAGTAGTAATTTTTTCGAAGTTACTGTAAGCTACAACTGATAATAGTAGGCGTACGTACTGTAGCCTACAGCTTTGCCAAATATGATTTGCAATTTTGAGTTAAATGCCGCTTAGTACTCTGTTTTTTTCCAAAAAAAGTTAAGTATATTCGAGGTTCTTTTTTATTGTTTGTTCAGGTGTTTTAAAATTATTTGCTTTAAATATGTCTACTCGAGAAGAAAGAAAATCAAAAGGAATATATGGGAAGTGGAAGGAGAATGCAATGTAGCTTGCTATTAAAGCTGTTTGAGAAAATAGATGGGGTTTCTCAAGGCATCAAAAGAATTTAATGTGACCAAAACAACATTAAGAAGTCACTTTCATGATCAAAATAAGATAGCGAAAAAAGGAAGAAAACACATTGCAGAACTCCTGACCTTCCTCAAGTTCTTGAAAAGCAACTTGCTGATCACGTACTTCAAATGGAAGCAAGATTTTACGGACTTACTCTAGCAGATTTGAAAAAACTGGCTTTTAAAATTGCAAAAGCAAATGGACTTGCTACTCGTTTCAATCAAGAAAAAGAACTTGCAGGAACTGAACGGTTAAACAATTATCTCAAAAGGCAACCAGAAATATCTCTTAGAACCCCTCAGTCAACTTCGCTGGCAAGAGCTAGTGGGTTTAATAAAACACAGATCCATGCTTTTTATGATTTGTTAGAAGAGGTAATTTCTCAAAATAGCGTCACCCCAGACTGCATATTCAATATTGATGAGTCTGGTCATAGTGTGGTGCAAAAAGTTTCAAAAGTCCTGGTAAAAAATGGGAAGCATCAAATTGGCGCAGTTACAAGCCAGGAACGAGATCAGACGATTACCACAATCTGCTGTATGAGTGGTGGTGGGCACTTCATCCCATTTGGAATGATATTTCAGAGAAAACGAATGAAAGCAGAGTTGCAAGATGGCGCTTCTTGTGAAACAATGTTTTGTTGTCAGGTATAAAATGGGGTAGCAACTTTAGTTTAATTACAGCAGGTGCTGTTGTGGTTAATGATCATTATAAGAAAATTTATTCACATTCTATTGTATTGCAGTAAGAAAATTAATGGTTGAAAGTCTAGATCAAGCTACCCATACTGTTCACAAGAATTAGCGTGATAACTTTACACAATCCTTTTTTTGGCAGAAAAACGGATGGATGAATGGTGAAGTGTTTAGTAAATGGATTGAACATTTTATAGAGTTTGTCAAACCAACACCTGGCAGCAAAGTATTGTTGCTTTTGGATAGCCATAAATGCCATACTCACACGTTTGAAGCTTTGCAGCGAGCTAGTGAGTGTGGTATTTTGATGATTTCATTGGCATCCCATACCAGCCATCGTTTGCAGCGCCTCGATCTTTGTTTCTTTAAGCCATTAAGGACCTATTGTTTTCAAGAATTGGAGAAGTGGCTACGTAATCATCCTGGCCGTGCATTTCGCAATATCAAATTAGCCTACTCTTCGGATATGCTTAGGGCAAAGCTGCTAGTTGCTGCTTTTTATGGTTTTCGTAAAGCTGGAATCCATCCCCTCAACAGAGATGCTTTTGATGAAACAGATTTTTTTCCAGCAGAAGTATCAGATAGGCCAATTGAGGAAAATGATGCAGTTTTTGATACTTCAGGAAAGGAAATTGCTGCGTCTGCTCCGTCAACCCTGGATTCATTTGCTCCGTCAACTGCTGACTCATTTGCTCCATCAACTTCTGCCTCATCTGTTCCATCAACTTCCGCCTCATCTAACTCCATCAACTTCTGCCTCATCTGCTCCATCAATTTCTGCCTTGTTAGCTAGTAATTCTAGCACTTTGCTTCTCTCTGTCGAGCAAATAAATCCATTGCCAAAAAAAAGAAAGACCTCAAAATCCACTCTTTTAACTGGATCACCCGACAAAAAGTTTGTTCAATTCAATTTAGCAAAAACTATTGCAACTTATACTAAAAATGCATCTTCTAAAATAGGACCAAGGCAAAAACATAGAAAAAAGAAAGCAACCGCCTCCAAAGACCTTTATGTCCACACCTGTTTAATTTGTGGAGGTTTCAATGAGGAAGATTGGATACAGTGAGCCACATGCAAAGGATGGGCACACGAAGCTTGTGCAGACATAACAGACCCTCGGTTTTACTACTGTGATCTATGGGTCGCCCATTGAGACAACATTTGACTTCGACCGAAAGCTATTTTGTCTTCACATGAAAAATTTTTCATTGTCGGACATCAATTTCTTTGTTATCCTAATTTATTGCTTTATGGTTTAGTCCAAATTACACGATTCTCTAGGCCAAAATACACGATACCTTCTGTATTTTGGCTCACTTTCATAAAAATAAAAAAAATGTGATAAAACTTTATGCCGTAATGTTTGCGGTACAAGCAAGTTACTGTCCATGTAGCATTGTATTACATTTACCAAAGTGTAAAAACAATCAGAAAAAAGTCATTGTGTGCGAATTGAGGACGAAATTTCGTTAGGCGGGCCAAATTACACGACTTTCCCTATACTCTTTGGCTACTCTATGCGAATATTTGGCTTCTGAAACTTGGTCTTAAAGAACTGAAAGCAGGGTTTCTATATTGCAAGGCAAGCAGACTTGCTACTCCAGCGGCTGGTCTTAACCTAGGCTAGGCTTAGTGTGGGGAAGCAATCTGAAAAAGTATAGAAAACGTACATGCAATGATAAAAAGCATATATACAATGTGTATCGTGTCATCACAAACTGTATTTCATTCCACTTTCAGGCACCAGTAAATGGGATATATCGGATAAGTCCTATTCCTCTATAACACATAATTAATAAAAAGTAATTTTGACTCATGGGCAGCCTTTAGTAAAATGCGACTAGCAATAGCGAAAAGGTTGTGCGCCCTGCATTAAACTAATCTAACCAAAGTGAAATGCAGACGTCAATGCTGCCCACGATTCAGTTTGTGCTGATAAATGCTTAGATGGATGGTGAGTAGCGGGAAGATGAATTTCTTTGAGACAGATGGCTGTGATGAATTAAGAGTTGCCGGTTGCCTAAAGTGCTTTATTGTTTATAGTATTAAGGAGACGTCGGAGAGCAAAATGACTGGCAGCACAGCTGCCGTCACTGCCAATGACTCAGACCGATTCACAGCTCTTTTGTGATCCACCTACATCATTACGGTAGATATATATAATTGTTGAAAAAAAAATAATAATTGATTTTGGTTCTGTTTCTTAAAATGGACAAAATTAAGTCCGCGGTCAGATTCGGGGACCCGTTTTAAAATGAGGTCTCGCCTGTTCGGAGAGTACGTGGGTTAGAGAGGTCTTCCTCCGGCTCTGCTCCCGAATCGAAGTTCGAGACGTTATTGATTTGCAGCACTAAATAACTGAAACAACTACTACAGTTACTGTACATATGTTAGTAAGAACATGGCAAAAAATTGAGCACCGGCTTTTGTGCGACAAATGGTGAACATGTAGATGTAATGTTTCCAACCCAGTTTCACCGGAACTCAAATTCAGTGTAACAACTTCAACTACAAACCACAAACAGAAAGTTACCAACAACACTTTGCTTTATATATGGATTGTTATCTGCGTTCGGTATATATCATCATATAAGTGATTAGTTGCCACACGAAGTGCCCTCATTTTTACCTGGACTACAGTCGGATGCCTGTCGTTGCGCAATACCACTTTTTTTTCAATATTTTCAACTACACGAAACTCGGGTTTGAAATCCGGGTTTTGACACTTGATGAATTATACTTTCGGTGCTTTTTAACGTGGAATTACGAGATTGAAAGCTATCTACAGGGTGCGAAACTACATATTTCTACGGTTTTTGAAAATGTGTTTACAACTGACCGACGCGATGGCGTAGTGGCTACAGCGTCCGCCTTGCAGTCGGTAGACCTGGGATTCAATCCCCTTGTCAAGTCATACCAAAAGACTTTAAAAAGTGGTATCCACAGCTTTCCTCCTTGGCGCTAGTACGAGATTGGAAGCTATGTACGGGGTGCGAAACCATACATTTCTACGTTTTTTGAAAATGTGTTTGCAACTTTACAACTGACCGACGCGATGGCGTAGTGGTTACAGCGTCCGCTTCGCAGCCGGTAGACCTGGGGTTCATTCCCCTTGTCGAGTCATACCAAAAGACTTTAAAATATGGTATCCACAGCTTCCCTGCTTGGCGCTCGGCATTTAGGGGAGGTTGTGGAGAACAAGCCGGCAAAATCGCTTGTTGTGTCGCTGGGCAAGACTCTTAACAGGACGCCCTCGCCTTTATGTGGAAGATAGGTGGCTCAGACACATCGGAAATGGCAACTCCCAAGCGAGTGCAGACTTCCCATCCAAAATATAGCGATACAGTTTGCTTTCTCGTGAATGGAGGACAAATATGGCAAAAAAAATAAATACAAAAAAAATTGGAAACTGTGCACGGGGTGCGAAACCACATATTTCTACGTTTTTTGAAAAAGTGTTTACAACTTTTGCTCCATGCGTTTCTGTCTTGCTGGTCAGTCGTGCGTATCGACGCGGCTTTTGCACTTGACACTGCTTTCACGCAATTCGTCTTATAAATAAATGTTTTCTGTTTGTTCTTTCCAAAATTTCAAAAGTTGTTTTGTTAGACATCAGCCTTTTTAGACAGTCAAAACGATGAGATTATGGCAGCAAGTGTTGGATGTGTTTTAGAATGTTCAGTAAGGCTGGTAATGTGGTTTCAAATATAGGACTTTAGTCAAGGTAAATTCAACTAAATTTTTAGTCATTACTGCAAGAAAACAACAACCAAGGTAATTATTTAGTTTCAAAACTTTAGTGTCGGATAAAATGAGATGGTGAAATCATTTCTGATACGAGGGCTATTCCATATATAATGTAAGGTAAATTTTTCCATAAAAATTTTTCTAGTACAGAAAAAAGATTATTTTTTTTATTTCCTTTTTTACATACCGTATATGCTCGTTTTACCGCCCGGTCTTGATTAAGGGCCCGTTTGAATAGCCGCCCGTGTGAACAGAACTTAAAAATAAATAAGGGCCCGTGCTTGAATACCCGCCCGATGTAAAAGCTGATTTTTCAGTGGTAGAGAACAATAGGAAATAAGAAGCAGCTCAAATTTTGATTTGTTACTTCTTGTTAATAATTTAAACTAATATGAGGGAATTACTCTTTAGACGTAAATAATTTGCGTTTGACGTGAATAAATTGACATGGAAAAAGGATTAATGTCGTGAAATATTTGTCTTCAACGATAATTTTTGTGCATAATTTTACTTTGAAAATAACAAGCGTCCGTGCTTGAATAAGGGCCCGGTAGTGAGTTTGGTTGAAAAAAATAAGGGCCCGGGCTACAAAACGAGCAAATAGGTATTAGATGTAAATTTCATTTAATTTGTGTTTTGATAGCTTATTATTTTGCTTTTAATTTTTTAATTTTACAAAATGACCGTCCTAGAGGCTTGCTCAAGGATTGAACCAAAATCAGTGATCAAAATTTTGGTAGCAGAACAGTGCAAACCAAATAAAATATTTAGAAGAATGTCTGGTGTGTATGAAAAAGCGTGTTTCAGCCAAAAAAATCTCTACAAATGAGCTACGGTAATTCACGAAAAATTTTTTGATGGCGTCAGGCCATGAAAACCTGCAGGAGCGAGAACTCCAACCATGATCAAGTCAGTTGACGACGTTATTCAGTCGTACCGAAGGGTAAAAATGGAAGATATTGCACACAGTTTAAATAAGAGCCGTGATTTAGCCATTTGTAGAGATTTTTTGGATGAAACGCATTTTTTCGTGTACACCAGACATTCTTCTGAATATTTTATTAGGTTTGCACTGTCTGCTACCAAAAATATGGTCACTAATTTTTGTTCAATCCTTGAGCAAACTTCCAGATCAGTCATTTTGTAAAATTGAAAAACCAAAAGCAAGCCAATAGGCTATTAAATCACACCTTACATGAAGTTTACATCTAATACGCAAAAAAGAAAATACAAAAGTAAGCTTTTTTCGCTATTAAAAAAATTCATCTCATATATTGAATAGCCCTTGCACAACAAAGCTGATCACCGGTAGCGACGTCTACTTTAAGAATAAGAAAGAGTCCATTGACCTGGTCTACCTCGGTTAGTGTCTGTGGATGGTCCTCTGACTTTCAACCAAATTGCAAAAAGTGTTTTAATCAGCCTAGCTTTTCTAACCTAATGGCTGTTTTCTACCTAAAAGTCCGCAAACCATCCTTGATCTTTTGATTAAAAAGTATGAACAACTATCACGACTGTCAGCGAAAAAGTTGATAGCATTAAGTACAATAAAGGTCGTTTTTTTAGTTTCGCTCTTAGCTTTCGTAAGTCAACCACAGGCACAAACCGTCGATAGACGATCTGTACGACGGACAGCTTTTAGTCTCTTTGTATAATTCGTGTCAGATATCGTTACGGCTGCATTATTGGTCGTGCATTTCTGGTTGCATAATTCACGCATTTTTGGTGAATTATTCACAAGCATAATGCAGGCGAATTTTCGTGAATTTTTCTGGTAAAATTCACAAACATGCATAAGGAATCTTTCCGCTGTACGCGTACTGGCGATCAGTCCGAGACGCTGAAACTCGTTTTGCGCCTCGAAAGAGTACAAACCGAGTACTGGCGATCATACGGTACGTCGCTAGTACTCGTACAGCGGAAAGTTTTCGCATTTGCATTTTTTTGCATTTATGAAAATTTTTCGTGAATTCTTCATTTGCATAATTCACGCACTTTTCAAAAATGCTGCATTATAGCATCAATAGTGTCAGAGGCTACATGAAAACTGAAAAAGTAATCAAACTTGTACAGGGAAGACTCTGTAAGTTCAATCTTGATTTGGAAACAGCCACTGTGAGTACACTATTGTTTGGAGCTAGTGTTGTGGTAAAACTTGGTACAGATGCAAGTCTTTTGCTGATTGCTTACTTCACGCATGCGATTCATTTATGTATTTGTGATGTACTACACAGATAAAAACAAAAGAGTGGCGAATCGAATTACAAAAATAATATTGTCAGAGACAATGAGGAAGGAGAGAGCGATAAATGTAAAGATGAAATTGCTGAAGATTACTTTGATGATTTGTTCCTGAATTTTGTACAATCGTTACAAAGGTCTGCATGACAGTGAAGCTGTTCAGCAATGATGATAACCTGCTCCCTCAAAATACCGTCTCTTTTCGAAAAGAGAAAGTTCTTTTCCTGGATTGCAAAACTTAGTGGAACAGTTTGCCGCAAATCTTCCGGCGATTTTACGAGCTGCGTAAGCAAAAATAAAAATGGGTTGACTTGAGCGAGAGTTCGAATTTTCCGATTATTAACTGGACAAGATCAAAAAGGAATCTGAAGCCCTTGCTCCAAACGAAATGGCTGTCGAATATCTTTGGTAAGTAAGTGCAGACCTACTGGTGGCTGAAAAAATGGTGATGTTTCCTTAGATGAAACTAAAAGGTTTGGGTACAGAGATGAATTTTGAATAAAGTGCTAAAAGAAAAGTTAGAGATACGTTTGCGAGAAAGGAAAAACAAGAACTGATTCGCTTGATAAGACATAACAGGTCTCCAGAGTCCTTGAATGAGTATAAGGACTAATTTGGAAACGAAATCAAGAGGTTCAAAATTGCAACCTTGGTTACACCTCTTTCTATTCGCAGTGCCCGCGCGATCATGTAGAAGAGGATCATGAAAGTGCTGAGGCTGAAGTCGCTGACATTGCTGTTGAATATGTCAAATCAGCCATGCGCCCCTGGCCATGACCATATCGAGGAGTTTGCTTTTTTCATGGAGCATAAAAAACTTGAGCGCGAGACAATTACAGAGGAGGCGATCCGGTCAGAAATTGTGAAATAGGAAATATGATTTTTTGAAGCTACAAAAAAGACAGCTGAAAATCTTGAAAAACTCTACCGTGTCTTGCTTACACTCAAGCCTATATCAGTTGAGCTAGGAAAAGCATTTTCATCCATGGGGCTATTTGTCACGAAACTGAGAAACACATTGATCGATAGAACTCTTGACGCTTTGACTTTTATGCGTCAGTACTACAAGTAAGCTACAACAATCGGTAAAAAAATGAATTAGCAATTGTGTTTATTCGTTTTGATTAGTTAATAAACTCGTCATTATTCGTGAATGATGTTTTTATTGAATAACAGCATTGGTTTTAAAGTGATATTGAGTTTAGTATTGTGCAAAAATGCATCGTTTTGAAAACACAAAAAAATGCAGGTTCAACTGGGTTTTGAAATTTTGTACCGAATCGGAAACATTATGTAGAGGTGTACCAATACATTTAAAAACAACTTGACTATTTCCCTATACTACAAAACAAATCAAATGAAAATATCTCAAAAACCAAAATTTTGTTGAATTTTTGAAATTGTAGTAAAGATTGATGCATGCCAAGTACTTCAGGTTGTTTTTTGTGTTAAACACCACGCATCAATTTTTTTTTATCTCAATTTCATAAGTACTTGCTAGTTTCAGAAAATTTAGTAGTTTACATATCGGTGGAAGTAAGGTGTATCTGGCTTTAATAGTAATAATACGATGGAGAGAAAAGTCTTTTTGGATAAATTTTTAAGTGAAGTATTCGGAAGATGTCACTATCTAACTGAAAAAACAAATTTTGTAATTTAAATGCATAACTACAAGAGTAATGCAAATATCAACCATACTAATTAAATCTAGCAATGTGCGTGGTGACAAAAGTTATACAACATTACTTACTTAATACCTATGTGTAGAAAGTAATTTTTAAATCAAATAGTAGTACATGAAAGGTGAATAAACGGCGCTATTCGCCATTGTGCAATCTCAGTAAACAACTAGTAAAAAATAAAAAATCAAAGAGAAATTTTTAGAGGACTATAATTCCTCCACACCTTCCAACTGTCCTATCCAACTGATTTTTCACTGCATCACTAAATACTAGTCTTACCTGGTGTTATCAATCTCTTCCTCCTTTTCATTTAATCTTCTTTCAAAATCTTGTTTGATTTGTGCGATTTCAATTTGCAAGCGAAGCACTTTACTTTCTTCGTTCTCTACAGCACCTTCCGCTTCTTCAAGCGCTGCCTAGAAACGTTGTTGGTAAGCCTTCTTCTACACAGTAAGATTTTTGCTGATCTCAGCATCATTAAATCTTTCGCTTTTCCTTCTAAATTCGAAACTTAGCCAAAAAGATGTCTACAAGAAAAACTCGGCCAACCTGCAGTTCGGTTCGCTCATGCTCTAAAGCTCGTTTTGATTTTTCCAATTCATGAATACTTTTTCCTCCTTCACCAAGTTGATCAGTAATGTCTGAAATCTCCTCTGAAAATAATTAATTTATCAACAACAGCAGTAATAAACTTCAAAAACAATTTTTTTGAAAACACCAGGTGATTGAATGCAGTAAATAATACTCCTCCCCGCATTAAAAATTAATCAGAGGTCAAAAAGATATTAAAGAATGTTAAGCGGCGCCATATTGTTGATGCATCTCCCTCAAAGCTTTTTCGAGTACGCGCTCAAAAGCTTTTCTTTTAAATTTCCTTATAACCTGCAAGCTCTTTTGACTTGCCAAACCAAATCTTTACCTTCTTTTTTCGTTTTGCAATTCAAAAACAGGGTATTTCGATTAATAAGCTTACCTCGAACTCAAATGTTTATTCAAATTTGATTTCACATCAAACCTTGAAGGTTTTTATTTTCTCTTTTGACAGTTTCAAGTGCGTCCATCGCTTCCTCATAAGCGTTTTTCATTTTAAAAAGCTCAGTTGACAAAGATCTCGATTCTTTCTGCGATTGCTCCAAATCAACTTGCATTTCTTCCTGCTTTTCTTTGTACTCTGACAAAACCTAGAACATCAAATTGCTATGCGGTGGTCATGAACAGAGCAGCCGTTACATCGCTGGCCGCTATTGAGTAGGCCTACTTTTAATTTATTTGTTAAAATATATTTTCCCTCAATTCACTTATATTTGCTGGAGCGCAACTCAAGTGGGAAGCACCAAAAGTCTGGACAGCCATCGAAATTGTTGCTTTCTCTAACTCTATTAATGTTGCTCGGGGTAGCATCTATTCAAGGCAGTAATAACAATAATAATCGAATATCACTATCAGGCAAAAATACATTAGGCATTGTAATCATAAAGATCATCACGAGTGTCATTTAATATTTGCCAAAAGAAGGATTAAGGATAAAAACACTTGCTTACAATTCAAAATAGCAAAAGCAGGAGTACCAATATTGATACAGATCAAATGTGAACTATTACATCATTAACTTCAAAGGTTATGAGAAAAACTCAAATAATGTAATTTTTGTGGATATCAAAGTGCAACAAATTACTTTATCAAAGTTTCGCTGTTTCTTATCAAGAACAACGGCAGCCGCATTTGATCGTTCCAGTTCGATAGCTATATCTTCCATCTCGCCTTGAAGACGCATTTTTGTTTTTTCCAAACTTGAAGCTTTCGCTTGAGCAGCTTCTACTGCTTCCTCGGCTTCTTGTAAACGCGTTGCCAATTTTTTTCTAGAAATTCATAATGTCTTTCGTCACAAATTAAAATGTCTTCTTACCGATAGTACACTTGTTCTTTAAGGAATAATTCTGCTGAAGTTTTAATTTTTCTATTCAAATTTTAAAAAATAGCAAAATTTTAGTCAAGCTAAGTCCACTTCAGCAGTTTTCATTAAGTTAGCTTAGGTTTTGCTCAACGCTGTGATAATAATTATAATTTTTGAATTAGCAAGTTACAACCGCAATCCTTCAGATATAAATAACAGCGGTCTGTTGATCTACATGAAGTTTCTAATCAACAAACGAAGTTCTATCACTGCAAGATAGAAACAAAAACAAGCACATTTTCGCGTTGCTACTTGCTTGTGGTTACAATATGGCAAGTTGCTTTGATGGTGCAAAATCATTTTTTACTCTTTCACCTCAGCAGTAATTTGGCTAAACAATTCAAATAAAACTTCAGAATGACCTGAAACCAACCTATAAAATTTGTACCGAATTTATGCTAATGTGACTTTTCGTGAAGACAACACTTACTTGGCTTCTTCTAATTCTTCAGTTCGTTGTATTGCATCGGTTTCATATTTCGTTCTCCATTGAGCGACTTCAGCGTTGGCTTTCGATAGCGCCCGTTGAAGTTCAGCTTTCGCTTCTTGCTCTTCTTCGTATTGTTCTCGCAGCAGATCATTATCATGACGTGAGCCCTGGACAGCGTGGGCAAGTGCGCTCTTTGCCTAAAATCAATTCGATTCAAAGTTCAACATGTGATTGGTGAACAGCCAAATACATTCAAGGCTTTTTTTAGCTTCCAACAACTTTAACTGTATTGCACGAGCTCGATAACGAAGCTCAGTTCAGAAGACGACGATCAAAGATTAGTGTAGGATGTTGATCAAGAAGGGGAAAGTGGCAGTCATTGAGACTATTGGGTAGATTGATAAAGGGGAATAGTGCATTTGCCATTAGTTTTGGGATTCAGCTAGAACACCAAGCCGTTTGTGGCATGGTGCCTAAAAAAGCGAATAAAAAAAAGATGTTAAAAACTCCATTTCAAGAGAATTTGTTTCACTTAAATTTGACAGAGTTGCAAGACTTCGATTGCATTTTCTTGATATACCCATTCGGTATGGGAATGAAGAACATGACCTTACAGCAAAAGCATTGGCATTAGTTGATAGTAAAGTCTTTGATACTAAATTCTAAAACCACACCAGCGCTAACTAAAAATATCTCTTGCTGATCACAGCGAAGGAGTTCAATATCACTAAACAGCGGGTGTTAGTATGTGTAGTTGACAATGCATCAAACGTGACCGGAACTGTACAGCTGTTCAACAAAGAAGAATAAAATTTTGATAATGATCAAGTAGAAGATGAGTGTGAAGAGGCCAAGAATATTGAAGATTTTAGAACAATTGACCATTTCTTATATCACTTTGTGGCTTTCAGCAAGACTTTGTGGTATCCTAACTTTCTCAAAGTTTCTTAAAAAAAAAAACAATTTGTCATCATTACAACTCCCATGACTCAGTTTTTACCGAGAAGCTATTGCAAACTTTCTCCAATCTTCTCTTTTCACCAACGAGCAGGAGAAATTATAAGAAATGCGATGATAATATTATCAAAAAGCAGTCCAAATGCAGTTCAGACAAAATTTTGGGGTTGCGGCTACCAAATTCGGTTCTTAATTATCGATCCTACATTTTACGAAAGTGCCATCCAAAAAAGACGATAGCAGAAAAGGTCGCAAAAAGGAGCTACTTAGAAATTTTTTGAGGGAGGGGAGCGAAAATGACTTTTTGAAAATTGCACGAAGCAGTTGATGTTTATAATTCATGGTGTTTCCAGTATTCATGCAAAATCAGGTTCAAGATCTTTTTTTTGGAGATCAATATTTTTAGAGCCAAATCAGGTGATTTATTTGTTACCGTTTGATGCATATTAAATAAAAATGATATGTAACGTTTTCCAGAAGGGGGAGCGCGCGCATAGGATCCTCCTCCGTACACTACTGGTGGCAAATATAAAATTCACCACAGTTAAATGCAAGGCTGCAACCTTCAAAACCATGTTTACTTCACGACAGCTAACTTCGAAAATGAATCGAAAATTTAGCCACCAACAATTTTATACATAAAAGGCAGAATTTTACAGTACAAAGACAAGAAGAACTTTAAAGAAAATGTATGCAACTGACTAAAGCGGTAATTTTGAAGTTCAAAGATTGTCTGCAGACCAAAGACTTTTAAAGTAAAAACAAATAGTAAGGCAGCTTTTCAACAAAAGAATAGGTAATCAGTTTCTTAGCACGTGTTATCTTCAAACAATTACAATCTTATTTTCAGCAGTAAAAACAATTTTGACACAAGTAAAATACTTGAAATGGTTATCAGACCTAATGTGGCAAACTCGAACGTCCTATTTACCCTTCGGGTTAATTTACGCAAATCTAGATAGTAACAGAGAAAAGACAGCAATATTCGAAACGCCATTTTTTGATTTAAACATACATGAGGTGCGCAGAGCACACACTGCAACTCGGGATTCCAGATATATTGGAAAGAGAATGATCTGAAAGGTTTCGACAAAGCTTCAAAAAATTGCTCTTCACCTTCGTTCACCACACACGGACGGAATTCTGAAGCGTCGTGCAAGCAAAGAAATGTTAATTCACATGCCGACACGTTGGCGGAGTAATTTTCTAATACTTCAAAGATTAGTTCCTTTGAAGGCTTTTGTTCAGGATCTCGGGTCCTAGGAATTATAACTCAATAAATGTGGGTGAGCGGAAGTTAACGAGATGGTGCAAGTGATTGAGATTCCTTGTGCAGCTCCGACTTTTCTTCAAAATCAAGTTTAACTCCAGGAGAATGCTTGATTCATTGGATAAAAGTAATTATTAGTTTGGAGAAACTTGGAAAGTTTGGCCAATGCTCTTGTTACATCTTTACAAGCACGTCAACTGCGTTTGTTAAGGAACAAGGCTTTTAGCAGCTATTTGATAAGTAATGCTTTTTATGAAGACGTAAGCACATAAAAATGTTTGCATTTGCTTGTTTCTGAGCTGTGACTTAACAAGTAATGGGATCTAACGGTCATCGTTGAATTTCTCCTTTTTCCTTTACAGGTCGACGTTCGGTCAAGAATTCTCCTGAACAGTAACGAACAAATATGTGCAAAAAGTGCAATTTTTAGAATTCACTGTCGAATCCAGAACGCACAAACAAGTAATGGGTAGTTAATTGCTGAATCACCCGTCGTTGGTATATCAACAGATTCAACACTAAGGGTAACAAAGGAGGTAGAAGCTTAAGCACCAACAAGCGACTTTGAGGTATATTTAATCTCTACAAGAAAATAGCGCTGAGTGATCTATTGTTGTCACTTCTCGATCTTCTGTTAACGCGTTTGATGATGCGTTGGACAAAGGAGAGCGGCTGGGACGGTTGACACTGCCAAGAGTGTGGGATATCATTTTAAGATATCCTGCAATAGTGCAGCCTGCATCGGGGGTTGTAAGCTTCCTGCCTAGCAAAGTTTATGGGGAAGGAAGGTTTTCACACTTAAAACTAGTGCTACATGAGAGCAGAGTGCGAATGGGGAATGATTTCCTGATCCCCTTGTTTTTATGAAAACCAATGAGGTTGTTTTGATCCCCTTGTTTTTATAAAAACCAATAAGGTTGTTTGAGTTTAATTAGATGACCTCTTTACTAATCAGTTATAGTAATGAGACTACTGACAGTGTTGGTTTTTAGACGTACATCAGGTATTTGAACTTATCAGTATTCAGAATTTGGTACTATTTTGTAATTTAAAATACAAATATGTGTTTTAAGTACAAAATACAGTATTTTGTATTTGTATTTAAATCTCTTTTTGGTGGCGTATTTCGTGTTTTGAAAGATACAAAATACTGCGCTTCGTTTTTTGAGTCTTATAATTTTTTTCTTTTTTTCGATATGTTCTGTGAGTTGCGTGACAATCTGTTTGTCTGAATGCCCAGTCAATAATGGAATGATTGTTCCATGATCAGTGTGCTACACCAAACTGAACTAAAGTTAACAGTATCTGGAAGATCCAAATTCAAGCCTTGAATTGCTTTATTATTTTAAATTTTCGGCGAAAATAATTTATATTTGTATTTTACTTCTTTTTTGGAATGTATTTTGTATTTGTATTTAAATACAATTGAAAGTATTTTACCCAAGACCATCAGTACTTTGCATTTCTGTTTTTTGTTGCCTATTTTACTGTTTAATTTTTTGTTTATCCAGTTGTTAATGTACAGATATCACAATTCAATTTGGTCAAAGCAACAATTTTCTGCTGTATTTTCCTTACTCATTTGGTTTGGAAGCGGAAGCGGCAACAGAAGTGCAAGCTTCTACATTCCTGGCCTAGACTTTAGCTTACGGGACAGCTCTTGAAGAGAACTTTGAGACGATGAAGTTGATCAAGATCCTTTGCACGGCGACTTAGTTGAAGTGTTTCTACCTTGCAACGAAGCTCGGCAGATTGAATGCCTGCAAGGATTTGGTAGGTTGGCCGCAGGAGTATAATGCAGGCATTCAGTAACGATTCGTAAGGCAAAGTTGATTCAAATGTCAATGAGATGGATATGGACACTACGCCACCAAGCTAGACCGCACTATTCAGCGACAGGATGGACTATAGATCGAGTTGCCGTGCGCAAAATGTCGGCACTAGCTCTTTCAACTTCTCGGAGCCAGTCATCTCAGCAATGCAACGCGAGACATTGGCTTCTTGCGTAGCGATTGCAAATGGCAGCGGTACGGGAGTAATCTATCTAGCATCACGCCAAGATCGGTCAGCTCTGGGGAACATGGCAATGGTTTGCTTCTGATCTCTACTTCAGTTTTCGTTTTATCTTCTTATTCCAAAGGTGAAAGGTGTCGTCACTGTTTTGTTTTCGTCTTCATTTAATTTAGTAAATAGGCTTTTTGATTTGCTTTCTCTTCATTTTTCTTACTTAATCTATAATTTATATATGCTAAATCTTAACTATTCTGTCTATTACGTCATAATCAACGGACAAAATAAGTTTTATATCAGCAGTTGCTGTTGCTGCCCGACCCCTTCTTCGGAATGGCGGAAGACATGGAGCCCCAGAAGCCGGGCAACTCCCCAAGGCCGGACCAGAAGTCGTATGTCATCAAAGAGCCGCCACAAAGCAAGCGGCGCAAATAGCCTGCAGCTGCACGGAACGGAATGAGGTGGGAGTTATCCTGAGTCGGATGACCGCAGAACAGGGCTGCCAATTTAGATATTTTATATCTATATTTAGATATTTTTGTTACTGCTTAGGTATTGAAAAGTACCGTCTAGATTTTGCATATAAATTTAGATGTTTTGTATTACGATTTAGATATATTCTAGCTATTTATCGCCTTACAAAAATTGATACAAAATATCACCTTATATACATACAAAAAGTTTTATGAATTTCAGTGGTTGCCAGAACACAATTATTTTGATTGGAGTTTACAACCACAAACGTGGTCGTAAGTAACCGTCTAATCGTAAATCAAACAGGCGTCAGTTAGTTGCAGTTGAGCTGAGATTGTGCTTGTAGGTGGTGCACTTTATTGATTAATGTTTAGTAATACAATACTGTTCTCCATACTGTTATTATAAAGTTTACATTATCATTTACATGTGATAGATAATTTATGTATGGAAACTGTTTGGAAGGTAATTTTATTGTGAAACTACGTACGTTTTGCTGCATATTTAGATTTGAAAATTCCTGCATGACTGTCTTGTTCTTTGTTTGCACGAAGTGAATCAAATGCATTCTAATTATTTATTTATTTTTTTATTGCAGCAGTATTTCTACTTGTGTCCTTACATTGTTAGATAATCACCCTTCACTATGAAGAAAGCAGAACAATATGCTCAAAAATTCAGAAACAAGTGGTTAAACGAGTCACAGTTTAAAACATGGCCCATGCCAGTGATTGGTGATGATACTAAAGCATACTACAAGTTCTGAAAAAGCACATTAAAAGCAAAATATCAAGATCTTGAACTTCATTGTGAAACGAAGAAACAAAAAACTTGTCTTCCTACGCAGAACAACACCCTTGACTGCTTTAAGCTAAAATGTAATGATTCATCTCAGATTGAAGCTGCTATTGCTATGTTTGTAACTTCTCACAGTGCTATTAAAAATTGACCATTTTGTAGATCTGTGTAAATCAAAAATTAAAGACAGTAAATGCTTAAATGACGTTCAAATGCACCGCACTAAATGCACTAATATAAATAAGAATATTCTTTGTGATCACTTTAAAAAAGACTTGCGCGACGATGTTGGGGCTGGCAAGTTCAGCTTGCTGCTTGATGAAAGCAACGACATAGCAGGTTCTAAGCTACTTGGTGTGTCTATCATTTATCATAGCACTCAACAAAGTAAAGTTATTTCAACTTATCTTGGACTGGTAGAGTTAGATCAATGTGATGCTGAAGCAATTGTAAACGCATTGAAACTGCTGTTGGCTAAGATGAAGTTAAATATACAAAATCTGCTTGCAATAGGAACAGCTAATGCAAGTGTAATGGTCGGAGTCAACAATGGAGTCTATGCAAAACTGAGAGTAAAGTTGCCTCATTTAATACTAACAAAGTGCTTTTGCCATTCATTACAACTGGCCGTTTCCCAAGCTTCACGTGAAACGTTGCCAAAAGAACTGGAATTTCTTATAGCTGAAACTAACAGATCGTTTTCGCATTAATTTCGTCGCCAACAATTCCACAAGCATCTGTATCAGACTATAAATGATGGTGCCAATCGATTAAAAATTCCAAAAAATTGTGCGACTAGATGGTTATCATTTCATCACGCAGTCGAACAAGTTGTGCAGCAATGGTTAGAATTAAAAACTCATTTTAGTATAATGAGAAATAGTGAAGATGATTACACATCTGAAGTGCTTTACAAGATGTATGGTGATGAAAAGCATTTACCGGTAGCCTACTTTTTATTCCTGCTACCTGTTTTGTCTGATGGGCAAAGAGTAAATAAAATGTTTGAATCCAAAACTATTGACCATTTAAAATTATTGGATCAGCTTGTTATGCTACTCAAAACCATTGGAAAAACATTAGTGCTTCCTACGAGCAGATGTAATTTCTTAGTTGACAACGCTGAAGAATATTTGAACACTAAACCATACCTGGGCTACAGATTCGAAAAAAAATTGAAAGTCTAATTGCAGACAAACTTATAACAAAGTCTGAAGAAATTGGTACGAGAAAAACGTGCCAAAGGTTTTAGTTAGCACTTTTCAAACAATTGCAACAGAGGCTTCCCGATAACATTGCAACTTTGAAAAATATCAGCCTCTTCTCCGTCAAAAATGTGCTGCAACCAGTAAAAGATATATCTGCATTGTGTAATGTTATGAAGTATTTAGGCGCTAGTGATAAAACAATTGCAAGTGCTGAGTATCAGCTAAATAAAATCAATTTAATAGATTGACAAAATAAAGAAAACACAGAAGCTTTTTGGGGAGAAGTAAAACTATATAAAGATGCTGCCGCAAAAATAATCCTTTTGAAGAATTGTTAAATTTAGCAATTTCTTCCCCAGTTATCCCTCACTCAAATGCTGACATAGAACGTGTTTTCAGTTCTATGAACATAGTTAAATCTAAGTTAAGAAATTCTATGAAACTGGAATTGCTTCATGCTATACTAACTGTAAGATTTGCACTACTAAGAAAAGAAAAGTGCTGCCACTCTAATCAGTTGGCACCCAATGTATCGAAAAGTATCGGCACACTTACAGCATATGGCACACCTATCGGTGAAGCCTCTACAAGTAGATCAGATTGACCTGGTCCATCTTTAGTGTCTCTGGCATTTGTAGCACAACGGCAGGCATCCGACTGTATTCCATTGTAGCACAACGGCAGGCATCCGACTGTATTCCAAGATAAATCGGGGTCACCATTGTAGCACAACGGCAGGCATCCGACTGTATTCCAAGATAAAACGAGTGCACTCCATACGGCGACTAGTCACTTCTATCATAATAGCTACTTTCGTAGATTCCTTGCGGGTTATAAGTTAAGACTGCTGTAGGTGATTTTTGGTTTGTGGTTTGTAGTAGTTGAGGTTGCTACACACTAAATCTTAAAATAGCCCTACCACTAAATTGCTCATTTTTTAAATTGTCAAATCAACTACCATTTTGGTGCCGCCATTACTATTACCTGTGTTTCACCCCCTCTAACGTTGTTGAAAAACTATGAATGATAGTTTGTGACATCATTCTTTCTTTGGAAGTATTACCAATCTTAATTGATAGATCAAGATAATCACCATTACGTGTGTAAGAACTATGGCCTATATTTCCTACCAATGGTCGTTGCTGCTCTCACAGATGTTTTCATGGTGAAGCCGGCGCGGCAGCCTTAGTTGATACATTTTAACTCGGCACAGGTGATGGTATGACCTGTCGAGGAAAAATCATACCAAACGTATAGGAAACATTTTTTCTATTTTGGTTTATAATGCCTTTATAGAGCAACCTGATCAAATCTAAAAGACTTGACGAAAAGCAAGGATTCTTTTAAATCCTCTGAGTACGCCTAAGCAAGCTGACATGCAACCCAATGCGTGGCCAGCAGGGACATGCGAAAGTTTGAGGCGAAATAAAAAAACGTCACTGTGTGAAATCGCACCACATGGAAGACTTTATCGGTATTTTGCTTTATAATTGTTTTACAGAGCTACTGGGATCAAGTCTAAAAATTTTGGGAAAAGCAAGACATCTTTTATCGGGGTATCGAGGGTCACGACAGATAGCTCCGCGTGCTGACCCTCGAGCAATGTCCTTTTGAAAATAGCAGAATCTGTCACTCACCGTTTGAGACTAACCTGAAACCAAAGTGAAACCTCTAAAACAAGATATGAATGATGTACATGTCCCACCTAACAATGGAAGGATGAATGGCCAAACACACGATTCCTTATCAGGGCTGACCACTCTGATCTCTTTCAATGCAGAGGGGTACTCGAGATAGAAAGCTGATATTCTCTCGTCGCTGTGCAGAGTAAACAACTGTGCAGTCCTACTGTTACAAGAAACCCACAGAGAACCGACCAGAAATCGACCTAAAATCCTAGGAATGAACCTCATTGTAGAAAGACCCCATGATTAATATGGAAGTGCAATCTATGTGAAACTTGGTTTAGATGTCAATAACACCAATATTTACAGTGACAACAACATGGAAATCCTTTCCATGAACCCGGAAGGTCTTACTGTGACAAGTATATATAAACCACCTAATACGCCTTTTACATGCAAAGACCCCCCTTGTCATCAATCTATTGAAATCGTAATGGGTGACTTTAATAGCCACAACACAATATGGGGTTATGATGAAACAAATGAAAATGGAAAAGCAGTGGAAAGTTGGATGGATGTTAACAATCTGGAACTGATCCATGACCCTAAACAACCGTCTTCGTTTAACAGTCAAAGGCATAAGCGTGGCTACAACCCTGATCTCTTGTTTGCTAGCCAAGAAATTGCTTCCAACTGCAACAAAATCACCTTGGATTCCGTTCCTCGCTCACAGCATCGTCCTATTGCAGTCTAAATCTCACCTTTAATATCCCCCCGAAACACTACTTCAAGCGTCGATTTAATTTCAGAAAGGCGAACTGGAAAGACTTTAAAGCTGAAAGTGACAGTCTAATTTCAAGATTATAACCAAAACCTGAAAACTATGACAAATTTATCAAATTATTAAAGAAATCAGCTCGGAAATATATACCTCGTGGCTGTCGAATAGACTATATATCTGGTTTAACTAAAGAAACAAAGCTTCTGTCTGATAAATACCAGAATAAATTCAAACAAAACCCCTTCAGTAAAGACACCATCAAACTTGGTGAATCAATCATGGTACATCTCGCAGCTATACAACAAGAAAGATGGATACACTTTGTGGAGTCAACCGATTTAACCCAAAACAGTCGAAAGGCATGGCATAACATTCGCAAAATCTCCGATGACCCAACCAAACCAAGCTCCCAATACGAAGTAACTGCAAACCAAGTGGCCCATGTACTTATCAAGAATGGCAAAACAGAAGTAATGAAGAAACAGTCAAAAATCGAAATACCACACTCCAAATACAACACAGACGAACACAAATCTTTACTGTCTGAAGAATTTACCTCACATGAACTGGATGCAACAATTAAAACCCTTGTGAATGGCAAAGCCGCTGGAATAGATGATATAAATACTGAACTCCTCAAACAGCTCGGACCTAATTGCCGAAAATGGCTTCTAAAAATGTTTCATGCTTGCATCAGAGAAAACAACATCCCAAAAGTGTGTCGTAAAGCAAAAACTATAGTCATTTTAAAACCTCGCAAGAACCCCCAAGAACCCAAAAATTTTCAACCAATTTCTTTGCTATGTCACACCTACAAGCTCCTGGAACGAATGATCCTTAATCGCCTCCTGCCTATTGTTGATGAAAAACTAATACCTGAGCAGGCTGGCTTTCGACCAGGTCGATCTTGCACAGGTCAAGTATTAAAGCTCACACAACACATTGAAGACGGTTTTGAGAAAGGAATGGTGACTGGTGCTATTTTTGTAGACCTCAGTGCTGCCTATGACACTATAAATCATTGAAAACTTCTACACAAACTTTTAGAGATAAAAAAAGATTCATCTCTGACTAAATTCACACAAACTATGCTTAGCAATCGACGCTTCTATGTTATTCTAAATGGTAAAAGAAGTAAATGGAGAAACAAAAAAAAATGGCCTACCCCAGGGTAGTGTTCTAGCCTCACTACTTTTTAAAATCTGCGCAAATGACCAACCTTTACCAGAAGGTACACAAAGATTTCTCTATGCAGATGACCTTTGCATCACCACCCAAAACAAATCTTTTGAAATGATTGAACAGCATCTTCGAAAGGCACTACCAATCTTAACACTAGGATTACCGACATTTTTCTACCTCTCCGTTTACGGCCGTGTCGATTTCGACACGTGTTACTTCGTGGCACAATTCATCACATTTTTTTACAACCTAACCCTTCCGAAGTTATCAAAAAAGTAACAAACACTTATTTGAAAGTGAGGTTTATTTAAAAATGTGCTTGCAAAGACGTGTTTGTTAATGCTCAAGCAAGAGATTGCATACACTTGTTGCATTTTACATATATGATCCGGGAGTCATCTTGCGAACATTTTCCACATGTTTGCTGATCACAAAGCATGCACAATGATACTGTTGCATTCTCGCAACCATATACACTGCATCTTCTTCGCTTTCTGGTTGAATTTACGGAACATATTGGCCTATCAGAAGACTCCCTGCTTTGCATTGTTGTTTGCTTTGCAGTCAGTTCTTCGATGAGCTTGAGCAGAAAGTTTCGACGGCTTATCTGCGTTCCTGTTGATTTCATAAAAATAACTCTAGCATTCATGGCAGCGATGTCCAAAATGTTTCCCCACACTGTCAGTGGCCATCTTCGAGAAGCAGATCTAGTTGAATATAGGCGGGCCATCTGATCAAAGCAATCCACTCCGACTTTGTTCTTGTTGTAAAACAATATCACTTGTGGTTTTTGCTTCACACTACTCTGATCTATGTCAGGTAAATGATGCATGGAAGAAAGCAGGCAAACAGTTTTCTTGGCTTTGGCCTGGTATTTCACAAACAGCATATCATTATTTTTGTGCCAATAAAACTGGCTGCAGTGCAAGTTTCCTTTGACGGCATCAGTCATTTTCTTGGCGATTTCGCGACGATTTTTTCTAATAGTTCCAACAATTGAGATTTTTTCTTTCTGCAATTTTAGAGCAAGTGGCAAAGATGTAAAAAAGTTGTCGCATGTGATATTGTACCCTTTTCCCCAGACACCTTCTGTCAACCTCATCACAACCGACTCTGCCAGAGGTGTATCACCACGCTGCTCTTTCTCCTGGGCACCAAGATATGGAAAAATGTTCGAAACATATTTGCTTTTTACATCAAACAAAACCCAGAATTTTATTCCATACTTATTTGGTTTGTTTGGCATGTACGTTACCAACGAACAGCGTGACTTACAGGGCATTAGCTGCTCGTCAATAGTCAGTGAATAGTCACATACGAACTTACTCCTGCATAATGAGGAAAATTTTTCAAAGGCTTCTCGAATAGGTGCGAACTTGTCGGCTCCAGGACCTCGTCGTATCCAGCTAGGTTTGTCGTCAAACCTCAAGTATTTCAGTATTTTTATAAATGAGTCACGGCTCATTGCTTCAGAGAAAATAGGCATGCCATACTTCCTACTCCAAAGAAAACAGGAGGGATGACCTTTCCCGTAAAGTCCACGAGCATATTGTAGTCCAATAAAAGTCTCAAGATGATGCAAATCTAAGACAAACTCATTGTCACCCCTACGTGCTGCTTCTTCAGTTGTGAATTTTGCAATCATTCTCAGGAGAGATTCATCGATGAAATGCTTTCAGGAGTCATATGGAGTTGACACGCCTCTTGCAGTTGCTCTAGAAACGCCTGTAGCTGCCTTGAAAACATTATGTGCCCTGGTACGTCCAGTGTTAGTTGATGGAGTACAGGTCCATTCCGTTCTATCTCTTCCAAAAACAAATGTGGACGTAGGTTGGCTTTATTGTGACATAACATTGTCATCTTCATCAGACTCATCTTCACAGTTATCAGGGCACTCGTCGCTGTCACTCACATGCGCATTTGGGCTTTCTCCTCCGCCACTAGCATCTCCATATCCCTCTTCATCAGAGCATTCGTCATCGGTATCCCAGGTAGTAATTACATCAGCTAGTTCATTTGCAGTTATCGCTCGTTGCGTCATTTTGCTTATTTTGAACTATAGTGTATTACAAAATCATGAAACTCAACCTGCAAATGGCCTAAAATAATAAAATAGACACATAAGAAACAAATAAATTAGAAGAACTGATTTCAAAACTTCAGCCTAACCAGAAAATTCTGCTAATATTGCCTTTGTTTACTATGCACGCTTGCTTGCAAAACGGTACGTCCTTTAGTTAGAGATCTGCCCTCCGAAACAGTGGAAATCACATACCAGAAAAACTGGTCCGGAGCGGGACTCCAAAACCTAGCACAAAACATTCCACGCCTCAGACGCAAATGAATGCCAAGGCCAGACAGAAAACGCTTACAAAATCCTTCAGTTAGCTTTCTAAATTGTGAACGTAAAATGAAATGCCGGATAAATCTATTTTGTGTTGAATCACATCTGTGTCTTCATTTGGTCAACAATAAAAAGTACAAAAGCAGCCAGACAGAAGTAATTTTCTAACAAAAGCCGTTAGTGTCGAAATCGACACGTCCGTAATTGAAGGGGTTCTAATTTTCAAGCCGCGAAAAGTCGTATTGTCTGATGAATGTAAACTAAATCCTTTTAATATGGAGAACTAGGGCAAATTCTAGGAAAAGTCAGAGAAAAGTAGATATGTACGAACTCGCAGTTCAGAGAAGCGAAGCGCCAATTATTTTTTCGTGTCGATTTCGACACGGCAGTAATCCTAGTGTTAACCTTATACTACCAAAACAACCGATTAAAAAGCAATCCGGCAAAAACACAATCCTGTCTATTTCACCTACGCAACCATCATGCTACCCGCAAAATGAACGTAATATGGAATGGAACACCAATCTCGCACGACAAATATCCCGTATATTTGGGCGTCACAATGGATAGAACCCTCTCCTTCAAAGAACACACAAGAAAACTAAAGGCTAAAATTCAATCAAGAAATGCTCTGCTTTCCAAATTAACAAATTCTAAATGGGGAGCAAACCTTTATACTTTGCGCATAACTGCTTTAGCACTGTGCTTTTCTACAGCTAAATACGCGTGCCCAGTGTGGGAGAGATCAGCTCATGCAGCAAAAATCGACTCAGCTCGGAATGATACATGCCGACGAATTACAGGATGCCTTAAACCGACCCCCCTTAACAAGGTATACAACTTGGCAGGAATCGCGTCCCCCAGCATTCGCCGTGAAGTATCCAGCCAAACTGAACGACAAAAATGCAATTTGGACCAACGACATCTCATGTACGGATTGACAGCCGCCCCATCCAGACCAAAATCTAGAAAGAGTTTTTTAAGAACTGTTCCTCCTCTCGACAAGCACACCACGCACCAACTCAAAACACAGAACCTATGGCAGAACTACACAGACTATATTCCAGATCAACATAAGCTCCAAAATTTTCCAGTTCAAGAATCTCTTCCCCCAGGATACAAGTTACAATGAAATATATGGCGTTGTCTCAACCGTTTAAGATTAGGTGTAGGCAAGACCAAATCTCTTCTACTGAAGTGGGGCTACTTACCCCCAGGCACTGATACCACCTGCCAGTGTTAATTAAGTAGTCAAACACAAACAATGAGGAAGCACCAGACCGGTTTCGCCATCGTTGGGGCTCTTCAGTGGCGCGTATCCGACCAGCAGGGAACCAAACCATCGAGATGTAGACCTTCATCTGTGGTTAGTACCACTCGACCACCTGACTGGACGCCGCTGCTGATGTTATAGCTGCTATTTGTAAGTGAATGACCGGATTTCCTGGTTTTGCCATTTGTGGAGTGCATAGAATCCACTATGCTGTAACTCCACAGCAGCACCTCACGACCAAGACTTCACCACAACAAGACGTAAGCATCGCGCTATACAAGTAACTTGGAGGGCGGAACGAAGGATCATAAATGAGAGTGAGGATTTGTAATAATTAAGTAGTCAAACACAAACAATGAGGCCCAACGATGGCGAAACCGGTCTGGTGCTTCCTCATTGTTTGTGTTTGACTACTTAATTATTACAAATCCTCACTCTCATTTATGACCTGCCAGTGTGGAAAAGAAAATCAAACCATGAACCATTTGTTAACTTGCGAACAAACTGGAACAACCTGCAACATGGATGACTTATTACAATGTAACAGCAATGCCAAAAAACTCGCAACGGCTTGGTGCAACTTAATCTAGCTCAAACGGACTCGAAGAAGAAGAAGATCTCCCCTGGGTATGCCAAGCTGGGAGAAAAAACTTGCAACACAATGTGTAGCCAGCAGGGATTTGAAAAAGTTTAAGGAAAAATTAAAAGAAAACAACGTCCCTGTGTAAAATCGCACCACTTGAAAGACATACTGTATTTGCTATTTTTCGTAAAAATAGCTTTATAGCACAAATGTGTTCTCTACTTCCAAACCAAGGAAAACCACGGCCTCTTTGGTTTCACGTAAGCAACTAATACAGTAAGTAGTCCTAACGCATAGCCAGGACCTTGAAATCAAAAATTTTTTAGGAAAGAAGCGCACCAAGTCGTAAAAATTATATGCGCAGAAAAACAAACTTTTCGTTATTTTTCACACATGTGCCCGATGGGTAAAGCCGGCTGAACTGACATTCTCAATTCCGATTTTACTGATGGAAGCTTTGCGGGCTACGCTGGCATTTATACTACAAAGCAAAGATTTTTTGTTGATAGGCGGCCGGTTAAGGTATCTACATATATACGATAAAGCAACGTAATAAAATGCAAAGTTTAAGAAAAAAATCAAAAGAAACTCTTTTTGTTTTTAAAACCACACAATTTGTAAAACTATACACGAAGAAAATATTTTGTTTAAAAAAAGCTTGGCCTGATGGGCTCCTACAAGACAAATAGTGCAGCAAAGCACCATATTGTCAAATAGACCTACCACTAAATAGTTTGTTTTTTGTTTTTATTTATTTGCCATTTTTATCCTCCATTCACGAGAAAGCGAATTGTACTTTGGACGGGAAGTCCGCACTCGCTTGGGAGTTGCCTTTTTCGAGGTTTTATGGGCCACCTGTCTTCCACATAAAGGCGGGGGCATCCCGTTAAGTGCCCTGCCCAAGGACACAACAAGCGAACTTGCCGGCTTGTTCTCCACAACCTCCCATAAATGCCGAGCGCCAAGCAGGGAAGCTATAGATACCATTTTTTAAAGTCTTTTGGTATGACTCGACAAGGGGAATGAACCCCAGGTCTACCGACTGCGAAGCGGACGCTCTAACCACTACGCCATCGCGTCGGTTTTGTTTTGTTTTCATAAGTGTGAAAACGAATAACATTTGGGCGCCACGATCATTTTTGACTGTGTTTTCAATCCCCAACCTTCCCCTCATTACACTTTTTAAAAGTATTAATGAGAGCTTGTGTCAGCATTCTTACTTTGTCAGCATTACCAATCTTGATGAACAAAATAAGATGATCACCATTACGTGTACAAAAATTATGGATGCAGATAAATTACTGTTTACAGAAGTGCCCGCTGGGTGATGCAGGTCCAGCAGGCTGAACCGAAATAATTTACCCCGATGTTGCTGATGGGAGGACGCCGGAGGATTCGGCTAGTCTCTACTACTGCAATTCTGTCAGCGTGTCTGAGTATGTGTGTTTTAACTCCTCCAAAACTACTGAACGTACGAGCATGAAACTTGGCACTATTGACCCTACCCGAAGTGAGTGTTATAAAGGAATCGTAACGTCTTAATCAAAGAAAATGGCTTCAAAACCCTTTTTTTGACTGAGAAAAGTGGTTCTAAACTTAAACAAAAGATAGTACCCGACTTACCAACTTCAACAAATTTTACCTTTTTAGGATCTCACCTGAAGTCATAATTGACAACTAATTGTGAAATTTGTTTTCTTCATTTACTGGAAAACTACCAATCGTAGAAACGCCATCAAACGTTTTTTTTGGGGAGATATTAACAAGCTCCTCTTGACAAAAACAAATCTTAAACAATTTAAGATGACTTCACAATGCAACAACAGATTATTTATTTAAGCATTTTAAACTTTCTAAGCATGCTTTTTCTAATTTTTTCCGCTTGCTTTAAGCTCGCTCTATCATGTCACGATACATCTGGTACGATCACCACAGTAATTCGCTGACAGAGATCATAATTTTTCAAAAGATGCAGCATTTTTACAAAATCAGTTTACTTAAAAACTCATTTGTGTCCTCATTTCCCACCGAAGTTCAAAAGTTTAAGCTAATTCAAAGTTATTTTAATGCAATGCTGAAAGTACGTGGTTTCTACGGTTACTATTTGTTTTTATACAAAAATATTGAACTTTGAACACCTGTTGTGCAACTTTATACCCCTTTATAAAGAGTGGTAAGGTACCAACAGTTAGTATCTCTAAAAAGCTGAGGAAATTTGATTTTCAGCAATATGTAACCGTAATTAGTTAGGGCTAAGGATTACTTTATAATGGCTGATCAAAAATTAGTTGCCAGACATGATTTTTCATTTTTAGTAAAAATATTTTCCTACTTATATCTAAGTAACTTGCAAATTTTATGAGAAGTTTGTTTTTTGGTAGATCTTGACTACTTTTCTATCAAAAACATGCTTCTTCGCCATTATTTATCTAAATTTTCAAAAATGCGGTCTCTAAACGTTTTTAAAATGTACCTTGCTGTTCAAAACATTCAAAATTCTGGCCTCTGCGCTTCACATAATTGCAATTTCTAGAAAAACTAAGTCCTGTTGTACATTTGTTTTTTCTTTTTCAAAAGCATTGTTCTTTGGCATTATCTATCAAAATTTTCAAAAAGATTCATCCAAAAATGAAGTTCCAGAAAATTTTAAACAGTAACCTATTCCAAACAAAACATTGGTGACACCCCTACAAAAAAAAAGAGGCATGAAGATGGTCATGTTTTATCTTTTGCCACAAAATACTATTTTTTAGCAACATATCATCTAAGTGTTGAAACAATTTTTTTTGCAATTGTGTGAAGCCGGCTGATTTGATATTCTTAACCTTGACATTACTGATGGCGGCCCAGCTATTGTCATAAATTAGCCGTAAATGCTTTATTTCGGGTTAGTTTGCTTTTTGCAAGGCTACGTTTATGCCAGGACCAAGTAACATGCTTGCATCCAGGGGCTTTACGTCGTACAAATAGGAATGCAATTACAAAAAAGTGGTTGGCAGTGGTCCTGATATTTAACTTCCTCGGAAGCGTGCCGCATAAGAAGCAACAGGAAGATCCGGACTAGCGACATAATTCATGCTAATGATTTTTTTGTTTCTTTACTGTTTATTATTTTCATTTAAGGAAGGATTTCTTTGTTTCATCAGCGATTGTCATTTTCACGAGAGAAGGTTTCAATAAGTCGTAAAATACCGTAAAATACCAAATACCAATAAGTCGTAAAATACCACAAAATGACTGCTTTATGTTATCACAAAGCAAATGCCAGTCTCAGTTTTGGGTTTGTTGTCCTACACTTATTTGAAGGAACGGATCTCAAGAAACTTTCTGAAAACTGAAAGAAGGAGAATCCTCGTTGGGATGAGGGAGTGGAGAAAGAGGAACAGCAAGAATGGAAGGCGGTCAGAACCAAAATACCGAAGCACTTTTCAAGAGCAGGAAAGAGACAGAGAAAACCGAGCGACGGAGATGTTCAATGAGGAGCCACTGCCAGAGAAGCAATGATGGAGTAGGGTTGCCAAGGTCATTGAGGAAAAGGAGATCTGACAAGATAACCCCATCCAATAATTTGTCCCCAAGAGAGTGTGGAATATCTCTAGAGCCCGACAAAGGGTGATGACAGTTGAAGTCCATCAGGGCAAAAAGATTTCTGGAGGAAGGAAAATAGACGGATCTATAATTCGTAGAGCCGCAGAAAATAGAAGAAGCGTGAATATTTAGGAAAAAAAAGGAAAAAAGTTTTCAGAAAAATGTTGACCCCCATAAATTTAGAGTAAGAGTCAGATGAAGAGAGAGAAGAGGAAAGTTTTCAAAAAAAGAGACCTTTCTGACCGAAACGACAACTCCACTGCCAGCGTACCAGTCATGAGGAGAAAGAGAGCCAGATCAGGAATGGGCCCGGTAGATCGCAGGCTAGAGTATTAGGGTACCTGAAAGATGTTGTGAAATTGAGGTTGGAAATCTGGATACGGATAAGATCGAAAAGACAAAGTGAGACATAGTAATGAAGTTACGTAATTCCGGCACAAATGCTTCCTGCATTTTATTGGAGGATCCAGAGCTGGTCAGATAAAGGGGAGGAAGTATGGAGAGAAGTAGCAGCGCCAGCAATGAGGAATAATTTAGCAGATTCCGAAGTGGGGTTAAAAACTGGACAGTAGGGAATTAGAGGCAAGAAGACGAGGTTAAAAGGAGTTGCCCGTTTGGTGAAGGACGTGATAGTCTGGTTGCAATGGAGGTATACGTGCAGAATAGCCCTGAAACAAAACACTAAGTGCTGGAAGACTGAGGATCCCAGGAGAAAAGGAGTTGATCTCTCCTGAGAAGAGGTACTTGCCCCTTTCTGTGCCCATTTGAGGTAGATTTAAGCACTTCACTGACCTGCTCCTCCAAATTGCCGGCGCAAACTGCATGTAAAAAAGAAAAGATGGGGTCAGAGTGGGGATGAAATTATCGTTTATTAACATCAGAAGAATCATAAGAAGGAAGAAGAGGGAAAAGCAGATAAGCGAAATGGGAAAATAGAAACAAGAGATTTTAAAAGAGTGTGGGCTGCCCTTCTGCAGTTGTTCAGAGTGCAGACCTGTAATAAATGTTTGGTGAGTGGAGTGCCCGGAATATCTGGGACCCTCGAAGAAACCATCAACCATTGCGGCTCGATCAAACGGGAATAGGAACCGCACTACGATGATTAGGCGACTGTTGATTGGAGTAGATATCAGCAGTTCAGTTCCCATATTAATAATTTGTACAGTGATTTGCGAAGATAGCAGGTTATTAGTTTTGACGTGCCAATATCTATGTTGAGAGTTTTAGAGATTGGTAACATTTAAGTCGTGTTCTAAACTTCCTGATGATCGCATTTACTCGTGACATAGAGTGCTGAGGAATAGAATAGGTGCTTATAGCCATTGAGTGATAGTTATATGTTGTGGTAAGTAAGGTTTGATGAAAAACATTTTTCTGGGTTATATAATCTAAAGTATACCATGATATTTTTCTCTTACTTTAGTTTCTTCTTCTAGCTGTCTTTTCAATTCTTCTAATTGTTGTTGGAGTGAGTTTCTCGTCCTCGTATATTGATTCATCAACGATTCTTTCTCCTCCAAAATCCTACTCAGTTCGCCCTGTTATTGAAGTGCAATGTAAAGAAATGTTTTTGCAAGTTTTTCTGTTGGTGTGATGGAATGTAAACAACTAATCACTAACTTATGGCTCAACGTTCACTTTATTGGCTTTGTAGCATGATTTTTTTGAGGATGAGCCTGTCCATCTTGTTAAAGCGTTTCGAGTCCGAAGACAGAACCCTTAAAACGTTTAATTACATATTGCATCGAAATGTTAGCTTTGATGTATCCACACTCGCTTTTGTGCAATTTATCCACTTAAAGATTGGTTGAAACTAGGCCGCCTAGAAAAAACAAGACCTTTTATCTGGACTATGACGCCATCGCAGTTGAGTACACCTCTACAATTTTTACTCAGGGATAAGCTTATTGATAAAGTGGTAAGCCTATAGAATTATGACATTACATCTTCAACACATGTGCAGTACAGTTTAGTGGTGGAGAGAAGTCAGAAAACATCTACAGTAGGCTAAGTAATAGCATGATTTATTTCTAATTAGAAGCCACAAAATAAGTACAGTTATATTTGCTCAAGGTGGCTTTGTTTGGAGACTGCAGGTGGTTTTTAACTACGACATTTCATTACCCAGCATTTATATCTCAGAGTAGCAACGTTATCTTTTCCACAAAAACAGATTTTACTGATGTGGCGAGTAATATACAGGGTGGCCCAAAAGTCACGCACCATAAGCATTTTAGTTTATTCTGAAACTAATTTTTTTGTTTCACATTATATGATAACAAATAAATAAATAATCGTAGATAGAAAATATTGACAACTGAAGAACGCATCGCGATTGTTATCTTATGGGGTAGAAAAAGATACACCCAAGGAGATGCTGCTGCTAAATCTAATAGCAGACATCCTAATGGACAATCACATCCAATACCGCATAGCACAGTTGGTAGACAGTAACAAATTTTAAAATACTGGATGTGTGCTGATGTTTCTAGATCTGGACGTCCAAGAATATCGGCAGAGTTTGAGAATGTGATTATGGCAAAGGCGGTAGGAAGCCCAAGAAAATCAACTCGACGAATATCCTTGGAATTGGACATTCATCGGACAACAATCCAGCGCTTATTGAAAATGTTCAGGTTTCATTTATATAAGTTCCAGGTGTTACACCACATGGCAGAAGATGATCCGGATTGTCGCGTGAAAAAGTGTTGTTGGATTTTTTAGCAAAGAGGTCGAAGATGCTGAGTTTTTATCCACAGTTATGTTCTCGGATGAAGCTAATTTTTACGTAAACGGTGAAGTAAATCCACAAAATGTACACCACTGGTTTAACAGTAATCCGCGTCGGTATACTGACACAAAACAATAAGGTACTGATCG
Source organism: Trididemnum clinides (assembly GCA_963675345.1). Classification (NCBI taxonomy): domain Eukaryota; kingdom Metazoa; phylum Chordata; class Ascidiacea; order Aplousobranchia; family Didemnidae; genus Trididemnum; species Trididemnum clinides. The sequence continues at coordinate 35,848,648 of OY776291.1, forward strand.
TTTTATGGTGTGGGGTTTCTTTAGGAAAGACCAAATCATTGCTCCTCACTTTTTGAGTACATCGTTATCAGCGAAAATTATCTTGCAATGTTAGGAAATTTTTAATCCTTGAATTGAATTTGATTGATTCTAGTCCGTTGTTCTAGGTGGTCTATGTGGAGAATGGTGCATCCCTATTACGTTTATCAAGTACCTCATTGGCTTGATGAAAATTTTCCCAGTTGAATCGGTCGTAGAGAATCTGTGGAATAGGCAACGCGATTCCCGGAATTAAATCCGTTGGATTTTGCTGCATCGGTATACTTGAAATCTAAGGTTTATTGATTTGCACCGTTTGCGCAAAAGAATTAAAGATGAGTGCAATGCTATTAAGAGCGGATGTAGTTTTAACATTTTTCGTAAGTTGTGTGGTCACTTTCAATTCTGCTTTGAAGTAAATGGAAATTACATCAAAAACATTTTATAATCACAATGCAGAACAAATTTTAATAGCAATGTAATGTTAATGGTGCGTGGCTTTTGGGCCATTCTGTACATTTTATTAGGGGGTAGGCGACTGTTTTTGTGGTGTAGCAAAACAACAAATGCTTAAAAATTTGTTCCTTTTTCTTAAAATCCCAAATTTTAAAACGTTTTTGCAAGCAAGCAACATCTGCTTTCCACTCCAATCAATGGTGTATGTATGTCTAATAAAGTATTTACACTTTACACATAGTTGGTCATCGTACCTTTTCACTAGAAGTTCTTGCGAATTTAGTATTGATCTCATTCAAATCTCTTTGCAGTTGATCAACTTTACTTTTAGCCTCCGACAATTGGTCTTCCAAATTGCGGCTAGTTTTTTCAAAATTTAACTGGAAAAGCAAAAAATGATTATAAGAATGCGTCATCTGTCTAGGGTAGTAACCAAGCCAGCTTAATTGCTTGGTTGGACTACTCAAGTCAGAAAACTGAAGTTGAGGTAAGCAAGGGCATGCTCTCCGTACAAAAATTTTGCTCCAACAAATCCCCATGACAAGAAAAAATAAAAAGGCTTCCCGTCCCCGGAAGCTCTTAAGTGGCCAGGGAGTGCGAAGAATCTCCTCAATGTCGTGGTATAAGATTTGTGTGACATCTTTGTTTACCTTAAATGTGGGAAATCTTTGTGGAAGGAAAATAGAAGTGTGTGAAGAACTAAGGAAGAAAAAAGTTGATGTGTTCTGCATGCAGGAAGTAAGATGGAAAGGCCAAGGAGTTTGTTTTGTGGATACTTCGGGACGAAGGTATAAACTGTGGTGGCGAGGAAATGAAGTAGGATCTAGAGGGGTTTGAATCTTGGTGAAAGAGGAAATTACTGGAAACATTGTGAAAGTTAGAAGAAAAAGCAACAGAGTAATGGCAATTGTGCTAACATTTGGTAGAGAAGCAATACAAATAATATGTGCGTATGGGCCACAAAGCGGAAGATCAGACTCAGAAAGTTCGTTTTTGTGATAAAATGGCAAGGAAGTGGGACTTGGGAAGTTCTAGTGAAATCATAGTTTCTTTGGGGGATTTCAATAAACATGTGGGGAAAAGTGCGGAGAGTTTTGAAGGTGTACATGGGGAGAATGATATTGGGAAAGGAAATGCAGAAGAAAGAAGATTGCTGGAATTCTGTGATGAAAAGGAACTATGCGTGGCAAACACATGGTTTTATAAGACAGACAAAAGGAAAATCACTTATAGTGCTGGTGGATGTCAAACAAAAATTGATTTTGTGCTAGTGGGAAAAATACAGAAAGTATGTAAGGGGTGTGAGTGATTTCATGGGTACTTCAGCACAAACTGGTGGTCGTAGATAAAAAGGTTCTAAAAAATATTGTAAGAAAGCAGCGTATCATAAGAAAGATTTGGAAGTTGAATGAAAACCGAACAAGAGTGAGATTTGAAAACAGAGTAAAAAAACTAGTAAGCACAGACGCGCCTGATTTGACCAAAACTTTCAAGGATGGTATTCTAAAGGCATGTGATGAAGTGTGTGGAAAGATCGAGGAAACATGTGGTGGTGGAATGAAGAGGCCAAGGATACCGTAGCAACAAAGAAGGCGGAATTTAAAGAGCTGTGCAGGTTTCCATCAGAAGAAAATAAGACCCAATACAAACGTTTAAGAAATCAAACGAGAAAAATTGTTGCTAGAGCTATGAGAAAGAAATTTTAATAGGAGTTGAATGATTTATATCAGAATTCTAACAGAGTTTTTTGCTTCCTTAGAAGAATGAATAGAGAAGGGAAGGATCTGAAAGGACGAAGGTCCTTGAGAGGAAGAGACGAACGATTGGGTTTTATTGAGGAAGACGCGGGAAAATTTGGAAGGAACATATGGAAAAGATCATGAATGAAGAGAGCGATGGGACCTTATGGTGAAAACTGATATAGTAGAAGGACCAGTGGAAAAAGTGGCTCGCAATGAAATTGTGGAAGCAATGCAAAAAATAAAATCAGGAAAGGCAACTGGACCATCTAAAGTAAGTGTGGAGATGATAGTTGTGAGTGGCGAAATTGGGGTTAAAGTGATGATGGAACTGTGTCAGCGTGTATTGGATGGTAGAGGAATGCCTGATGAGTGGAAAACTAGTGTGATTGCGCCTATCTTTAAAGGAAAAGGTGATGTAATGAGCTGTGGATCATACAGAGGAGTGAAACTGCTAGAACATGCCATGAAAATTGTTGAAAGGGTATTAGAGAGGTGAATAGGAACACTAGTCAATTTGAATAAAAAGTAGTTTTGATTTATGCCAGGAAAAGGAACAGTGGGTGCGATATTTATTGTGAGAAGAATGCCGGAAGAATATCAAAAGAAGGACAAGAAATTATATATGTGTTTTGTTGACATGGAAAAAGCTTTTGATAGAATGCCAAGAAAAGTGATGGAGTGGGCCATGAGAGAGAAGGGCTTATCAAAAGTATTGGTTGGAGCAGTAATCAGCTTGCATGATGGTGCAAAGACAAGAGCGGGGGTGGGAACTGCATATTCAGAGAAATTCGAAGTAAAAGTTACATTAAGGATCTGTGCTGTTGCCACTATTGTTTGCAATAGTTATGGACGTTATTACAGAAAATACAAGAAGGGGTGTCGCTAATGAATTATTGTATGCAGATAACCTTGTTCTCATGAGCGAAACCATGGAAGATTTAAAGGAAAGATTTAGAGATTGGAAGGATGCACGGGAAAGTAAGGATTTTAGGATTAACACCAGGAAAACAAAAGTGATGGTAAGCGCGTCGGAAGGAGAACTGTTCAAAAGCACGATAGATCCATGTGGAGTTTGTGGGAGTACAGTAATGACGAAATCAGTGTTGTGCGCAAAATGTGTAAACTGGGTTCATGGCAGATGTGCAAAAATAAAGAGAGTTACCGCTAGGTTGCCAATGCATTTTGTTTGCTCGAGATGTAGAGGGATAATAAAAGGAACGTTAGATCCGATAGAAAAGTTGTGCGATGAAGTGGAGACAGTGAATGGATTTTGTTACTTGGGAGACAGACTAAATTCCAGTGGTGGTTGTCAAGTGGCAGTCACAGCATAGTAAAAATTGATTGAGTGAGATTCAAGGAATGCGGAGAGCTATTGCTTGGAAATAAGTTTCCTATAAGGATGAAAAGTAATGTTTATCGTTGCTGCGTAAAGTCAGCAATACTGTATAGAAGCGAGGCATAATGTTTAAACGAAAATGAAATAGCAATTTTGAGGAGAACGTAGAAAGCTGTGGTGAGAACTATGTGCGGTCGGAAAGTTGTAGACAGAAAGACGATTGAAAAAGAGATGGACATGATGAGGTTGAAGAAAACTATTGTGGTCTATAGTTTTCAACCTCACCAAACTAAAACTATAGTTGGCAACAGCGAATGGAGTTAGATGGTATGAACATGTGCTGAGGAGGGATGACGATTGTGTTTTGAGTGTTGCTCTGGATCTTGAAGTGAGTGGCAAAAAAAAGGCGACGACGACCAAAGATGACCTGGAAAAGCAAGTGGAGGAGGAGGCAGAGAAGATTGGTTTGAAGAAGGAGGATACCCGGACTCGTGCAAAGTGGAGAAACGGAGTGCGAGCTATTGCAGATGGGATGGTGTAAATCCGGCCATCTCTGCCAAGGGGACAATACCGGATAAAAAACTGAATAACTACTTCAACTACTTCTCAGGCCAACTTCGACCATGATGCAAATCGGTTGTTCAAAAGTTATTATTAATGCATTAAAAAGATTTACGACACGAATGATTTCAATGGAGGAACTCGTAAACACACTTAATTACACATGGTGGTATGGTGCTCTTGGCGTCTGTTAAAAAACTGATTACCACTGACGTATGCACGGAGGCTGACATTCACCTTCCATGAAATACAGTAGCGTGCAACTGAATCGGCTAACTCAATGATAAACAAAAAAATTTTCTTAAAATACAAGTAGTTTATTGTTTAAAGCACATAAAAATTAATTTTACACTTTGTACGGCATATGTCTGTGGTTCTTAAAGAACATTCTTTACTTGTTTGGGCATAAATCCAACTAATCTGTGGAAAATTTAGGCAATTTTGACATCATCCAACAAACTAAACAAATGAATACTGTAAGCTAAATAAGAGCAGTACAGTCTTTCTATCTCAGTCAATTTTTAATTATACCGCATAAATTTTCCATGCGTTTCATATGAGACGAATTTTTTGATGATTTAAAAACCTTTATTCCATTTTTTAGGACACTTTTTAGCAGTAGCAAGGAGTGATACCAGGATAAAAGATCCTTTCACGTTCCTAAAATCTAATTTGCATATCGCGTAGCTTGGGAAGCCACAAGAGCCATGGCCTCTTTCCTAATTTTTTGAATCTGATCAAGGAGTAAAGGTGATTTTAGATATTATAGCTACAAAACATCAATTATGATAGCGATCTCCAATAAAAATAAGATTATCTGACCAATTTTATTTTTTGTACCCCAAAAAAGAAAATTTGCTTCTGGTTGTACCACTGTCTCGTAGACCTATAATCTCGTGATTGATCACATCGATGTGTTTGTCAGCATTCGTCTCTCCTGAGTAGAGATTGAGTTACGCAAAGCCACTAAAGCTAAACGACTTTTCCAAACAGCTTTTATTCTGAGTGCTTGATTGTCTAATTAATGTACCATTTTGTAGCCCAGTGGTCTTCAAACTATGGTTGCTACATTTTGGGACGTTGTTTTAATTTTCCAAGGGAGTCGCAGAAGGTTTCGGATTTGTTAATGTGCCTCCACTCAAAAATGGACGCCAAATTTGATTTTGTCAAGATGATCATTAAAAAAAATTTTCAACTTCAATGGTAGTTCAAAAACATCAATTTAATAAGTGCCTTAACATCCATTAATTAAAAGTAATAATTTAATAAGTGATCACCAAAAATGTTGCTTAAAAAGATGAAGCTGCGTCACAAATACGAGCATTAGAAACGATAAAATATACTCTATAGCTCCGAAAAAGGGTCTTAAATTCCTATGTAATTTCAAAAAATCGATTTTAACCAGCTGTTACCAAAAGACCATGATCAATGGTTATTATAAAGCTAGACCATAAAATGGATCTCATCTATAAACATTGCAGTACTTTATACCACTCAATTGCAGTCCAATGTTTGTGTTTTTTGATCTGTTTTACTTGTTTTCTTCCGATTGCACTAGTCTAAAACTGTTTTTTTTGGAATGTTTTAAGCTTTTCCATGTCTTGCAATTGGTGATTTTTTTCATGAAAATTGCACTAATTTCACTTCCTGCACCTGCCAAATCATTTTAATCTCATGACTGCTCTTTTTCATAACGTGGGAATCATCTTTCGCCAGGAACTTTTTTTACAACTACACTTTTGGACTGGGCCAAGCGGTCCTGTGGTCTCGTGCTACTTAATGATTTCAGATCAGTGATTCCCAACCTGGAGTCCGTGAGAAGGTTTGAGTGGGTGCTTATTTGCCTTAATGTGAAATATTTGCTTCTATTTCTTTGTTTAATGGCTTGAATATTTAACTATCAAGACAGTATTGGTAGCATCAGCAACAATCTAATTTGATTATTGGTCGTGATAACTATGAAAACATCAATATGTCTATAAATATCATTAAGATGCACTACACACATCACAATAGATATCAACAATAGGTAGTAGTTAATTTTTTCTGTCTGGAAAGCGCAAGGCAGTAAGTCTAGTTACTATCAAATCCGCTTTGTTTCAGCAATATTCTTTGGTCATGATTAGCTTTTCGAGCTGGTTGCTTAAAGCGTAGTAGTAGAAATAGCAGGATGTTTACGCAAGACAAGATATAGTTAACATAAAGTGATACGTCTCAACTGTTAGGATATTTGGATTCCAAGCAAAATTGTGTTTGGGTCTGGGGAAATAATTATTTTTTTAAAGAGTTTCTTGACAGCGAAAAGTAGGGAACCACTGCTCTAGATGATGCCTGGTTATATTAGAGGAACGTAAAAAATCTTGTACGCATTCTAAGAGTAATATCATGTAGGCCTAAAAGCAGGAGGCTAAACCTCCATTCAGATTTTTCAGCCCCAAAAATTTGAAAAGTGGGCTACAAATTCAGCAAAATAGCATAAAAATCACAATAATACATGATCTCCAAAAAAGGTTTTTGCTTGAATTGGGAGATAATAATGGCAAAAAACTCTCTGAAAACTTGTTCTCCAAAAAGTGTTCTTCATCTTGTTTCCACCATCCACCCATACAAAACAAAGTGCTACGTTTATAAGTAATGTAATATCTGTAATTTAGTAATAGTTTTTAAAAATCTGAAACAGTGGTTAGTCGTCAGAGCTGATTAACTAACCAAACCATCAAAATTCGGCTGATACAACAATAATTTTATATTGCTACATTACATTATTAATTTTATAAGGTGCTTTAAAAAAAGTGGAAGTAAGCCAATTTATTTGATAATTAACCTACTGATAAGGAGCAAATTTTAACTCTACCATTTTTCGTCGCTTTTTGAAAATTCTCAGTCAGCCAAGAAGCGAGGCATTGTTTATGTGCGCTCATTTACTTCAGTATCCCATACTGATGATAGTGACGTGAAAGATAGAGAAGTGTTTGTGACAGTCATATTGTGTGATCTCACAATTATCACAAGAGGAGAGTTGTAAGACACTCTAGTTCAGTGCTCTTCAACAGGTGCTCCACAAAACATGTATTTGTGTTCCATGAGTTTTAAGGGCTTCTTGAGGGAACCGCGAAAGCTCTTCGTTTATTAATAGTATTTATTTCTTATTTCAGTATATTGATTTTTTATATGTAATGGTGTTCCGTGTATATAAATAGTTAGTAATGGGATCTTGTGATAGCAAATAGCAGATTGTGACGTAATCCTGTTTACTTGGAAGGTAAAAACCTTTTCTTATGGAGATCCATTTCAATGGCGGCTCCCTACGGGCCCATATTGGGCACCAAACATTTTCCTTAGAAAAAACCATGGTTAAAGTATTTAATTATTTTTTGAAGTGTGGTACCAAATTACATAATTTTCTTACAAGTAATTCATGATTTCTAAATTTTTGGGGGTTTTGTGCAAACGCGAAAGTACATCAGGGTTTCCGCGATGACAAAAAGGTTGAAGAGCACTGCTCTCGTTAGATTGAAACGAAAAAACAATGTCTGTAATAACTTGCTGTTATCAAATATTATCTTAAAAGTAATCCTACTAAACTCAACATGCACATTTGTAAGCTTTTCTAGTGAGTCCAGAACAATAATGTATTGAGTCGTCTAAATTCCAAACTAGACCCTAATCAGGACGAATTTCAGTGTAAATCACTGTCCATTACGAACCTGCCAACTTCAAAGCAGGTCTGCACGTAAGCTTCAAACACCATACCTTTACAATTTCTTACCTTATGTTTTGTAACCACCTCAACATTGCTGGCCAGATCATCTATTTCCATTTTCATTTCACTTTTTTCTTTTTCCAGTTTTTGCTTTACACGTTGCAGGTTATCAACCTTGAAATATGGAATAAATTTTTATGTTTTGTTATCCGCAATTGATGCTGCAAAAGTCAACCTCTGATCATCTACATTGCATCAGAATTTGATTAGCAAGCGAGTCTAAATTCGTAGATGTCTTTCCTGGGAACTAACCTCTAAATATAAAAGTTCACAAATCTGAACTGGGTTTTTGCAATCTTCAGCTAAATACCAGTATGGCCTAAAAGTAACATTCGATCATTAAAATGGCTGATCAACCCTGAAAACTATCAAAAATCTATAAGGTTCAGTAAGATTTTTTCTGTTTTTTGTTTCAAGCATTAATTATTTCCAGTTTACCTGTTCAGATAACTCAGCCAATGTATCCGCATTTTTCTTTCGCATCGTTGAAACCGTAGCTTCGTGAGCCAAGTTACTTTCTTCCAACTCCCTCCTCAGTTTACTAAATTCAGCTTCTCTTTTCTTATTCAATTCGATCTAAAAAAAATCAAGGCCGTCGTTTTATCACTCAAATTACTTAATCATTTTGCATCTAGTTAACAGGTGTGAAAGCCAAGTCATTATCTTTAAACCAAGGTACATCGTTGTGTTATTTTCTTCTCTGTTTTGTCCACTTGTTGTTAAATTGTTTTTGTTTTATGCTGATTTGAGCAAAATGAAATAAAGGTAATGAATAATGATGGATGTCATATTGAAGTACTGTAGTTAAAACATTGCCTCCAGCATGAAGGGTTTTACAATACTCTACCTTTGGAAAAGTAGAAGTGATTTGAGTGAAGGACTCATGGTAGAACTGCAATGTGTCATGTAAATACAACTGAAAACAGCAGCAAACTAAAAATTCCAAAGTGCATCTTAGCATAAGTTGTTGTTGGTTGGTTGTTTACCCCTCCTCTTCCTTGGGATGGAGGTATGGTGCCAACAGCAATCCTGGTCCACTCCATCAACCTAATTGAATTAGGCTAGGGGAAAAGTGGCAGCCCATTTCGAACCAGTCGTGAATACAAATTGCCGACTGGTAGCCCCACCACCAACAAGGCGGACTGCCATTGGTGGGTACCCAAAATTCGCCTCTTACAACATGCTGGGTGAGCAGCTTCACTATTCTAACCCGGTGAAGCACGGGTGAGCACAAGTTGTTCGATAGTATAAATGTAAAGCATTTTTCGTAAGCGGTTAGTAGTTATGATTGAACCAAACGTGACTCCTCAAACAACAAAAAAATTTTAAGAGCGATACCAACCTGTGCGGCCGTTGCACCACCAGATTCTTCTAGTCGCTCACTCAGCTCTTCCAACTCCCGAGACATATCGATTCGTTGTTTTTCAACTTTGGCCCGCATTGCTCGTTCTGAATCAAGTTCTTCTTCTAACTCCTCTATCCGTGACTAAATAGAAAGCATGACTGTAAGCTAATATTTTACAGAAGATAACCCTGTAACAGCATTCACTCTTTACACCTTCTCAAAGCTGCATTGCTTGTTTTAATTTCTCACAACCCTGGACGTAATCATTTTAGTAACGAAACTTTGCGCAGGCCGCTGGAAGTGCATACGATGTATCACTCCGTATAAACAACAGCTGCATCAAGCCAAAACAGTAAGCCGAATTATAGAATTACAAGAATATCATTATCCATTTTCTCAGTTATTTATGTGCGCGACCTCATGGTTTGTTTGCATCGACTGGGCCACAGCAACAGGAAGATTTCTCGGGCTCATCACCAGCCTACCACATAAAGATGAAAGTATCCCGTTAAGTGCCTTACCCAAGGAGACAGTAAGCGACTTTGCCTGCTTTTTCTCCGCACTATCGCGTATGTGCTGAGCGCCAAGCACAGGAGTTTGGTCTGAATTCCATTTCATATGACTCAACAAGGGAATTAAAGATAGGTCTATCAAAAACAAAGCGCAACTTATCATCACCGGGTTCGTTGTCCCTTTTTCATGATTACAGCAATTCACACATTTACTTTATTTTGGCTATAGCTTAACAAAGCTAACCTGCAGTTCTTTAATCTTTCTTTGCAGTTGAGCTACTAGTGATTGTTCGTCTTCTAGCTTAGTAGAGAGCTGATTAAATTCAAAATCTTTCTTCTTTAATTTCTCTTCAGCTCTTTGGCGATCGTTCTCCAGATCCATAATTGTATCTTGTGACAAACGCAAGTCTCCTTCCTGCTTGCGTTTCGTCCTTTCTAAATCCATGCGGACCTTTTTCTCGTGTTCAAGGGAAGCCTCCAGCTACGAAAAATAGTTCAAAAATGCACTGGTGAAATTAACAAATATCTTTTTTTAGTCTTTGGTCTTGGGAAAACTCTTGTGGTTAATGCAGGAAACAACTTGTGTTTAAAACCGCTTTAAAGTAACGAGTACCACAGGCATACGGTGTTTCTACCACTGACATACAATCAAGCTAAATAAAATGTCCCGAAGTGGATTTTTCAGGGATATGAGGACGTAAAATTACACCGGCAATGCATTTGAAAAAACTAGTGTCTTATCTTGCTGCACGAATGAACGCTGCTTACTTGTTCTTCGACACTAAGTATACCTCAAGTTAAAAATAGCAAACAAAATGCTTTTACGTTAACAAGTCGTGCAAGCAAGATTGTGCATGAGGCGGTCAAAAGCTTACTTTTTCATTTCAAATATTATTCAATTATATTTCAATTTCGAATATTAAATATTGAATTAAATCTCGAACTGCTGCCATTTCAGCAGAAACAATAGTATCAGCTGAAAATAGATGGTTTCGGCTGTCCTGACTGACATACAGTGTACAAACAGCTGGAAGAGGTGTTTTATTTGTGATATGCATCGACTTCTTCACACTTCACACCTCATCGAAGAATGTTCCTACTGCACAAGTAGTGAGCTACACATAAATGCAGCGCGACTGGTTGCTGCCAGACAAAATGCTCAATCAAGCACCGAAGTCCAATGCAGAGAGCGTTATGCTCATATTTAGGGATTTATATTGTTACTAAACCATCCAGTATAAAGCAGTCCACTTTATTTTTGATATAAAGGGACTCAAAATCTACTAAAGCCTGTTAATGTTTCGTACACGTCACAATCCATCATAAATGAGTTTCCAATTAGCTCGTAAATCTGGATGGGAGTTTCTGAATCTTCTAATAAATGAATCTCATAAAAAAATTGGACGCGCTAAAACACTAGTTGAGGAGATGAAATTTCAATTAAGCAGCAAATTAAATCCCGAACACTTGAATGACCTAATGAATTATTCGGATTATAAAAAAAGTAAAGTTTGCTCAAAAATTGACTACATTTACAACCAAAAACTGAAATAGCTTATTCCCAGTGAGCGAGAAATTATGAGTTTTAATCATAATTGGGTTAAGAACTTATCCTCACGTTCCCTCACTAATGCTCAGGGATCACTTCTGAAAAAGGGGAATAAATTTGCGATTGCACCATCAAGAATTCCTGTTTTGGTTATTATAAGCGGAGTTGAATTAGGTCGAAGCCAAGTTAACTTTGCCAACAGGTCTTTGGAGAGCCAAACCACCCAAACCAAATCTGTCGAAAGCCGAAAAGCGCGCAATGGAAGAATTGAAGCAATATGACGACATCGTAATCTTAAACGCTGATAAAGGTAACAATATTGTAGTAATGGACAAACTGAAATATGGCAAAAAACTTTTAGAATTGTTATCTGATTCTGCAACATACAAAGTAATTTTTTTAAATCCAATCTGTGCTATTGAAAAGTGTTTAAATTGTTTCATTTGAAAGTTATACAAAAATGACAAGATTTCCTCCTATTTGTATAAAACTTTACGTAGTAGTGATTCACCTTAGTCAAGAATATATGGACTTCCTAAAATTCATAAACTCAATGTTCCTCTTCGTCCTATTGTTTCCTTCATTGGTACAGCTACCTACCAGCTTGCCAAATTCCTTAAGCAAATTCTTGTTCCCTTTGTTGGAAACACCCAACACACTGTCAAGAATTCCTTTGATTTTGTAGAATTAATTTCATCCATTAAACTTGGCAAATCTGAATCACAAGTTTCGTTTGATGTGGTAAGTTTGTTTACTTCGGTTTCACTTAAAACTGCCAAAACCGTTGCGGCTGATCGAGTCGGCGATGGTTGCACCTTGGAAAGTAGAACAAGCCTTGCAGTGCCGGAACTCGTGGAAGCATTAGATATCTGTTCACAATCATCGTTTTTTATGTACAATGACGTCATTTATAAACAGAATTTTGGTTGTCCGATGGGCTCTCCTTTGTCACCAATAATAGCAAATATGGTTATGGAAGAGATTGAAAAACAGCTTTAAACACGTACTTGAAACCTCCGTCTTTATCGGTACGTTATATAGATGACGTGTTTGCTATAATGGAAAAAACTGAGGTCGAGTCCTTTCATAACCACTTAAATACAATATTTACTTCAATAAAATTCACTAAAGAGTTGGAAAAACCAGGACAGTTAGCCTTTTTGGACTTAAGCGTACAACAGTGGAAAGATGAATCCCTTGCAACAAGCGTATATAGAAAACCAACTCATACGGACAGGTATCTTCAATATTCTTTCCATCACCCTGTTAATCTAAAGGTTAGTGTGGCTCGTACATTATTCTTCAGAGCCAACAGAATTACATCAAATAACGAAAAAAAGATCGAAGAGTTCCATCAAATAACAAAAACCTTAAAGAATAATGGATTTCCCAGTAACAAATGCAGTTTCAAGATATACTTGCAAAATCACAGTATCAGAAAAACTAAAACGGTTTACTTCGATTCCCTACGTGCAAGGTGTCTCCAAACCTATCAGCCGAATTTTGACTCAAGTTGGTATTGGAGTGGCTTTAAAACCACATCACACGTTGTCTTCGTTGTTTCGTAAACCTAAAGATGCTATTAATTTTGAACAAAAGCATGGTTGGTGTATCAAATTTCTTGCCGGGATTGCAATGCTGTGTATATAGGTGAAACAGGATGTAGTGTTAGAACTAGAAAACGGGAACATGCTGATGCGGTCAAGATTTTTGACACTAAAAAGTCAGCGCTGAGTCAACATGTTATGGATTTCGATCATAGAATACATTGGGATAATGTCAAAATACTCAAGTCAGAGTCGCATGCGTACAGGCGTCGCGTTGCGGAGAGTTTTTTGATAAATCAAAAGGCTCGTTCATGTAATGTAATTAATCGCAATGATGGTGCAAATTTTCCGACTGTTTATAGTGTGTTTATCGCCAATAAAAATAATGTCTTACGGTATTTATTTTACAACACTTTTTACTTGTGCCTGGACTCCTGGATCGGTGACGTAACAATGTTTTTGTTATTACGTAATTGCCTGCCCTGTTGGTAAATAATTTTTAGTGTTTAGCAATACAAATAGTCTTTATATTTTTATGCTGTACAGTTTATATGTTACACTGGTAACATCTACCATATTCTGAAGAAGCTCCCCGGTAACTAAGGGGAGCGAAACGTCAAATTTGAAAAATAAATTTGTCGAAAGAACGACTAGATCTGGTGGTAACATAAATGGATTTGCCGACCAAGCATTGGACTTAGTTTTTAGGCAAGGCAACATAAAAAAAATTGACACATCTTTTTTAGGCTGGATGGTTTAGCTTATCATAAAATAATCAAAGTAGTAAATAATAACCAGCGTCTACTGCCAACTATAAAACAGAAATTTGCCAAATCAAGCACTAAGCAGTTAAAAGCCTGCTTGTTGTCCAAATTTTGGTTCAAACTCAGGCGTTAGTTGTACTGTAAATATTTACAATATAACCGCATGATGCACGAAGTGACACTAATCAAAATTACTTTGCTTTCAGTTTAAACATAGAAACTGACGTCATCAACTTGTTGTTCCAGCTTGCTCTTCTGTTTCATGAGGCTGTTTACTTTATCTTCTTCACATTGAAGATCGTCTAGGGTCTGCTGATGCGCTTCTTGCAAAGCTTTCTTTTCTTTGTTTGTTTTAGCCAGTACTTCTTCAGTGCTTGACAACTCCTCAGTGATATTTTTAACCTTCAACAAAGAGCGGTGATTTTGAATGGTTGCGAATGATTTTCATATTGTCGTGAGAGGATTGAAATACGGGTTCACTGTTTTTTAAATTTTTGATTTTAAAACAGTTTCTAGAACAACTCCCATCGCTAACGTGGGTAGGAGGGCCATGTGTTGAGCCCCTCCACCTTTTGGCCATTACCACAAAGCAAAAAATCTACCCAATTTGCCTTTACAATCCCCTTTAATAACTGTCGATATACTAATGATAACCTCTATTCTCCTAAATAAGTATAAGCTTCTTCCTTCAAGCAGAAAGTTAAAAAAATAAATAAATGAGAAGCAAACCATTGTGGTAACGGGGAAAAAATAAAGAGAGGGAAGACTACATGGATCGGTAGAGTACTGTTTATAGGTGACGCCAAACCTAATATTCGAGTGGAAAAGCGGAATACCAGGCATAAATATTTTTCAATAATATCAAGAATGAAGTTGTATCCCTTTTAAAAAGCCCTGGCGTTCATAAATACATCTTTTTGCGAGTTTGAATAGCAATCCTAAAACTTAAAATAAATCAGCAGCACAGGTTAACTAAAAATTAAGCTGGATTTTGAGTACTTACCATTACCAAGCTAAAGAGAATTTGCGTAAGCAGTAATTATTTAGCAAAAAGTTGCCTAATCGAGGTTTTACAAAATAGTGAAAATTATTTGGCACCTATTGTTGACCGACTTAGTGTAAATAAAAAAAATCTTTAAAAAATGCGAGGTCTTCATGGAAAAACGGCTAGATCTCAAATACTCATTCCACGGACAGCTCAATCATATAAGCAATCATTAAATAAATTGCATACCTTATTTTCCGTTGCATGTTTTTCTTTCTCCACTCTTGCTAATGTCAACTCCAGATCATCAATATCCTTCTTCAGCTCGGAACACTCATCTTCAAGCTTCCTCTTCTTCGATAGGAGATCATTGCTTGCCTCTTCCTCATCTTCAAGGCGTTCCTCCAAATCTAAAAAAACTTGCTAGATAACCACTTTAAAACAATAAATTCTTTGCTCAGCAGCAGCTGCGCCAAATAACAAACAAACTAGGTTTTATTCGCCCAGCACAGCAGGAAGGGCAGATAACGCAATGCGAAGCTTGTGAGTTAAATCTTGCACTTCAAAAGAGACTCTTGAAAACAACTTCTCGTGTTTACTTGCAGTGTTTATAGTAAGAGCGCACTTTGCATTTTTATGTAGCAGTTCATCAATAACCCTGAACCTAAGTTGCACTGTTTAAACGCAAAAATTTTCTGGTCCGAAGGGTTCAACAAATTGCCTAACTCTGGGCTGCGTTAAAAAATTGCATTCGGAAAGGGAGATGCCCCGATGAAACAACGGTGACATCAAGCGAGAATCGTGTAGATTTCTGAGGCATAGAGCATTTTACCCTACGCTCCTCTCAATTACCCACAGTCTATAAAAAAAAATAAACAAAACAACTTCCAAAACCACATGTGTATTTTTGTAGTATTTTTGCGTTGAGTAAAAAGCTTTTCTTTGAAGAAATCTCACCTTTGATTTTTGATTCCATTTCCACTTTTGATTTAATAAGTTGATCACATCTGTCTTCAGCATCTTGAAGAACTTCTTGTTCCTGCAATAACAGAATAAACCAGATGAATCAAAACATATTTCAAAAGACTTGAAAAGATTGTCTAATGGTGATTGCTAAGTTTTAATACCTTTTAATCCATTGCAACCAAAATTAAGTGTACCGACAGTTCAAAAAGTTGCAAGAGTTTCTGGGAAATAAAAACCTTGTTTTGTGCTATATCCAGTTTAGAGTTTATTCTTCTATTCTTTATAAGTTATGCAGCCTATTAAAAAAAAGCGTAAGATGGATGGAAATTATTAAAGGCAGCCGCAAGCCAAATTATAGTCAAGAAGCATTACTTAAATTCATTGGCATCGACCCATGGCTATAAATCCTCTTTGTTATCAAATTGAACAGATATGGCAGATCCAGTCAATCATAAGATTTTTGAGGCTGTTTTATGCACAGGGTTTGGAAGGAGGAGCCAAAGTCAGTTTTGTTAACACCGCATTTGCTTTAACATTTTTTTTACTCTATTGTTGTTTAATGGAGATGCACAGTTGCACGCACATTCAAGGACGTGCAATCACATGTTCTCAAAAACTACTCTTAAAACCACTGCTTAGAGTTGAGCGGATTATTATCTTGAATTCACTGATTACACTGAGTGACTCAATTTTCGTTCCTGTCTTCTAGGTCTTACTTCCAATTTCTGATGTTTGGAAACAAGGGAAAGCTCACGTAATTTCATTTAAACTTTGCTTTTGTGAGTAAGAGAGTGATTTTTTTCAAAATTCAGATTTTGGTGTGAAAATGTGTAATTCAATATATAAAGTCTGATATTATTTTGTAATTGTTTTGGCTTTAGCGAAATTTATGTTTTGTATTAGTTCAGCGTGATCCCACTACATGCCCGTGGACTACATGCGGCCCGCAAACGAATTTAAAGAGAGCTTTTGGTATGGTTAGGAGAGATAGATCTTTCAAACTGAAGAATTTTGCATTGAAAATGCTCTTAAGGTTTAGAACTACATGAGTATGTGGAGTACATTTGGTTTAAACAAGTTAAATCAAACTTACAAAAGTAAACAAAACGCTGAAGAATTGTCTCCAACTTGTTACCAATAACGTTATGTTGATGTACAAGCAGAGAAGCCTCCAAAGCAGGAATCCCAATCAACCTTTGTAACAAATTCAATTCAACATTCAAATATCTTTGCTGTTGTTTCAATTTTAAACATTTGCATCAATTGCTTCGTTCATCATTTTAAGCGAATCGGCTCGCAAGTTCATTAATTACAGTAGTTGTAAAATGGCCCACTGACCAAAACTAGTTGGACCAGCCTGTTTCAGTTTATGCCTTGCTAAGAAACAAATTCGGACAGATTTTCATATTTATGCGGTTGATAGCCTAAACAGAGCAAAACAGCGATTTTGTACACTTCGGGTGGAGCAAGTAGTACATAAAACAATTACAAATGCATGGTTCTTCTTGATTTCCGTCTATACTGGAAGTCAGTTTGACCGATGAGTCGCAACACATTGTCACCAATCATGCGCCCATTGCACCGTCTTTGCTAACAACGTTCAAAATTAAAAATGTCCTGACGGAAATGTTTTTCCTCTTTTTCTGAGTAACTGCGCATGTTCTTCTTGAACTTACCCAGATAAGGGTGGAGCAGAAGAACTCTGAGGAATATTCTGCAGTTCATTTTGCCGCAGCTTTTATTAATCAGGCAACCAACTTCACATAATTTTCAGCTTAGTGATAGCCCGAAAATTCATAAACCAACGCAAGAAAGTTGTACTAATTTCCTCTATTTTTGTTGTTATTTTTTAAAAGATTCGTTGCACTCTGGAATCTTTCTTGCTTGTGGGCCAATAAAACACCAGCTTTTATCATTGCTTCGTAAATCTTGAAAAACAAGTTTTGCAGATATTTGAATGCGTTTGAATTCTTGGCTAATGCTTCAACAAATCGTTTGATAAAGTTAACGTTTAGGTGGTCGGTGGCATCAATATTTTGATTGGAAAAATTAAAGGGTACCCTTTAAGGTTGCTTTTCACAACAGCAAATTTGATTTGGATTGGCCATATTAGCTATTTTTCACTGCAGTGGTGTCTCCACTGTACCAATGACAAAGGTAAGGTGAAAATTTTATAAATTATGAATTGGTAATAGTTCAAAGAAACCAAAAAAGTTTTCAATCTTGTATAGTTTTTTAAGATGCACTAGTGGGTCAGAGGGATAGAGCGATATCTGTTGCGATTGTGAAACTATACCACTTTGAGACTCCTGCTTGAGCTACCGATCAAAAGACACCAGTCATTTAAAATACGAGAGATTCCAATAGAGCCAAAGAGAACATTTATATTATAACAGAAGCAAAGTTCATTCTTGGTGGCAAAAAAAGCTCGAAAGGCCTGGTAACGTTTGCGCTGCTCAGTGACTCAATGCAAGTGCCCCTGTTTTAGTCTAAATTCAAAAACTCAGCATCAGATTTGTAAAACAAAGATCTCTTATCTTGTCATTGATATCTTGGTTTATGAAGAAATAGAGCATTTTTTTGCTGTAATTCAGCTGTTAGGTGATCTTCACAATCTGACGTATCTTCCGCATTCCGTATAGTATTTGACTCATCTTCAGAAATATGTTCTCTTTCTGGAGTAGGAGGAGGGGTAGGTACAGGCAACTGAGCAGAATATGTTACTGGAGCTCTTGAAGAAGAAATTTCGGGACACACTGTAGGTGGTGTCGGTGCATTCTTTCCAATTCGAGGTTTGGATAAATATGCAAACCAGGAGCTACAATTGCTTGAACGATTGCAGGGCTCTTACCAAATACTGGCGACACTAAAACTCTTAGCTCTCTGTTTCCCTTCGTAATTGCTAACTACTCATTTTGCGGCGCTGAAGCCACCCTTCCGTATTAGGCAAGCCCTGTGTGTTTCAGGTTTTCTGATGAAGCCTGCACCATTCTTGAAGTTTTTTGCTAGTCTTTTCAGCACTAACAATCCTGCCACTTTTCATCTCCTGGTCTCAGACTCTTGCTCTGTCCTTGCTACACTTTCCTTTCCTTCGTTTTTCCTTTTATCTCACACTTTCTGGCACATCTGGCCAAACTATCCAGTCTCTCGTTCTCCTTTTCCATCTCACTACATTAAGCCCACAGTCATTCATTTCTTCCGGGTAATCACAGGGCCGACGAGTTGGCCAGACAAGGTGCGCTGCTCCAGCTATCTACAGTCCCATGTATTCTCTCCTTTCTCGTATTCACTTATCTCTTCTCTTGGACTGGAGGCTTACTACTCCAAGAAAATTCTTTGACATGCAAGTTCCTTTAGTACCCACTGAAAAACTTGGGCTTTCTCGTCACGCTCGTTGTGTCCTCTCTCGTATCCGGTACAACGGACAAAGCCTTTGTTATACTCTGATCACTTTAGAAGTGGTAGAACTGAGAATCCTTAAAGCAACGCTTGCGGTCATTTGACCGAGGACGCTGTGTTCATGTCGTTCTGTACTGTCCAGCTACGCACTCTGTGAGCCTCTTGCTCTTTAACGACTCCTTTTTTCTTCACAATCTCTGGTCCACCTTCGGTAGTTTCTGGCTTCTGGGGCTCCAAGGTGTCTCACCATGCTCCCATTCCGTGGAAAG
The DNA here is from genome assembly GCA_963675345.1 of Trididemnum clinides. Taxonomy (NCBI): domain Eukaryota; kingdom Metazoa; phylum Chordata; class Ascidiacea; order Aplousobranchia; family Didemnidae; genus Trididemnum; species Trididemnum clinides. The sequence goes on from OY776291.1 coordinate 35,867,860, forward strand.
GGTCGCGAAACAACAACAGCAGCAACAAATTTGTTTTGTAGGCTTTACACACTCCAATGCTCGTACAAATGCTATCTCGCCCTTGTATTGATAAACTGTCACAGGCAAAGCAGAATGCATTTGCAGAAATCTTCATTTTCTGAACAACAAAAGCAAAGTTTGAAACAAAAAAAAGTCTATTTTCAAACTTTATAGTTATCATCAATCAAAAAATATTGGTTAGAACCGGAAAACAAAAAAAATTTGTTGGCAGTGTTACGTTGTACTCTTCTCAAAACTTAGGGAAAATACAATATAAAAGGCTGTGACAGTTGTCAACAAAAAGATCCCGAGCCGGAGCTGGAATAACTTTAAGTGTAGGCTTGCTCCAAAGACCCCAGGGATGGGGAGCCAACAAAATTATGTTACGGCTCCAGCCGACTGAAGTTTAGACACCGGCTCCACTAGAGTTGCAAATTCAGCTCCGACTCCAGCTTCAGCTAAATGGCGCTACTCTGAGATTCCAGTTCCTGCTTACCAGCTCTGGTTATGCCGATACGTACGCCACCATTATGATTGTGGCATTTTTGCTTTAGTTTTACTTGCTCTTTTCCTCCACAAATTGTCCTCACTAGGGTTTGAAAACCGGGTGTTGAATTTACGGAAATTAGTGCCTTTTGCAGATTTTTCCCAATTTCCTGGTTTTCATAAACAACCGAGAAATAAAAATCTTAATCCTCACGTACTGATGTAGACTTCCGCTTCACGCGTCTGTTAAGCCTCACAAATTGCGATCTTGAAAGGGCAACAGAATGTTGAGATTGTTTAAAGACTCCATGCAGTTTCAATTCAACAATCAAAGTTTCAACTGGTGATTAAACTTTTCGCCTTGAAATACAACTCTATAAGGTATATAATGTCAACTCTACTATACCACTTTAATAGAGCAACCCTTTTAAATAACCAAGAGGTTGCCAACCTTTTTCTCTCTTGTTTGAAACGCATTCTTCCCTTGCACATTTTTAAAACCTTTTATTCCTCCCTTTTCGAATAAAATGAAATGCAGAAGTTTCTGTTTTTCTACATTTTAAGCTTTTTTGGAAAACTAAACAAAATATGCCACGATTAAAATAGGCAATACAAAATGATTTATTATAGCCTGTGCAAAATAGTTTAGTTATGTGCGTGTGAGTGAGTGGGCACGCGCGCGCAAAATCAAAGTGATGTCAAAACAAAAAGAAGCAGATTTGTTTAATTAAAAATGAATTTTAAAATTATTTTCTGAAAAACTTTGTGCTAAATATTTTTTGTTGCAAGCCTTCTGATGAGTTTGTGGAATTTTGCTATGTTTAACGGTTCATTTTTGCTGACGCGTAATCAACGCGTAGTCTTGATAAAATCTTCGCTTTTTTGTTGTCCATGTCAAGTGCAAACGCGCCTGCATGCAAAGTAGTGGTAAATGGCGCTAGACTCTAGCGGCTAGAGTTTGTTTAGTTAAGTATCAAATTGTTGTTATTAAGTTTAGTGTTACATAAGTAATTAGTCAACATACTAATCTTTGTATTGATTTTGTAGAGTAAGACAACTGATAAGTAATTGTGATAAGTGTATACAATTGTAAAGTGGTGTCTTATTTAGAAATTCAAGTGGTGACTTGTTCGATTCTTTGACTGGAAAATTGTTCTGGTATGTGACAGTTGTTTATGGTAATTGTTTTGCAATTAAGTGATTGTGGTTTCTTTCTTTTTAGGAACGAAGGTATAAAGAAAAGCACACCACGCCAAGTTTATTGTTCAATCATTTGTTTTTACAGTTTTGAGGAATTAAACAGAATTTCAGTTTTCCGTCATTAAATTTATTTCTCACGTGTTTGGAACTGATTTACCGCCGTTGAAGTCTATAAGTCCAAAACAAGAATACTACATTTGTTGATAGGATTTCCTCATATCGCTGAGGAGAGACTAGGCGAAAATTAATCGACATTTTGTAAATTGTAAAAATTTCAGCTAATTTTGTTGCTTTTATAGCCTGCCATCATTAAGATAAACATGAAAGCGTCTTTTCCTTTGAAGATCACCTTGCGGCGACAGCTCATTTGTCTTTTCTTTTGAGAAGATTACATTGTTTTTAAAGGTGCACTGGTGATCTGTGCTTTCAAATAGCATCCGGAGGCATTCTTTATGAGAAATACAACTCCTCTTTTAAGAAATGTAATGCACTTTTTCAAAGCTTGCACCCTGCCCTCGGAACCTTTCGGGACACTTGCGTGTGCCACTTCACTAATGATGTAATTTTTCGAGACAACTAAAATGCAAATTCACAGAATAATTTTCAAACTTAAGCGTTTTATGACATGCAATAAAATCAAATAATATGAAACGTTTAAGTTGCATAAATTTGGGAATAAGCAAATTCCTTCATTTAAAGTGAAAAATTTTCCCAAAAAAGAAATTTTTCCCTAGTTAGTAACCATTAATTGAACAGAATATTAGCTTCAAACAGTGGAGTGCATATACAATTTTTTCTTCTTCCAACAAAAAAATGCAATTGAACTTATTGATTTAAGGTTTTCCCAGAGTGAAGCTACATCCGGGAGCAGAGTTTGCTTGTGGACGGAATGGAGCTAAATTTTAACTGTCACTACCTTTGGGTCATCTTTTGGCAAGGCTTACACTAGAGGCTGTTGGCATTCCATGATGGAGTTATATTTTGACAAATATAGTGTAACAGATTAGTAGTCATGTGCTCTTGTGTCATTCTTTTATTATGAGTGGGTGTTTTCTGCAGTTATTACGGTGCGACAGCAAGTTATAATGTGTGTGTGATGTTGCTGCGCTTCCATTTTTATCCGGTGTGCCCACTTTTTTTGATGCTACTTTGGATGGAAATAAAATTATTCTGTTTAAGGTTCTCTGGTTCAACTGCACATCATACTTTATAGTGCATAGTAGTTCATTTGAAATTACATAAACTATTACAAAAATAAACCCAAGGGAAATCAATAATATCATATGGTTTGTCTTTACAGCAAAGAGGAAAATACTGGTATTATAAGCTAGCTAAGGCTACAGATCATAATATAATATGCTGCAAACCAACCGCGCCAAGCTGCAGAAGCAAGTCATTTTTCTGTTGTATCAAAGCAACTTGGCCGTCTTCCAATTCGTGTCTCCGTTTCTTTTCTTTCTCGTATGCTTCCTTTGCTTCAGCGAGTTCTTTTTCTATGATTTCCATTTCTTTTGCTGTTTCAGCTGATTTAAGCAATGGTTTAATCTTAAACATCAATCGCATCCACTCCCAGTTGCGTACAGACAAGTAAGCTCGAACGTTTGCTTGAATCAAGGCACAGGCTTGCCTGCAAATGATTTACAACAAATTTTTGAAAAAATGACATTATCTAGTTTTTGCTTTACATATCGTATTTATCAGCTGAACTTGCCACAATGACAATGCTGATAATTGTAAGCGGTTTTATAGCGGGATGAAAAGAGTAGAAACTCTTCGAAAAACGCTTTTTGCATCATTATACAGAGCAAAAACCATTAAAACTTAATTTCTTGAAAATACAGCAAGGCCAAACAAACCTGATTCCTGAAATAAACTCGCGCTAGTTTAGGTTTTGTATAACATTTGACAATACAATATGCCATCTGACCAAAGAACACCTTATGTTGCTCATTTACAGTGTCTTGAATTATTGTAAAATCTACACCCGATCCACCCGCATATAATCACACATTAAACTGTTAAAATTTATACTTTCGTTGAAGCATCTTTTGAAATTCAATTCTCATTTGTTTTCCTCTTGCTCTGGCTTGAATCCTCATGAAAATAATTGCAAGTCTCTCATCTCGCATGTCCTCCAACATCCCAAGCATTCCGGCTTTAAAGAAAATCTGCAAGTAAACAACATATAGCCTAATGTTTGTGAATCAAAAGTAGTTTTGAGTGATTGAAGTTGGTTGGTATCTTTACTCTTCGGTTTTTTGACACAATTTTTCTGGGATTCAAACCTATTTTGCCGCTCGCACCCACTGTATCTGATCTACTTTATCTTTGACTTTTAGAATTATTTCAGCCATCGTGCGTTCTACTTCGTAGTAGGCCTATGCTTAACCCTAAATATAGACAGTACATTATAAGCCTACTTTTGTATTTCCAAAACGGTATTGAGCAGAGTCAACTTCTAAACTGGCCATTAACTTCTCAGTAGCCTTTTTACTATCAACGAATTGGCCTTCAGGAATAGACGACGGATTCAAAATTCGATATCTGAAATAAAATTGTCAGTAAAAACCTTATAAGCATTTACTTTTTGGCTTAATCAAGTATCATCATTCGAAAGTAGAGAGCCAACTATATATGTAGCCCCCTAAGAAAGAGAAAATCTCAATGTTTATTTGAATCAGCATTGTTTCTGTAGTTACAGAATATTAATGTCTAGGTTATTTATGCAAATTGTTGAAAATCGTAGCAGTAACAGCGTGAGAGAAAGTTACTATCTACCAAAGCTTAATTGAGGAGAACTGCCTTTAAAAATCTGGCCAAAACTTTTACCTCCATACAAATTTTAGCATAGGCTGTGGTCCAGCGACTAAACATTGGCTTTTACTTTAAATGTTGATAAGCAATCAGACTTTTAAACTCCGAGGGTCTTTCCTAAAAATTTTTCCCGGCGTTTAAGATCTGTTTTAAATAAAGTGTTCCAAAACTGACGACGATTTCTTTACTTCTCAATGACTTTCGCATTTATCATACTGTATTACCAAAATACCTCCGCAAAAATGGACAGATTACTTACCTTTGTTTAAACTCAGCGTATAGGATTCTACTTGGAAATCCTTTCCTACAAATTCTGATTCCTTCCAAGACACCATTACACCTGAGCTGATGAAGAGTGAGAGCACTGTCTAAATGGCCAGGTTTTTTCCTTTCATTTGGAATGATACAACGTACGAAATGAGGTTGAGTGGATCGTAAGTTTGACATCAAGCGATTCAACGATTCCTAAATCATGTGATATGAAGCAGCAATACCTACTAATGGAAGTGCATTGTAGCTCTCCAGCAGAGATCTACTGTTTTCTATATATAAAAAAAGTGCCCTCGTACCATGGCGACTGATTGCTTGTACTACATTTTACAAGAGCTTAATGATTTGATCTAGCCTGTATCTGCATCTTATAATACCAAACCTCTTAAAAACAAGATTGGTAAAGGGATTCAAAACCACATCCACAGTAATAGGCCAAACAATGGGCATTGGCTTATGAGGGTCAACCATAGTCAACGCCTTATCACTTCTTGAAAGTTAACCGGAGCCTCAACGCGACTATAATTCATAGACGTTGTTAAGTACAACGCTGAGTTAACAAAAGTAAGCCTTGTTTTTTTCAAGCTGGACCGATAAAACCTAGTGGCAGATCTAATAATTAGTTCTTTTGATACAGGAATAAGCCATATGATATGAATAAACTGTGATCAGTTATTAGTAAAGACAAAACTTGCTTCGCTTTGAACTGTAAATATAATGAATTAATACGCAGTCGATATCACAAGCTGATCAAAACTGAATTTTTTTTGTTTCTAACAATACATAGCAAGATTAATATTGCTTGTTGTCCACTTTTTAGTAACATCCAGAATTCATAAACATGCAACTACTCTGTGAAGAGACGACACAGTCTGAAACGATCCTCCCTTGCTTCGTTTTGAGCGTCCTCCTCCTCCTCCTTTCTTCCCTGTTGACATTGCTGTAAACATATATTAGATATCAAATTATAATTATGGATAAACAGCATATTCAATTTTTGTTTAGCCTTGGCTCTCAAAAAAAAGAAGAAAGCATTTTCATGAAAAGAGTCGTTTCTTACTGACATCAAAAGATCATCTACAAAAACTATTTGTAACAAGCTCAACTTGCCCTCATTCCTTTAAACTATGTAAAAAACATAGTCTCCACCTAATGGCTTCTTCCAAGCATACATGGACAATTTTTATGAAAGACTTATCTTATAGTTTGTTTAAAAAATTTTTAAACTGAATTCGTGATCTCAAAATAAAACTGAAACCTTGTACTAAAATAAAATTACAAACCTTCTTCAGGCGAGACGTACGTCTCCCATATTGTTGACAACACTTTCATGGTAGATTTCTTATAAATGCTCACTACTGAGTTGTTGAGAGGGTCTTTGTTCTTGTTTAACCAACCAGAGATGTTGTAGCCAACCTATGAATTACAAAATTAATTTTAGTTTCAGGCTACCTGCCAATTATAGCATCTAGTACCTTTGAAGTTGGAATTAAGTGCTGCAGCATCTCTACCACTAAATATTTGCTTCTGTATCAGACTGCAATTAGTTAGCGAGCTCTAAAATCTCAAATGGTATTTTTTACAAAAACCAATGATGCTTGTGAAAATATTTTGAGCTTGTAATTGCGTTTGCCGTTGTTACCCTTCTTCGAATTGGTGGAATAGAGAAAAACTATGGAGCTCTAGAAGCTGGCAACAGCCTGTGGTCTGGAACAAATGTAGATACAGAAAAAATCACCAAAATGAGTGTGACTTAAATAATAAACAGCCATTTTCACGTAATGAGGTGGCTCCACACTTCCATAAGCTGAGTTCAATTCGACATGTCCTAGTGTCCAAGGTACCACAGTCACTTCCCAGCTTTTGTGTCTCGGGCCATGTGTCATGGAGGCCAGAACTCTTTGACGGCACCATGAGGTATTCCAATGACTTGTGAATTATATCAATACTTACAATTCCTGCGTAGTGTATCACTTCAAAGTGTGCTTCGTATTTTCGTTTGATTTGCGGTCGTGGCTTGATGAAGTTGCTCGATTTACCGAGATGGTTAGTATAAAGCTTCTCTTTGAAAGTCAGATCAGTTGCTTTTGGAAACATGCATTCTTCCTCAAGAATAGACATGATGCCAAGTGGCTGGAAAGAAAGTTAACGCAATATTCAGTGTCACATTTACAGATTTGGGTGATGTGGACAAAGCAAGCATAACAAAATAAACCTAAATTACATTGCTTTTGTTGAAGATTTACAGGCTTTGAGAAGGGCAGTCATCACATCCTGATTTATTTTTCCTAAAAACGAGGTACAGGTAAGGTTTATCCTGACAAAGTATTTCTTGTCACTACGTAAAACCGACACCAAATACTAATTGGTTATTATAAAACTTGGAAAGAATGGATTTTCATAGAATTCATAGAAATACCAAATGAAAAAATAAATTTTTAAAAATATCAATCTAATGCACTTTAAAAATCTGTTTTGGCTGGTCATAAGTCAGCATCGTTACTTTACAGAATTGTAGACCATGCCTAAATATGACTATTTTATGAAATTGCAGACAAACCGAAGAATGTATCTTAGTTTTTTAAATTATTTTAGATTAGAGTTTTTTTTGAAACATACGAGTATGCCGTAGTATGCTTTTATTGTTTTCTTCTGCCATCTATGGAACTTACTAATACAGCAATCTTTAGCTACCTTTTCTATAAGTTCAATACAAGCTTGCAAATCGAGTCCAAAATCGATAAAAACCCAATCAATCCCTTCCCTTTTGTATTCTTCCTGTTCCAAAACGAACATATGGTGGTTGAAAAACTGCTGCAGTTTTTCGTTGGTGAAATTGATGCAGAGCTGCTCGAAGCTGTTGAACTGTAACAAAGCAATTCCGCATTTTAAAGCTTTGCAACGAAACTGCTTTCTGGGAAGAAACTAATAATTGCCAGTGAACTGTCATCCACTCTTGCAAAAAGGCTTTTTTTGATAAAGAAATCGTTTTTACTTTTTTTAGAATAAAATGTATTTTTTTAAGTACAATTAATCGAGGTCATTTCTTTTGAATATTTACTCGTAACTTAAAAGACAACGCCTGTTGGGCTACATCTGGTTAAACATAATTTTGGAGTCTGGAGGAAACTCACGAGAGTTGACCATAGTAAGACGTAAATCACCATATTTTCGTAGATAAAGACGCTGTCATTCCTAAAATAACATGAATCGTTGCCATAAGCTTGCTTTATGTAATGGCTGTAAAACTTTGTTTGCCACTGATGCATAAATAGGTTTGACGCATTTTACTAAAAACTGTACACGACACGACTTGCTTACCACACGGGGTGAGATGACTAGTAGGGGTAGGTAAGATGAGCCATAATTTTTTGGATAACGTTAAGCCACCACCGGTAAACTTTAAACATTCAGTAAAAACTTTCCTATCAACTAAGTTCCAATAAACAATTGCAAGCCACGTAAAAAAAATATTTACCTTTTTAAGGGTCAAGCACCGTTTACATCAATTATTATACGTTGAAGTTTTTAAAGGCATAGGTGAAATTATATTGTTTGTTTCTTCGGTCTCTCTTTCCAAGTGTTAGCAGATAAGGCTATGAAAATATCACTTCAGTTCTTGGAAGAAATCATTTATGACGTAATTGGTTGGCAAATATGCTGTGTCTTTCTGCAATTTCTGCCCACTGGTTTCTTTTCATAATTGTGTCATTAAACTCAGCTACATCCACAACATCACCAATTGCTACGTAATGTGAATTTTCGATCAATTACTACTATGAAACTTTACCAACGCAAAATCTACCTCTCAAAACTAGGCCTACCTCTGTAGTGTTGTTTTTTTACCTGACCATTTCCTCAGGATGGGGGCCAATTGGAAGACCATGAAACCACAAAAGTGGGGCAAATCTCCTTCGCAAGGTTGAATTAGAAAAAGGAGTAGCCACAGTGAGTATGGGCGTAAAAGAGATCGTTCCAAACCAGAAAAGAACAAGATGAGAAGTGCCCATGGCCGGAAGCAATTGACGTTTGCATTGAAGCTCACGTTTGGGGTTTAAACTATAGCTGCGTCGACCGCACCACGTATAGGTGGCTATAGTTGTACAAATTCTGGACATCTTGAGAAAGTTATGATGTTCGCAGCTTTTCCCGCGCTTTTGATCGAAAAAATAAGATTGCAAACATTTTCTTAGAATCGGACCGCGGTTTGCTTTCCCTCAACTCCCTCAAACTTTACGTCCGTCAACAGCTTTAATTAGGGGATTTTTCCCCTGATAAAATATACAGGGTTTGTACAAAAGCTGTGTTGTTAGGTCCTAGAGATCGCAAATTGGTTTAATATGGCAAGGAGAAGTAATAGGAGTTTGGAGAGGATACTATGGAAGTTTAGCTCTTTGGAGATTTCCCGAATTCACCAATGTTTTCTTCAAATTGAAGAGAATAATTACATTAAACTGAAACCAACTAAGCCTAACAGAAACAAATTTGAACTGAACTAAACTGAACCAACTGAACATGGTTAAGGCAAAGTCAAATAATTCAACTAATCCAAAACCTGCTAAAAGCAAAAGCAAAATCAAAAACTGAAAGTTGCCCTAATTAAAGTTATACAAAAAGCGCTGAAAGAACAAAAGTCAAAAACACAGTAGCGTAGTATCCGGGTCCGAAACCGCTACATAGCAGCCACAGAGGTTGGGCATGGAAATATCCAGCTTCCAAAAACCTGAGGTAGCGAGAAAGCATAAATAAAATGACACCAAAGGTACCAGAAAATACCATGCAAGTTGAGCGTTACACTGAACATCCGATTATTAAACTAACTCACAGGAATAAAATTTCTATTGCGCAGAAGCCCTCAAAACATAGATTTACAATCACTGAGTGCCTGTGGAATTTTTTATCTGATGATATTAAGCGCAGCACAAAATTGAAAGTAGCAACTAACGTTTACTCTCAATAGTAAATTGAAATTTTTTACTGTAGGGCTAAAATATTAGTTGGATAAAAATTTTCCATAGCGAAACAATCCCAGGGAAAGGCTTTTGCTAACGAAATATAATCTATCCTAGCCATAGGAAACATCAAGGATGGCCGGCTAAGCTGCAGTAAAAGGACGTGGAAAACAAATTCGTTTTCTAATGCAGAAACTCTACGTGTCGTGACCAATGACACACAGAAAAATCAGCCAGTTAGGGCTATGATTAAGTCGACATTTGCTGAACACTTAAATTAAAAATTGCTGTCAAGCAATGAAGAAAACAATGTGCAAGCTCTATAGGTAACGAAAATGAAAAGCCTAGAGCAACGATCGCTCAGACGCTGAAGTTGTCTTTATAAACTCAAAAAAATGGGAGTTAAAATCGTTGCTATTGAAAAAATATTTAAACAATTTTAGGCCTGCAACTGGCAAAAGTTACTTAAATAAATTTGCAAACTAAAGTATCGTATGTTGGAAATTGAATTCCAGTGAAAATCTTTCACTTGCAGTTGAAAAGGTCTATTGGTTGGCAATCATCGAGTTTTAGCGAAGGCGCGGTTGTTCTGAAACTTTGCCCGATTGACGCAGCTTCTTCGCGGGTTTTCAGTCGTTGTAATGATTACTTGCTGCGAAGCGTCGGGGTCACCAATTACTCCCATCCACTCAGTATGATAAGTAGCTCCAAGTTTGCAATGCAAGGTGGATACTTCTGAGATTGATAAAAACCCTGGTGCGCGGGTTTGGGGTCTGTATTGCACTTAGCTTTCTCGTCGTCAAAACTTTCAAAATATTTTGGAAATGTTTTTTATAGCATGAAATGGATTGATAACTGTTCTTTGGAAACTTCTTTTAATGGCATGAGATAGGTTGATGATTATTGGGGCTAAAATTCCCACCTTTTTATTCCTCGTATCAATGGCATAGTTTGCCCGTGACGGTAAGTCTCGAGATTTCTTCAAAATTGTAAAGTCATTCAATGAGCTGAGCAAGCACACTTTACTGTTTTTTGTAATAATTACGCACAAAAATCAAACTATCAAGAGTGTTATCCTTCATTCTGTATCGAATTTTTGTTAGAAATAGCTCCAAGGCTGAAAAAGCCCTCTCAAGCTCCACAGAGGTGAGCTTAATTGTAACCACTTCCCGACGGTATTTATACGAGCTGGATGGGCCCTCTCAACGGTATTAATTTTGAACAAATTATCGATTATCGATTATCGATTATCGATAAAATTATTATTATCGATTATCGATTACAAATATAGCCCAATAGCGGCATACGTCCGCTAAATGCCGCTATTGGGCTATATTTGTAAGGGCGGACAGAGAAGCTTGCCGTTGGTCCTGCACTGAAAGTTTGCGTCATAGGACGCTCTCCGTCGGCAGGACGCGACTCTCCATGCGTCATAGGACGCTCTCCGTCGGGAAGTGGGTAAGGAGCGCATAGAGTAGTTATCCAAAATTTTCCGGTCGCTTTTTTGTAGCTTTAAACCTGCGATCGAGCGGCATTGTTGCTATTATTATTTCCTTTCGTAGTTCATGAAATCGCTGGAACATTTTGAGCAAACTATTTCACCGCGTTTTGCAATCCATTAAAAGAGCTTTTTCTTTTCCATAGGAAACAATGTTTTGAGGCTGCAGATTGGTGTAATTGCACACAGACGACCTTTGGAATAGCTTTGCTGTATTTGCGGACTTTTTCAACGATCGCGTGAAAATCAAGAGCCAGAACCGTTACTAGTACCTCATAAAGAACAAGATTGTCTTTAGCAATATCATCTTCATCTAGTTGATCGCTTTCTTCTTCTTCCTCTTTAACTCTGGAAATATCATCTTTCTCAATCAACTCGTTGCCAGTTCGCTTCTTGTGTAGTTCATCACAAATGAACAAATGGATGGCAGGCGCCAAGCAAACAATGTGCAAAGGACTTGTATTTCGACCAAATTTCATCATGTCACTTGCTCCATCTGTAACTGCGCCCACAATACCCTCGTCTACCTTTGATTGATAATTGCGCAAATTAAAAATTAGGGCAACTTTCAGTTTTTGATTTTGCTTTTGCTTTTAGCAGGTTTTGGATTGGTTGAATTATTTGACTTTGCCTTAACCATGTTCATTTGGTTCAGTTTAGTTCAGTTCAAATTTGTTTCTGTTAGGCTTAGTTGGTTTCAGTTTAATGTAATTATTCTCTTCAATTTGAAGAAAACATTGGTGAATTCGGGAAATCTCCAAAGAGCTAAACTTCCATAGTATCCTCTCCAAACTCCTATTACTTCTCCTTGCCATATTAAACCAATTTGCGATCTCTAGGACCTAACAACACAGCTTTTGTACAAACCCTGTATATTTTATCAGGGGAAAAATCCCCTAATTAAAGCTGTTGACGGACGTAAAGTTTGAGGGAGTTGAGGGAAAGCAAACCGCGGTCCGATTCTAAGAAAATGTTTGCAATCTTATTTTTTCGATCAAAAGCGCGGGAAAAGCTGCGAACATCATAACTTTCTCAAGATGTCCAGAATTTGTACAACCCCGATGGATGGCTGCGTTGCTGACTCTAAGAAATCTAGGTCACTTTCAGTCTCCCTAACTCTTCATTCCTCACGCTTTCGATGATGTGAATAACTTTTCAACAGCATGATTATCAAATTTTATTACTATTGCCCGGTGTCGGGTAAACTTAGGCGCTGCACAAAGCATTCTCAAGTCTAGATAGATAAGCATTCGATCGAACTTGAGTCCTTTGCAAAAGAAAAAGCAAAACCGTATACAGTGAGCGTAACGAAGAAGTGCAAGTTTTTCGGAGGAGCTGGGGGAAGCTGTGTGTTTAAAAAGCTTGACAATCAGTGAATACTAACATAGAGGCTGTAAAGGTAAAGGGCTGTAAGGGACTGTAGAAGGCTAAAGCAGCACATGCCCTTTATCTACCAGGTTGTGAACTGGAAAATATAAATTATCATAATCACATTGCAGCCTGAGAATAGAAAAAGAAGAGTAAAGAGTTGCTGCCGTATATGACAGAAAGTGTGGTAGAAAGAAAAGATAAAAAAATTGAAAAAACAGCAAGAATAAATCGAGTGTCTGTTAGAAAGAGAAGAGTAGCGACAGACTAAGGCTATTAGGATTGTTGAAACTAGCGAAAAGCTTATAGAATGGTACAGGTTACAGCCGAAAAACTGAAGCAAGCAGGCCCTGCAGGAAACAAAAAGTGACTTCAATGCCACTGAATAAGCAATCGGAAAAATTCGGCAGCCTTCATTGCCAAAAGTGAAGAGACTAAGCCATCAGCTCAAACAATAAAATCGTAATTTGGTAAAAAATGTAGATAAGCAAGATCACAAAACTTCACCTTGATTCTGGGTCAGAGCTAGAGCAGGAAAAGAAAAAACTATGCTCCAACTTGAAGAAAAAAGTATTTTTAAGAGAAAAGGGGACACCATCTTCCACCAAAAGGAAGAGTCCGATCGGGTAAGTAAATGCAGAGTATTTTCAGAAGCTCAAGGCAAGGAACAATTTCACTTAGTGCCCAGGCCATCCTGAAAAGATAAACGAAGAGGACTGGTTGACCCACAGAAGATGCAGATATGCTTCAAAAAGAAAAAGAGTAATGGGAGTGGAGGAGAGGCTGCCGATGATGACAAATAACTAGCAACAGTCAGATGACAAATAACAAGCTAATTTTTGTAGTTAATTAACAGTTATAATTAATAGTTATTTAAACGGTTTAAACCGTTCAAAAATTGGTACAAAAATGATCATGACTGTTCAGGTAAGTTGAGTCTACGGCTCAAAAAGGATCATCACAATTAGCTCAACTAACACCGATTCGTCATTTTCTGTAAAAATTCTACTTTTTTTTTAATCAGCAGCTCTTAGCTTCTGCGCTCTTTTTTAAGCTTAGCTAAGTGCTAATACTCTCCGCTACCATCTTGCCACCTGTTACCAATTAAACTGTTGTTGCTTACGTTGTGCTGCCTTTACTTTTCATAAACAGAAAAAAAGCATATTTTTTGCTATTTTGCTTGATGTCAACGTGTTTATTGCTGTCAAACATAAAAAAATAGAGAAAGTTTCTTTGCAAAACATGTTAGCGGTAGCACCATGCCTCTGACATTACAGCTCAAGATATGCTGCATGGCTCAAATTGAACACTGGCTAAAATTACTTGGGCCTGCCCTAACTGTCACGCTTGTTAGATTTCAATGTATTTTCATTTTGAAACTGCTGTCTAAAGCCAAAAAAGTGAGATAAATGTTATTTTAAAACACCTTTGCGATGAACATAACACTGGTTTCGTGCGAACATTGAATCGTGGTAGAAAGGTGGCGGGGCCAAGCAGTCTACCAGTCGTAGTTGCCCAGTCTAACCGAAGACTAGCAGAAAGGGCAAATGAGAAGCTCCTAATCTGCAAAGCTACTCCAAAATAAACGATCTTGCCTGTACGAAGAAGATTGAATCGGTACTCTTTTGATTTCTAGGCCATTGTTGCTTTCTAGAAGGTCTTACTACTAAGCAAGAACGGCAGTCTAAAATACGTTTCTGAGTTAACCTACATCAAAAATTTCAAAACCAGCAATGTCTAGAACACCAATGAAGAAACTCCGGGGAAGTTTGGTACTCAGTGTTTCGTTTATTCGCTTTACAAGCCAAGAAAACAATCGATGAAAAACAGCCTGAAAATAAATGTATCACATTAAAAATATTATATATTTATAAAATAAATGAATTAATCGTTTTCTCATTCTGTACACAAAATTAATTGGTAGAAAGTTGTTTTTGCAATGTACGTTTAAAGTGATTTGTTTTTTGTAACACAATTTAAATAGCAAGTGAGCTTTTAAGGTCCGAATATTCTTTTCCTGTTAAATGCCCACGGAAATCACGAATGACCTCTATGAACGGACCACAGCAGGTTCACTGCTGGTGATTTCAATCGACTACAGGAAAAAATTATCAGGAATAGCATGTTGAACTTGTCCAACAATGCGTAAAGTGATGCATCAGCGCTGGACCATTGTAGATCTAGGCATTCTAGGGCAATCGGATGTGTGTTGTATATTTAGATGTGAATCAATGAATAGCTTGTCACGATATTTTAATCAAATATAAATGCATCTATTTACTTTTGACAGCGCTCCTGTGGCATCGTAGACCTGCTGAACAGTCTGACCTTTCGACACATAATCGTTTCCCACACGTACTCGAGGATGAAGTAAAGCTTTCACTAACTCAGCTGAGTTAATAGCAAGCAAGTAAGCAATCTTGTCCGCTTCTGCAGTTTGAAAAAAACACTTTTAATTTTGATCAAAGTTAATTACTGTAGTGCTCTGGGGCGACTTGTACATAACAACTGCGTGGCGCAGCGTCCCCTAAAAATTTGAAAACATTAAATTGTAACTTTATAGCAAAACATATTCTTTTGTTATAAAATTATTATAATCATTTTAAGTTCTATGTTCCTTAAGATATATTTTTGGTTTTATAATTCAACGTTTATGTTGGGCGACACCAATCGTGCATATTTTGAAAACAGCGATCAGAATCAGAAAGTACTGTAACTCTGGTTTTGCACGAATTGGTTGACCTGTCCTTGCTAAGCTTTGGAAATTCTCATCTAATAATCGCTGCAGTCTTCCCCAAACAAATCTAGTGATTGACAGCATCGTTTCTGAAGTTGTGTAAAAAACGATGGTTCTAAAGTTAGGCTTGGAAAGTACGTAAGGGCGAAACCTAGGCTACAACTTGCAAAACTGATAAAATGGTATTATCATTTGTAAGTTAGGTTGGGAGCACTTTAAGACAAATTACATCATTGTAAGCAGATTATTATTTGTAGCCTATTAACAAGTTAGATTGGCAGCAGTTTAAGACTGATGCATTACATTTAGTGACAGTTTTCGTTTCAAACGGTCTTTTGATTGAGAAAAACTTCGTGTTATTAAGTAGTTTTTGTAATTAAGAAGAGCTTAAGCGAAAAAACAAAAGCTTATTCATAATCAAAACTGAATGAGCTTCAGTTTTTTACCCTTATTCTTTTCTTGCTTTAATGTCCTTGCGCCGAGTGTAGACAGAGCTACATAAAAGCTAGGAATCTAGATGTGTTAAAAGAAACATTACAGCTCAGGGGCTTTTAAACATTTTTAGTTGCGCCCCCGCGTCAAAGAATGCCGCCTCCCCCCTTCTCTTATAGTTCTGAATCAATTGTAAAACGAACAAAGTTTATTTTCAATTTTTTATTATGCATACATGAAAAGAAATAAATA
Source organism: Trididemnum clinides (assembly GCA_963675345.1). NCBI lineage: Eukaryota > Metazoa > Chordata > Ascidiacea > Aplousobranchia > Didemnidae > Trididemnum > Trididemnum clinides. Next base: position 35,883,890 of record OY776291.1, read on the forward strand.
CAGTAGAACACAATTTATTTTTACAAGCTTTAATGTGAAGAATGTTGCTGCTTTTTCGAAACTACCTGTTTAATTCTTGGCTTATTTGAAGACAATGCACTTCGCAATCAAGTTTGTTCCGAGCTTATGTCTTCACACTTACAAGTGCAGAAAAGCCGCTTTCACGCATATATGTGGCTGAAAATGATGGCAGAATACGCATCGCAACACTACCAATATTACTGTACACACGCACGTATTTAGCCTAGAAATCAATGAGAGGCATCGTTTCAAAGTCATCTATGGCAACAGAGTTGCATTTTAGTTCCAAGAATTCTTGTATTTTGTTTGGTAGAAGGGCCACCTCAACAAAAGGGATGACTTGTCAGTTTCGATTCTGGAAGATCAATATTAGCCAAAGCTGGAAAATACCCCTCAAAATCTTGTTTTAGCGATTGCAGATGAGCTTCTATTTCGGCTTTTAGTTCTGCATACCGATCAATTTTTTTCTCAAGGGCTGCATCTAAGTTGGAGAAAAACGCAACGTTTTCCTTTTGAGCTCCTAAAAACCACTACTCTAATTTTCTATAAATGCACGTATGGAACCATAGTGATCTATGCGGCTAGTATGGCTACTATCGAACAGCCATTTGAAACAATAGAGTCTAATGATCATCATCCATACCTGCACAGAGCGGTAAAGAGCCTGGATCTGACAAGGCTTGTTTTGACAATGTTGGCAACACGAATGGCAATGGCCAGCTTGTCATTCATGGTAGCAGGTAGATTTCTGGAGGCAAGAGCTCGTCGGTGGATAACCCAGTGAGTTCCTACTGTGTTTAGACTTCTCTGCTTTATCCTGGCAACAAATCCGCTTCGTAATCAAAGTTTTTCGGGAGCACCATCCATGTAGACACCATTTAATTGAATTGTGGTCAAAGTAAGAGGAATCAGCTTCGCATACATCTTTTACTTTGGTAGTCTTTTGCACGGGGTTACAAAATAGCATTTCTTCTTCAATTGAAGTAAATCCAACAAAGCGGATGTAAAGCAGCTACTGAAACATTTCAACAATGTCAGTTGTCTCATCACATTGGAGGGCAAAAGCACATGATTTGTTTATGTTTTCGAGTACTTGAAGTTCAATATCCTCAGTAATTTCATCATTGCGTGTTTTCACTGTAGGGTCAGTAAGAAATATCTTTGCCCGCTCTTTCCTGTTAGCCTCTCCCAAAACAAGACTGGCTGCTGTTAGCATGCATAGTTTTATTAATGTTTTCCCGATATTGTGAAGGTTTTTTGCCAGAGCAATTGAGTAAGCAATTTCAAATGATGCTTCCACTGCTTCGGCAGATGAATATTTCCAAAATGCATCACTACTCACAATTTTCATTCTTTTAAACGACTCCTCTTTGGCTTTGAAAGATTCTAAGTTCTTGTCTTGTAGGCCAGGATGTTCTTCTCGTAAAGGCGCTGTAAGCAACTTAGTTTTACAGCATCGTTGCTCAAGTTTTCCAAACATATTACACTTTTGGAACAACCTGTCCTTTGTGTATGGTTTCGGTGAAGTCAAACTTAAGATAACTTTTGTCAGTCATGTTTTTTTTGAACTGATCTTGTGGCAATCTAAATGGGCAAAGCTTAATTTTATGATAAATCTGTCTTAAAGGTATAATTTACATCAAGTGGTCACACGCTTTGTGCTTCACTTCAGTTAAACCAGGGGTTCTCAACCTTAATTCTCTCATTTATACCTTGGTAAATTTCAAAAGAAAAATTTACCCTCCAAACTTTTTATATATTTTCACTATTGTAGTAGGTAAAAGTGAAAACTTTTTGCTAAATTTCCAAAAAGGGGTAAATTTACCCCTGTTGAGAACCACTAAGTTAAACCATTAAAACGACTCATGCACTTTTCATTGTGACGGTTGGTTTCGCATCACTAACCTCTGTCCGAGCTAGATTAATCTTCTGTTTGATCGTAAGCAGATAATGATTTTCAGAATATTCAACGTTTAAAATTTTAAATGTATGAGAACAACGTTGTATTAATTTTTTCTGAAAAAATTCAAGAAAATTTGAAATATTTGAAAATTTGAAATTTAAAAATTTTTTTTGTATTATTATTAGCAAATTTCTCAAAATACGAGGTAACGTATTACTGTTCTTTCTGTTCATGACTTGGACAAAACACCACCATTGAAACATGCACACCTTTTGCGGACCCAGTTCAAGAACCCCTGCTCTATCTGTTTAGTATCGATTGGTCAACATTAGGTTATCTTGAAGAAGACTCATTTTTTTAATTAAGTGTTTTCTTGATCCTGTAAACAAGTGTTTTCTATTAACAGACTTTAGTACCAGTTGATAAAATTATTTCGTTGTGTGGTTATCTTCAACGATTTCGCTTTTGATTTCGACTTATGCCTGAAGTGTCAAACTGAATTGACGAAAGAAGTTTTCTTGCTGAGGTAATCTTGGTACATGAAGTCATAGAAGTAATATCATTGACACAATTTTTTTGACCATTTCAAAGATTTCTTACACCCAATGTAGCACTAAAAATATGGTAGGTTCTTGTAAATCGTCACATATAGGCTTAAACCTATTTCGGTGATAAAATTGGAAGTCATCAAATTAAGTTTTCTACAAAACAATGCTGAGGTCGATATAGTATTTTCCTCCTTTAGTCACTGTTGAGCCTTTGCGGTAACACACAAAACAACTTGTGTTTAAACCAGTGTTGCGGAAGCGGTGTTTATTTGATAAAAGCGTAAGTGGAAACGCTAAAATGTAAATCGCTTCCACTTCCAACTTCGTTGGGCTAATGCAGTTATAACTGCCGCACGACGACTTTAGGGCCTACCATTAATTTTGCACATTTTAAAGTGTATTAAGAATCACATCGTATCAAGCTAATTATTTCACTAAATTGCTTGTTATTCTCTGTAAATAGACAATGGGCATTCCAACAGAATGAGGTAGTAATTAAGTACTTGCTTCACAGCTGTCCTCAAAGTCGAGCTAGAGTAGTCCCAGATAAACAATAAACAATCGAATAATAACTCCCACCGATTATTGAATCCGATTTGACGAGAAACGGAATTTTTATGTTACAGAACCATCAGATAATAAATCCATGCACCACTTTATGAATCGATTTTGTTTGGAATTGCAGGTGCACCGTTGTCTTATTTATTCAATTACTACTACTCCCAATTTATCGACCTGACCCCAGGCTTTTTCCCGTGCTTATCACCATTTATACTTTAGTTAAAACTGCGAGCTTTTGTATTTAGGCTGATTCTGCAAGCAATAGAAGCAAGATCAAAAATTATTGTGCTGATTTTGGATGAAAAACTTGAATCGCGATAAAACCAAGGAGACGCGCAAACCTTTCGTGTTGTTACGTACACGCGTTCAACAACCTGCACTACAGTGCGTGAAAGAATTCGAGGCAACTTTGAGGTTTCGCTCATAATAATCAAAATTTCGAATATGACGTAATACGCCTACTTGTGTCAACGTAATGTTGAAAATTGAAGTGTAACCAATTGTCTTTTTTTAATTTTTGCAGCAAGAATAGAAATATTCTGTGAATTTTGTGTACTTTACCATGTCTCAAAAGAGATGGAGTGCCGTTTATGACCATTTTGATGACGTAAATTACCTTCTGATGTAAGAATAAAGGAGATGGATCTCGAAATTGTGACATAATTAACCCTAAGCTCTGAGACAAAAGCAGATCTGCAAACCTTAAGAGGCATTTAAAACGCCATTATCATCAGACGTTGAATGCTACCATCGAGCAAAATTCTCAAACGATTAAACAAACAAAGTCGGTAAAAGAAATGGGTCAAAAAACTATGGTAAACTTTTTTCAAGAAGTGTTAAACAAGCTAAAGCGTCCTTCCCCTAGAAGATTCCATGACCGTCATTTTAAAAATGATTGTGTGCAACACAGTTCTTTTGACTTTTTCAAGACGATGGTATTCAACTTCTCAACAGTTTTTTGCAAATAGTTTTGCGATTCAGCTAGGACGCCAAGTCATTTGTGGCATAGCACTTAAAAAAGCAAATGAAAAAAAACAGATGTTAAAAACTCCATTTCAAGAGCATTTGTTTCACTTAAAGTTGGCAGAGTTGCAAGATTTCAATCGCATTTTCTTGACATATCCATTCAGTATTGGAATGAAGAATATGACCTTACAGCAAAAACATTGGCATTAGTTGATATTACAGCCAAACACATCAGAGCTAACTTAAAATATCTGTTGCTGAACAGAGAAAGAGTTCAATATTACTAAACAACGGGTGTTAGCATGTGTAGTTGGCAGCGCGTCGAACATGACCTGAACTGTACACAGGGGCGAAGCCAGGGGTGGGGGCACTGTGCCATGGCCCCCCATTGGTCCCAGATGAAATTATGCTCAAAACAAACAATTGCCTGAAAATTTGGTAGCGTTGGGCTTCATGCCTGAAATTAATACAATAGCTTTAAATTTTATACAGTTTTGTTGATTTAAAGCAGAAATCACACGAGCAAGTTTTTGAGCAAGAATCTTGCAGCAATAACTTATCGATGTCAGATGAGGTGCGCAAGAATCTTGTGCAACATTAAGAGCAATATTGCACAATAACAAGTACTTTGGCTTGCTACGTGTGAAAGCGAGATTTGTGCTTTCTGGAAAAGTTTCAGAATTATTGCCTAGAATAGAGAATGTCTCTATTTTCCCCACAAGTTATATACCAAACTATCTTGATGAGCCGAGATTCATAGTTGATGATTTAAATTTTCTAATTTGGGTCAAAATGCTTTTGACCAGACCTGGGCAAACTACGGCCCGCCAACACTTGTAGAAACTTCCATATAGAGTCAAACCTCGGTTTTTGAACGTCTCGCAGTTCGAACAATTCGGTTAGGAGGGGGTGATCACCTTTTTTTTTTTTTGGAGTTCACCATGTCCACGCGCGGTATAAGGTCAATATTAGGAGGTCTCGTATTACATGAAGCTCACGCAGGCTATTGCAAGATCCTGAGCACTGACCCTCGGCCACTTATACTTGGTCAATGCGGCCCTCGACCGACTCTTCAATCCTCAGTGCGGCCCTCAGCTAGCTTCCATGACCGCGATGCGGCCCGCAGGCCAAAACAATTGCCCATGTCTGCTTTGGACTGTAGTCGGTGGAGGAAACAAAACGATTAATTTGCGGAGTAGAAATTCGACATCCTCTCTGGAATGTTTTTAAAAGACAATAAAGACCGCAATAAATAGTTTAGTAAGTGGACAAAAGCAGCAGAGACGCTACAATCAGAGATAGCGCAAGTTACGGTAACACTCTCTGGTTTGCAACGTACGCGAAATTCAAGCTGCTTAAGCACCATGAAAGATATATTGGTATTTTTTCTAATTCTGAAAAATGTTTTTCGCTACTTCATGCTCACGTTAATGGCAAATGTCCTGATTCTTTGCATTCGCGTTTGAAGCGTCATTGTTCCACAAAGTGGATTGAGGACTATAATGCTTTTTGTTTTCAAGGAGTTTTATCCGGCGGTTGTTGGTTATCTTCATCAACTGTCAGAATCAAGAGATGGAGAATTTGTTGGAAGGGCGATGTTTCATGTGAAAGCGACAACCAAACTTGGGTTTTTGGTCAGCCTAGCCCTAGAAGTTATCAATGCTACACTGAATCTTACCAAACCGGTAGCAAAGAAGCTACAGGGCATCGAGAAATTATTTTAAGTGCATGACATGCTACAACTATTACCAGATACAAAGATGTGATACAGGCTTTTAGGGACAATGAAGAAATATTTGTTGGACTATTCAGACATGCCGAAAGTGTCTACGGGGAATCCATACCCATGCCTCGAATTGTGAATCGGCAAGCCAGTAGAGCAAATCCACCAGCTCTTTTACCATTGCAGTTTCACAGGCGTTCTGTCTTTTTGCCTTTATTGACACAGCGGTTGAGCAACTCAGCGAAAGATTTTGCTCTGATCAGGTCGATTGCATAAAACTCAAATTTTTGATAACGTTTATTTGTGTAAAGCATTTGCTTCGACTCCATCAGAATTGCTGTGAACTTTTATCTTCCTTTTCTGGATGACAGCATTGACGCTCTGGAGGTTGAATTCATGCGATGACGTTCATATTGGCTGCGCTACGCAGGTGATTCTTTACCGTACAACGCTTTAGGCGCGTTGCTGTCAGCTAAATAAATAAAGAAATGAAAACGTATTCATCTCTGGAAGTTCTTTAAATATTGACAACTCGTCCGGTTACTACAGTAACAAATGAGCGTTCGTTTTGTGCTCTGAAATATTTGAAAATCTATTTGCGGTCCGCAATGAAAGAAGCTTGTTTCATTGGATTTTATTGCTGTATGTTCACCGTGACCTCAACATTAATTTTGAACATGTGATAGATGAATTTTCACGTAAAAATCGTAGGCTAAATTTCAAATAAGTAAAATTTTAACTCACAGCATCAGTAAAATTTTTAGGTTCGCCTATCACCTTTACCAATAAGTTTGTAACAGTAAATGCGTTACGTGCAGTTACGTGGGTGCAAAATTTTTTGTGTGCAACTGCTTTAAACTTCTTTACGTTCTGTTTAAAAACCGCACACACTCTACATCTCCTGGGGAGAAGAAGCCTCGTTATCCCTATTGCGACTAGATTCTGAGGGTTTTACTGCTGCACTTGGGATGTATTGTTCAAAAAACTTTGTCCTCCCCCTTGAAGAAATCCTGGCTGCGCCATTGACTGAACAGCTGTTTAATGAAGAAAAATAAAATGTTGATAATGAGCAAAAAAAGGATGAGAGTGAAGAGGCTAAAAATACTTCAAGATTTCATAACAATTTACCATTCCATATAGGCTATCACATGAGGTGCGCAGAGCACACACTGCAACTCGGGATTCCAGATATATTGGAAAGAGAATGATCTGAAAGGTTTCGACAAAGCTTCAAAAAATTGCTCTTCACCTTCGTTCACCACACACGGACGGAATTCTGAAGCGTCGTGCAAGCAAAGAAATGTTAATTCACATGCCGACACGTTGGCGGAGTACTTTTCTAATACTTCAAAGATTAGTTCCTTTGAAGGCTTTTGTTCAGGATCTCGGGTCCTAGGAATTATAACTCAATAAATGTGGGTGAGCGGAAGTTAACGAGATGGTGCAAGTGATTGAGATTCCTTGTGCAGCTCCGACTTTTCTTCAAAATCAAGTTTAACTCCAGGAGAATGCTTGATTCATTGGATAAAAGTAATTATTAGTTTGGAGAAACTTGGAAAATTTGGCCAATGCTCTTGTTACATCTTTACAAGCGCGTCAACTGCGCTTGTTAAGGAACAAGGCTTTTAGCAACTATTTGAGTAAGTAATGCTTTTTATAAAGACCTAAGTACATAAAAATGTTTGCACTTGCTTGTTTCTGAGCTGTGACTTAACAAGTAATGGGATCTAACGGTCATCGTTGAATTTCTCCTTTTTCCTTTACAGGTCGACGTTCGGTCAAGAATTCTCCTGAACAGTAACGAACAAATATGTGCAAAAAGTGCAATTTTTAGAATTCACTGTCGAATCCAGAACACACAAACAAGTAATGGGTAGTTAATTGCTGAATCACCCGTCGTTGGTATATCAACAGATTCAACACTAAGTGTAACGAAGTAGGCAGAAGCTCAAGCACCAACAAGCGACTTTGAGGTATATTTAATCTCTACAGAAAATATCGCTGAGTGATCTATTGTTGTCACTTCTCGATCTTCTGTTAACGCGTTTGATGATGCGTTGGACAAAGGAGAGCGGCTGGGACGGTTGACACTGCCAAGAGTATGGGATATCATCTTAAGATATCCTTCAATAGTGCAGCCTGCATCAAGAGTATGGGATATCATCTTAAGATATCCTGCAATAGTGCAGCCTGCATGTGGGGTTGTAAGCTCCATGTCTAGCAAAGTTTATGGGGAAGGAAGGTTTTCACACTTAAAACTAGTGCTACATGAGAACAGAGTGTGAATGGGGAATGATTTCCTGATCCCCTTGTTTTTATGAAAACCAATGAGGTTGTTTGAGTTTAATTAAATGACTTTCTCACTAATCAGTTATAATAATGAGACTACTGACAGTGTTGGTTTTTAAACGTACATCAGGTATTTGAACTTGTCAGTATTTTGCATCTCTGGTTTTTTGTTGTCTGTTTTTCTCTACCACTGTGTAATTTTTCGTTCATAGAGTCGTCAATGCTCTGATAATGAAATCCAATTATGTTACTGCTATAATTTTGTGATGTGCTTTTCGTAAGCATTCGGTGTGAAAGCGGAAGCGGTACATGTGGAAGGGATAGGTGTGGAACCGGATGTGGTTGCAGAAGTAATCGCTTCCACATCCTTCGTTTAAAACCGGTTTGCAGTTTCTGTGCCTGTAAACCACAACCACGTCCACAAAGCAGAAGACTACTGTAAACTGTTTTTTCCAAAGGTTTACGGTAGTTCTTTCAAGTCTAAAGAAATCAGTTTAAAAACTGCATTTCTTTACAGAATGCCTCAGGGATCCTCTTTTGCTTTCTCAAAAAGCTACAAATAAGTTGGATGAAGAATTCAGCTGTTAAGACACACTTCAAGTAATCACTTGTTATCGTCGACGTCCATCCAAACAAAGGTCCCAGGCAGAGAGAAAATGAGCGGGAGTGCAATATGTAATTCGTGGACTGCTCCTCTGCACCACATTGACATGCTGCAGATGCTGCGAGACTTTACCTTCATGGACCTCAGGCCTTATATGCCTTCACAGTAAAATTAATGACAGCACCAAAGCATTGCTGCGTAAATAGAAAACTTTCAGATCCTAATTGATACCTCACTAGTATGTACGCCTGTACTCACCTATGATGGAGACTCGTGTGATTAACCTCCTCGTGGTGGGTCCCGGTAACTGCTTAGCAGGCTAATGATAACGAAGAGAAGACAACGAAGAAAGAGAATAAAAATCCTTTCTCAGTATGGGCCATTTGATGCCTTTCCCGAGCATGTGCCCTTATCAGGGCAGAATCCATTTGTCGTAAGGAGTGGCATCAGGTTGCTCCAGCTGAATGTTGAAGGTATCACAAAAGTCAAAATCTTCATCATCAAACATCTGGCCGATACCCATGATGCTACTGCCTCTTACAAGAGACGCATGCAGATGACATCAATCGCTTAAAGATCGCTCGTTATGACCTGGCTGCCCACACCAACAGCACCACCCACAAAACTGCTACTTTTGTGGGTAGTTCCAGCAGTTGGACATTCATGGATTCATGCATAGAAGATGACGATCTGGAATGGACTACTGTGAAAATCGAGGTAGCGTTTGTCGTGACTGTGTATATACCGCCAAACACACGTTTTCAGGAAAGCTCCATACCTTGCCTGGAAGCTCCGGTTATGTATGTTGGTAACTTTAACTCACACAGTGTTAAGTGGGAGTATAATTCAACAAACAGTGACGGCCAAGTTTTAGAGAACTGGGCCCCTACATCTAATGCCCGCTTGATCTTTGACCCCAAGCAACCGGACAGCTTTCGATCTCCACGATGGGGAGCTACAACTAATCCGGACCTAATTTTTGCCAATCTGGAGGGCCCCTTACCTTACCGACTTGTGCTGGACCCTTTCCACGCTTACAACATCGCCCGTCGCTCATCTCCGCTATAAGCCCTGTCCAACCAACACAAACTATCCCACTAAAAAGATTGAACTTTCGTAACGAGAACTGGCTGCTCTTCAAAAACATTTTGGACCAAGAAACTGACAGTCTACCTGACCCTGAAATATGCAATGTCAACGAAGCGCACAATATGATGTGCAAAGTTATGCAAAACTCTGCAAAGCAAAGCATACCACGCGGACGAAGAAAATCTTACATTTCGACTTGGGATCAGGAAAGTCAAAAAAGTATAATGAGTTTGTTAATGCACAGAGTCCCATAAAAGCTGACTGCAAAGCGAGCGACCATATAGACCATCTTAACCAAAACTGCAGACAACGTTGGGAAGAGACTGTTAAAAGCATTGATTGAAAGGCTGTTGAGAGCTGTTGAGGGTGTTGAAAGCATTCTCCCACTCCAGTCGCTTGGCTCGGCAAACATTCAACAGACTCAGCGGGCGCTCCAACAGACCGAAAAAGTGTTCTGTTTTTCCCAACGCCATCGCACGCCAATTGCTCTGTAATGGCCGCTACAAGAACGTGGATAAGGAAACAGCTAAAGCTGTAAAACAAGAAATAAAACAGCTTTGGTCAACTCCCACTAGCGATATGGAGCTATCAACTCCATTCACCACACGCGAGCTAGAAACTGCGATTGGCCAAGTGAAATGCGGGAAAGCAATGGGCCCAGATAAAATCTATCCTGAATTCTTGAAACATAGTGATGCTAACTTCAGGAATTGGCTGAGAAGATTATTTTCACTATGTCTTCAACGACTTGTAATTCCTAAGATCTGGAGAAAAGCTTCAGTAGTTGCAATCCTCAAGCCCAAAAAGCCTGTTGACGATCCAAAAAGCTACAGGCCGATCTCTCTCTTATGTGTCCCTTTCAAGGTCCTTGAACGACTTCTGTTTACACGGCTGGAACCTATCGTAGAGCCGGCCCTACCAGCAACACAAGCAGGTTTTCGACCCGGTCGCTCAACAGATGACCAAATTGTTCATCTGACTGATGACATTACAAATAGATTTGAAGAACGGGAAAAAACTGGCCTGGTATTAGTTGATTTGACCGCTGTCTATGACACAGTATGGCATAGTGGACTCACTTTATAGATGCTTTATGTGATCCCCGACCACCATATGGTTTGTTTCCTGTGTGAGCTGATCTCCAACAGACGCTTTAAACTCCAGACAAGTGATGGCCGATTGAGTCGCCCACGCCCTTTGAAAAATGGCGTTCCACATGATTCCACTCTTTCACCCGTGCTATTTAACATCTATACCAGCTACTTGCCTCACACCCAGTCCCAACAGTATGGATATGCTAATGATCTGGCCCTACTGTATGTGGATAAAGACTGAAAGAAAATAGAGAAAATGTTGGAGTCAGATATGATGAACATCTCTACCTACTTGAATAAATGGAGACTGAAATTCAGCACACCAAAGACTACAACAATCGCCTTCCATCTCAACAATAGGGAAGCTTACAGACAACTAAAGATCTTTGTCTGGGGGATCATTGCTGTCATACCAGAGCCATCCCACATATTTGGGAGTTAAACTTGATAAGCAACTTACTTATCGGCAACACTTGGAAGGCCTACGCTCCAAAGTTTCTACTAGAAATAGCCTGATTAGATGCTTGGCAGTAACCTCGTGGGGTACAAAAACATCGACACTCCGCATGAGCGCTTTGGCGGTAGCACAAAGTGCAGCAGAATACGCAGCTCCTGCTTGGTGCCGAAGCAAGCATACCAGAAAATTGGATGTTGCCCTTAATGATACCATGCGCATCATTACTGGATGCCTCCAACCCACCCCAACCGAATGTCTCCCAGTGCTGGCAGGTATACCTCCACCAAGCCTGCGCAGAGTGGAGCTTACCTCCAAGTTCGTTAACAAAGTTGTTGCTTTTGAACACCATTCTTTGCGCTCCAGCATTCCCTCTACCCCAGGAAGCTTTTTCCCATAAAACGGCTCCTCTCCCGACAACCTTTCACCCGTCGTGCAGTGCTATTACATGGTAAAGCAGCTCAACATCATGGAATCCTGGATGAACAACTGGAGCTCTGCGCGTTCTCGCCTTGTCGAATTCGGTTTGTCACCTACAAACAAACTCCCCCCAGGGTCAAATCTCCTTCGCAAGGAGTGGTCTATCCTGAATCGTCTTCGAACAGGAGTTGGATGTTTCGATTACTGTTTATCTAAGTGGAATTTTATATCATCATCTAGTTTCAGTTGTGATGCTATAGATCAAACTGCGCAGCACATCATAGTCGGTCCCTTGAACCCAGCTCCAAGTGGCAAAAGGGGCCTCCTGCAATTAGATGAACAAACCCAAAGATGGCTGAAAGAACTCCCTTCGTTTTGATTCTCATACGAACGACGACGACCTATGATCAATTGATGTAACTTAGGAACAGCGTATGAATAACAATTGTTATTAAGGGGTTATTTCGAAATAACATCGCCCAACAAGGGACTGCGAATGTACTTTGATTACGAGCCTGTGTGTAGTGGGCGTACCATTGAATGTGCCGAAAGAAAAAGCAGGTATTTATGGATGATCAGAGGGAGGATCATTCTGGTTGCTAATTGTATTTCGTTGTTGTGAAAACGTTTTAAATTACGTTGTAATATACATTAATAATCGGCAATGCAATTGGATTTTTGCTGCTCACTGCGACAGTCAGTTTTACCAAATAAAGCTGCGTCATTTTTTTATGAATTTCGTTACCAGCAGAAAGCATTATAGACAACTCTCTTCATCAAATAAAACTTTAGGGAGAGAAGGAAAACAATGGTTCCTGAAATGAAGTTCGCTGAGGAAAGTAATAACATATTTTCTGTCGCTTTTTTCACATTTTTTGCAGCAACTATTCAATTTTAAGGCGCTTGAGAGACAGTGCTTTTTCCATATCGAACACGCAAAACTAGCAAACGCAACAACCTTCGGTTCCATCTGCTTCTGCTTGTTCTTCTCTCGGTTTTTGTTTAAACTTCATGTTTCCCATGTGCATAATAGATCCCATGATTTTGTAAATTCCGTTCTTTTCTTCTTGAGTGAAGCCAAGCACATCGAAAGCAGTCTATTAAAACAAACAATTTATAAAGGCAAAGAAATTTTACAACAGATTTTGGGTAGGCATATTTTCATTATGGAGGAAGTTGAAGTTAAAAAAAGCCTAAAATTTCAGAAAAATGAAGATAAAACCAAAAATAATAGATGATACAGTTTTCAGTGACTAACAGACCTATTGCTATTATATAAAACTAAATAGGTTTACATACATCAGTAGCCAGGTATTCATCGGCATCACTCAAACCAGATACAGCTACGTCTCCCTGAGATATGTAACGATATTCGTAAGGGTCTGTAGTTACCAACAACATCTCTAAAATGTAAAACAAAAGTGTGAAATTATGCAATCAATCATCATTATCAGACCCAATAACACATTGCAGTGAGCCAAAAGCAAGCCAAGCTCACTTTTAGTTTAGTTACGCCACAGAACATGGGATCAAACTGCCGAAACTCCACGTAAAGTGAGCTAGGTAGGACACCAACTGTTTTGATTGTGAAGGCATGAAAAGCATGGAATCTAGCTTAGTAGATTTATAGCTGGCTCTGTTCATGATGATTATGAAAATTTAGACTCTTGAAAACATTTGTTAAAGAAAATTTTTTATCTAAACTTATAACCTCCACAGCAATTTATATAAGCTTTTTGCGAAGTTGCAGCTTACAGTAGTCAAGCCGCTGGCTATGAGCTACTATTACAAATGGCATATAGCTAAGCTACAGAATAGGTCTATTCTTAAAATCAAGATTTTATATATGACATTAAAAAACTTAAAAAATAAATTTACGAACGACAAACCTAATACTTCGGGTTTAACGCCGGAGCATATTTGATAGAAAATATGAAAACTACGCTCTCCTGGTTGTTGGAAAATAACTCGTGATTTCTCCAATAAATCTAAATGACATAGTAAATAAAGTCAATATTGGTCACCAACTGCGAAACCTGATAGGTCAAAACCGCGTGGAAGGACAGTCTTACCAGGGATTGCAATGACACGGGGACACATTTGCCTCAGGCATGTCATCGCAACCTCACAAGAGTCGAGAAAAGAGAGCTTTCTTTGTTCAACACTGATGAAACAAAAATTTGACCACGACTGGTATTGTCATTTTGTAAATAATTTTTGTAAAGAAACTTTCTGAATCTCACTAATTTTGCAACAGTTGTGCTATTGTAGCCCAGGCTCAAAGCATGACATAGCTGCACAATGGCCACAAAAAGATATTTACAAACAACTTAAATTATAAAAACAATTAAGATTAATTACATGTTTCAATGTCCCCAGAAGCCAACTTTCCAGTGTTGCCGAAATGAATTCGAATAAATTTTCCCTAAAACAAAAATGTTTTAATATGAAAAGCAGTTAATATTTTAAACCAAGTTGAACTATGACAATAAAACCCTCCATATAATTGAAATTTTACAAAATATTTTGGATAATCGTTAGAAAAATTATGAAGAATTTATATCCTCCCTCGATAATCAAAGTTGGTCGCAAAAGCAGTTAGCTAGTGGTCAACATATATCGCACCAGTAATGCATTGGTTACTGCTTGATAAGAACAAACCAAATAACTTTCCGACTTACAAATCGAGATGAGTTGTCGTTTCGAATAGTCTTGGCGTTACCGAACGCTTCCATAGCAGGATTGGCCTGAATAATCTGATCTTCCAAAGTCCCCTGTCAATTCCGTAAGACTTTACAAATTAGGTAACACAATAGATTGCTTGACATAAGATTTTGTTAGCACAACTGCTTATCTCGCCGTTAGGATCGTACGGACGTCCAAATATAGATCATAAACACTTTAAAAAAAGCATAAACTAGGTCTACCAGAAAAGAGAGAAAATGGTTTCCAAAACAAGTAGGCCTAGGCTATTTGTTGGTACTCTTCTGGCGCCAACATTTGCGCACTCAGTGATTTTTGAGCAAGACCAATTTTTCATCATTTAGGTAAGGTATACGGTAAAAAATCCGACATAGAGCTTAATTCATGTAACTGCATTCTCTAGAAAAACCAAGCTTGTACTTTATATCGATCAACCTGCACAAAGGCCTGTTTTGAATTTGCCAATAGGCTACTTAGAGTCACGTCTCTTAAGTTTCCAAACCAACCTATCAGCGGCAATGCATTTTCATCTCAAATGTTTGCAACCGAGGAAACTTTGTAATAATGAGCTCTTTCCAAAAGTAGCAAATAGAAACACTGCACATTCAGCAGCACCACCAGATCTTTTTGTAAGGATATGGAAGTTAGCCAAACATATAATAATAATAATCTTTTTGAGTCAAAGTAGCTCAGTTCTTTAGCGATGACACTTTTGTACAGGGCCGAAGCATTTGCGTTTATGGAAATATTCTAATTTTGTTGCTTATCTATGAAATATTTTGATTTGTTGTACACAAGTACAAGTATACAGATAATCACAATAAACACACCTTAGATGACTTTGAGTGTTCCACTTCTTTCCCTGTATCTCCTAGCGCAGCGACAGTCGCAAAATACTGGATCACTTTCTTGGTGTTCACTGTTTTTCCAGCCCCTGATTCGCCACTGCAATATACAGTTTCAAATATGGGTATTTAGTATATGTGGGAAGGCGGGAGAGAGGGTTAATTTTTCTTTCTAAAACCTATATAGTTTTTTGAAATATTTTCCAAGAAATTGTTTTCAACGTTCAAAAAAGAAGGCTTTCCAAGATCAGGAAGATTTGTTCAAGCAATAAACCTACTTATTGTATAGGTAAAGAAGAATCCCAAAGTTTCTGAGATTTTCCTAAGGCCAATATCAACTTCGAAAAAACGTAAACTGGCACTGCACCATCACGCTACGGCGGCTATCGATTTGTGTGCAGCCCTATGTTAAAGCACTTTCCTTCCTCTGTTGTGGAACTTTTTCTTTTTGGTGCTTGATTTTTCTTGGTCTTAACTCATTGGTCCTTCTATTTACTAGCCTTCTTCTATCATTCTCGACCATACGATCAGTAAAACTCTACACTCTCCAGCTTCCTTTTGTTCAATTTCTCTCACCTCATGCCTCCCACATCGGTTTTAACATGTCATTTCATTGAGCCTACTATCTTTTTTGGATTTTAACTCCATTCCATTTCCCCGTTCGACCGTTTTCCGTTGTGGTCAGTCTACTGTTATTGATTGTGTATTTTTTTTGTCTCATTTTGTTTTACATGTGCTTCACCATCCTATTGTAACAATTTTCGCTACTCTAGATTTCTTAAAAAAGTTTTGCTCTATTTGCTACCCTGCTCTTTTCAACAAGTATATTTCTGCCTTGAAAAGCATCCAGATAATGGGGAGCGCAAACAAAGAATCAGGATTACATGTATAATTGTATATCCAGGCCTAAAAATGTTGCGGAAATCAATGGCTGCTCACAGCCATTTTTCCTACCCATTCACAAAAGGCGGACCAGCAGCACCAAAGCAATGTCTCTCCAAAAGCCCAACCAACCAAACTTAATTTCCAACAATGTTAAAAGCTGCAATGGGCGACTAACTCAATAAATGATAAATAATGATGTCATAAAAATCGATCTCACTCAGGAGTGTGCAAACTTTTTGCTGGGGGGCCAATTTTAGATTAAGTGAATGATACCGCGGTTCAAGACCTTCGTTTTATCGACATCAACCTGAAAAACGTAATTTTTGAACTACAGATATTTTTGCAGATCAATCTCAAGAAGAAAATGTTTTCAAATGGATTCTTTTTTGCTTGTTTTCAAATCTCGGATGGGTGAAGTTTATAAACAGAAATCAAGCTTTCTTTTTGGGCTATCAATCCATGCATGCAGGCCATAAGTCACATCCTTGCACGAAACTCAAAACTTTACCTCGCGGGCTGCAGTTTGCACGCCCCAGATCTAACTCTTTTGCTCCCGCGTGAAAAGCGAAAAAAAATGTTCGTAAGGTGGCAGCGCGAAAAACTGTCATAATCAATCATAATTAATCATAATTATGTACCTCAAGTTTGTTTGTAAATCATTACTCAGCTGCCTACTTCTACATTAAGTGTGATATATCGTTGAAATCTACATTTCTTGAGGATTTCAAATAGAAAAAAAAACATTTTTTTTGAATATGCAAATTTTATGCAAATGAACCCCCCCCCAACTGGGGGTACTCGTCTTCAAAATTAAAGAGGTACCCTCACCTCAAAGATCACTACAGATTTTATTTTCTACCAATTTTTTTAGAAATGGTCGCAAAATGATGCTAAGGAAATAAGCTTTCAAGGTACATCAATCAAAACTTACCCAAAAGCCTAGGTTTTCTACAATTTGCAATTTTGTAAGGCACATGACCTTTTTTTTGACCGGTACCGACCGGTACCAAATTTTGGTAGTTAAATTCAGTACCTAAAATATGATCAGTTATTATCTGCGACAGGTTAGCCTAAACCATGTAACATTATGTATTTTTGAACAGGGAATTTCTTCAAGATTCAGAAAATATCAAGTTTAAATAGAATATGCTGTCACTGATAATGAAACAGCCGCTTGTTTACACCCTTCCCATTTGTTGAGAAACAAGGGGGATACAGCAAACTTTGATTCAGAGAAGCAAAACTTCTGCTAGCTTTTAAACTTGTATTTCGCTTCTTGTCTCCTTGGAAACTTAATACAAAATGACGACTTTATTGGTGAAACATTTGCAATTTATTTTATCTTTTTATAGGGTGTAGTTTTTCTAAAAAGTATAATTTAGTGAAGGTAAGTCAAAAAATTTTTGGGGGTTTTGAACTGACATGATGTACAGTACTCATTTTTGATCAGTAAATATCATATACCACTTAGCCTAAACTATTTAAAGCTGTATATTGCTGGAAAGAAAATTTCCTAAGCTTCCAAATGAGACCGGTATTTAGCAACATATGATATTTTTTACGCACTAAATTTACTTTTATCTATATACCATTCAAATTTGTTTGGGGGGATTTTGAGACCCCTAAAAAATTTGGAAATTTAAATGCGTAAAATTTATTATTATCGCTTGAAATTTTGTCAAATGACGCCCCAAAAGAGTAGTTTTCAGACTGTGTTAATGATGAAGGGTTTGGTTATGTGGTAAAGATGAAATCTCAATTTGATTTTAGCATAGTTGGCACGTGCTGAGAATTTGGCCGATTTTGTCGTCTGCAACTGGGTTCTTGGTCTTTTTAACCCTTTTTGGGTATAAAAATCCAAGAATTAGGGCACAAATTATACATCTTCCGATGCGTGAGGAAATAAGCGTAATCTTTTGAAAATTTTGTGAAAATCGGATGAAAAATAAAGTCACAAATCGATTTTTAGTAAACTAATTTTGTAACTCAATTTAAAAAAATTTGAGGGAAACACTGAAAACACGAGATCATTAATCGATGATCGCGGGAGCGAAAGAGCTAATTGATTAAAAAAAGTAGCAAAATCTATAAAAATAAGAATAATATAAAGCTAAATTGCTGTCTTAAAACGAGGAACGCAGTACCGCAGAAACCCTAAGTGAGGTCCTCTTTCGGAGCGGAGCTCTTTCCAATAAACTTTTGGTGTGGGAGAGGAGAACAGTGTATTTTCAATCCAAATTTAATGAGAAGACCTTTTTTCTTTGGAAGTTCAATATTTTCAAACTCTAAAATTGACGTGTTTTCAATCCGAAGTGAAAGTCACAACCTTTCCCTCTGTTTTTTGCAGATCAACTTTTTACAATTCCATTTTTCCACATAATATTTTTGGAAACGGGGCTCCTAAACATGCCGGTTTCCAAGCAGAGGAGTGGGGGGCGGCTCCCACAGTCTTACTGTCACGTGTCCAGCAGAGCATCCTGCATTATCTGCTCTTACGATTCTATTACTTTCACTGTTTCATACAATTCAAATTGATTAGTTTATTATCTACATGTATGCAATAAAGTGCAATTCTGTGTGTGTGTGTGTGTGTGTGTGTGTGTGTGTGTGTGTGTGTGTGTGTGTGTGTGTGTATTTGTGTTTATCACTTCCAAAACTACTGGGGGTACAAACATAAAACTCACTATGATTGATCTCCACTTCCGGGTGAGTGTAATAAAGAAGTTTGTCACGTCATGATAACATTACGAAGGAAGATCATTTTTAATTTTGAATTTCTTAAGCAGAAAAACGAACTTTTTCTTACACTAAAGTCAGCACCGGACTTATCTACTTCACAAAGTGTCATTTTTCAAGAAATAAGATGAGGCCATAAATTTTGTTTCTTCATTTTTTCAAAAAGTACTGACCATAGAAAAGCAATTCAAACTTTTTCGAGAGATATCAACAAGATATTCCCGATAAAAATTATTGTCTGTAAATCTAAGCTTTATGAACGATGCAACTATACGGCGATTAAACTTGTAAGCAATTTTTTAACCACATTTCTTCTTTCTTTTTTTGAACGTTTGAAAAAAGCAGTGTGGTCATGATTTTAGTGATGTTATAATGTTGTCTAGCAGCACTTTACTAAAAGTAGTAGCCAATTAAAGATCTTGGAAATTTACCTTAAGATCTTGGGAATTTTCAAAGACACTAGGGATTTTATTCGGAAACTTTTTTGTTAAATGCGTTAGAAAACTTGCAAATTTTTGAACCCAAACTTGAGATTTCAGGAAAATCTTCGGATTGTCTATTAAAATTATTTGGCAAAAGCCTTTTTTTGTGAGAGAGTCAACTCGAAAAAGTAGCATATTTCGAAAAATGTAGGGCAAGAAGCTTTTTCTGAGAAATTTATGTTAACGATGCTTCAAAGAATATCAAAACCTTGAGATTTTTTACGAAAAAATTTCAATTTTGAGAATTACTTGAAGCCTTTTTTAGGAGATGTGCGCATTTCAAGTTGAAAAATTTAGGCAAACAATTGTACGTATTTTGCAGTCATTTTGAAAGCAAGCGTAAATACAGTAGTAAAACCTATACCCAGAGACGTAGCAGCCGCCCCCCAAACCCCCCAATTGGGGGGGGGCCAGGCCAACTTTGGGGGCCCAAGTTAGTCTGAAATTGCTTTTTGGCTACGTGACTATTTTCAGTTCAGCAGACTTGTTTACAACCGATTTAAACTGTAGGAAGAAATTGGCTTGTGACATCATAAGTGAATGCAACGTCATTTTATCTCGCAGAATCTAGAATATTTCGATTGATTTTCTGGTAGAATCTTGAATATTCGATTGACCTAACAATGCCGTTGTTACGCAACAATCATAGAATGGTCTGGAATTCTGTTTGGCTATAAATACCGGGACAATATATATACACTGCAGAGTGCAGATAAAGTATTTTATTGACATTGTATAGAATGAAACGTTCAAAAAGTGGTGCTCAAAAGAGAAAAGAAGCAGCCACTGCTCGAGAGGCTGTAGCGAAATTGCCCAAGATGACAGATTTTTTCAAGATTACTGAGCAGAGTAGACCTGGCACTAGTACCGAGAGGGATAAAGAAAACTATAGTGTACAAGAAAAAGAAGACTATGACGATCAGCATCAAAGTGATTGTGAATTTCCAGAAAATGTAAGTTGTGATTTACCTGCCAATACGCAACCTTCAATATCAAAAATATCTGAATCTCAATTTACCCCTATCCCTGATGACCCATGTAAATGGCCTGAAAGTATTTCTGATGCTCAATGATGTGATATAGTAAAGCGTGGACCACATGAACTAATAATGAATTTTCCATATAATAACACAACTCCAAGGCGACGTTTTTCCTCCAACCATTATAAACGTGTGTTACCTAATGGTGAAAGTGTTTCACGGTCGTGGCTAGTTTATTGTGGGGAATCAGATCAAGTTTTTTGCTTTTGTTGTAAGCTATTTGGAAAAACACTAAGCCCCTTTTGTAGTGGTATAAATACATGGGAGAATTTTTCGAAAAAACTGAAAGACCATGAAAACGGCATTTCCCACCAAGAATGCTGCAGTCAATGGATGTTGCTAGCTGAAGGGATAAGAAATTCATCCACTATCGACAAACGCGAGATGAATATTTTTTTCAATGAAAGACGTTTTTGGAGAAATGTTTTAGAGAGACTTATCGACATTGCCTTGTTTCCATCGGAAAGGAATCTTGCTTTTAGAGGATCTGAAGAAGTCTTAGGATCTCCTCACAATGGAAATTTTCTGGGTATATTTGAGCTTTTGGCAAGAAGAGATCCGATCCTAAAAGAGCTTCAAGACAGAATCAAGAATAAAAACACTAAAGATCACTATTTGAGTCCTACCATACAAAATGAACTAATTGAATTGCTAGCGACAGAAGTTGAAAAAGAAAATTTACAGCAATTGAAATTGGCAAAATATTTTTCTATAATTTTGGACTGCACTCCAGATATGTCACATCATGAACAAATGTCTGTCATTCTCCGTTATGTACTATGTAATGAAGAAGCTGCTGTTGT
The DNA here is from genome assembly GCA_963675345.1 of Trididemnum clinides. NCBI lineage: Eukaryota > Metazoa > Chordata > Ascidiacea > Aplousobranchia > Didemnidae > Trididemnum > Trididemnum clinides. The sequence goes on from OY776291.1 coordinate 35,905,056, forward strand.
TAAAGAAACATTTTTTGGCTACTTGAGAATAAGTGACAGTACTGGGAAAGGCTTGTTGGATGCTTTCTTAGAAAAAGCGACCGAACTGCAACTCGAATTGTCTGATTGTCGAGGTCAGTCATATGATAATGGTGCTAACATGAAAGGAAAACATTCTGGGGTCCAAGCAAGAATGCTAGACATCAATCCCAAAGCTGTTTACGTGCCCTGTGCAAACCATACCCTTAACTTAGTTGTTATTGACAGTGCTAATTCATCGACGGAAGCATTGACATTTTTTGGAGTACTTACAAGGTTGTATGTGCTGTTTTCTTCCTCTGCTCAGCGTTGGGAAATTTTGAAGAAACATGTGGAGCTGTCCATAAAGTCACAATCTGATACTCGTTGGGAAAGCAGAATTAAATGCATCAAACCTCTTCGATACAATTTAAAAGAGGTGTTGCTGGCACTGAAAGACTTGGAAGCCATTTCCATAGAAAGAAAAGATGGAAGAACAAAATCGTTGATAGCTCATTTATCAAAATGGAGTTTTCTTTTGTCGGTGTTTATTTGGTATGATATCCTATTCCAAGTCAATAAAGCAAGCAAGATTCTTCAATCGTATGGAGTCTCCCTTCATACAATGGAAACGGAAATCCAGGCAACTGAAAAGTTTTTGCAAAACTATCGCACAACGGGTTATGACAGTGCCGCAACATCTGCTGTTGAAATAGCACAGGAATTGGATATTGATCCTTCTTTTCCTCCGTCAAGAAGTGGAAAGAAAAGAAGATTGTTTGATTACCAAGGTGAAGAGGAACAACGAGCTACTCCTGAACTGAAATTTAAAAGCAACTTTTTCTATCCATTAGTAGACCAGGCTATTATGTCAATAAAGGAGCGCTTTAATTTGTTACGTGAGGTTTCTTCCGCCTTTTCGTTTTTGTACACACGAGACAAACTTTTGCTTGTGCAACAAGAAAATGCTCTTCTTACTTGCTGTAAAGAGTTCCAAAAAAAGTTCGGTGACATTGATTCTGATGAAATGAGCGCTGAGCTACAGCGGTTTGTTTTAATTTTACAAAAAAAAACGCAATCTCAATACGGCTCAAGACTTTCTGAACTATCTTCTAAAGACTCATTTATTTGAATTGTATCCGAATGTGTACATCGCACTTCGAATCTTACTAACTTGCCCCGTGACTGTTGCCAGCGCTGAAAGAAGCTTCAGCAAATTGAAACTGATCAAAACTTTTAATAGAACGTCTATGACAGACAGTAGACTATCTTCATTAGCGATGTTGTCAATCGAAAATGACTGCGCCCGATCTCTTGATTATGACAATGTCATAACAGCATTTGCGAACAAAAAGGTTCGCTCCAGACTATTTAAATGATACTGTGTTTTTATAACTTTTTCATGTTTTTCAGTGTCGTTGCTTTCGTTTCGCAGTGTCTGCATAAATGTCCTACTGAACTCTGGCATCGGTGCCGAATTTTTTATGACTTGCACCTTCGGTATCGGCATGCTTTATTCTGACATTAGCCTGTTTACTTATGTACAAATTGTGGTGTATTTTCTTAATGCAGCTTTTCAATTTTACACCTCTAAAGTGATATCACCTGTGCGCAGGGGTTCTTGCGCTTACTTTGGGGGGGGCCCGAAGTTGGAGTGCTACGGGACTGCCTATACCGCCCCTTGAAGTAGAATGATATATTGCAGTAGCTACATATCGGTTTAAATCTGGTTTTATCACAATGCAATGACAAATAGGAAAAATGCAATAACTGAACTGTAGGTCGACTCCACGTTAAAATACCTTTAGAAATACAACCATGTCACATGCCTGAGTACTCTCAACCCCAAAGACGTTTTCATCTCGTGCAGTAAAGTGAAACAAAATGCCGAGTTTTAATGTGAAATCTTGCAGGATTTAGAAAAAATCATCCTCGTTTCTAGCGCAAAATGCTGGTCGATGGGTTATTCACTGAAGCCACAACCGGACTTATTGAAGAACTAAACTGTAAATGCTGGACTCTGCGCTCCGGGTCAATTCGCTCTCCTCAGCCTGTATTTACGGCGAGAGCAAGAAATATACGCGCAGCTAGATGCTTTAAGTTTTATAACCATAATTACCATTACGAAAAAGTTGTGTAGCAGACCTTTCACTTTATATCTTACATCCTGCAAATACATCCGTTACTTCAGCGTCATTCCACAACTTTAAATTTGTGTCCCTGAGCTCGTTTCAAAAAGCTTGGGGGCAGGGATAAATCTCCTCTGTATCCACCACTAAAGTATACCACTTCTTGCTTTATTTCGGGATCAAGGCACATCGGTGAAGCCATTAAACTTGGAGTCACAAATATCATCACGAGGGGGTACACCAAGTTGTGAAATAAGCCTTCAACCAAATAACTTATTTCTGCAATCGTAATACAAATACTACTACAACGCCCACCCCAAACTTTGACTTTGTGGCCCTGAACTTATTGGAAGGTACGGATAAAATTGTTGGATGATTGTGAGTTTGCCTTATGCTTCCATTTATACCAACTTTTTGTTGCAGCTCTCACAATATTATGAAGCCGACGCAACCGGCAGAACCGATATTTGCAACACGTCACAACTGACTGCTGGTAACTCTGCCGGACAACGCGAGTAGGACCTGCTAGTTGCAAAAAAAAAACTCAAAATTAGCACTTGTCACAGTCAACTTATTTTGTCAGCGCGCTTGAACGTATCTATTATTATCATTAGGTATCGACAATCAGCGACGCATTATGGCTAACCAAAGTGAAATGTGAAGTTGTCGCAAATCAAAATTTGCTCAATTAATCTCGTACTTTGCGTAAAACGGTAAAAAATTTAAGACAGCTTTTTGGTGAAAGAGTAAATGCTGATTTCATCATTGCTATTTATGTATGTTATGTCATCTAAGTAAGTTACCCGGTTGTAAATATGTCAACACTGTTTCCTGTTTTATTATGATAATTATGATAAGAAAATTGGTATCGCCTTCTGGTTTTGCGCTTCTACAGCGGTCTAATGGATGGAGAACAGGGCTGCTTCAGAGGCATTTTCAGGAAGACGGCATAATAATTTCGTCGTAAATTTTCCGATCTTTCCTGAGCAGACGCATTTAGTGGTCATAATATAAAGAATTTAGTCGGTAATTAAGATCCTCGATGAGAGAACAAGTTTTTGGACACCTGAAAAATTAGCGTATTGCTATATCTGGTATTTAGTTTATTTGCCTACCGGCATTTTATTTTTTCTTGTTTCATTCCTCTTCTTTTCAATATCAAACTGTTGTACTTTTACGTGTTTAAGTTTTTTTTGCCACATTTCTATCAGCCGTTGTTAATTTGTGTGGTAATTATTCACGCTTGCTGATGTACTTCGTGGTTTGCTTTTATTCTGAAGAAATTAATTCCGTTTTCATTCAACCAAAAGTCGTTGCAGGTGAAAGCCGTCGTTTTCGTATCAGTTTGAGCTCCGCGGCAGTCGATGGTAAATTAAAGTTTTTAGAGTAACTTATAAAATGTAATTTTGGGGAGGCATCTCCCTAACTTTTATAAAAAGAAATTTTCCGATTTAATCGAATCAAAAAGAATGGAATGATTTTGATTTGGGAGGACATGTTCTCGCCGTGGTGCGGCTCTGCCTGCTGGCTTTCCTCTTTGCTTTGTTCAGTGGACTCAATCCTTTCTTTCCTACACACGTGCTGGCGACCTACTACAAAATCCAAAAACCCGCTCCTTTCGAATTAGCCAAAACGTTTCGAAAGAGTTAGTTTTTCGCTCTGTTTTATTCTCCCTTTTTGTCATTCATCTTCCTGCTTCTCTTCCTTGTTTCATCGGATGTTCTCTTTATGTTAACAAGTTGGCCATTTTTTCTGTTTTTGTTGCTTTAAAAGGCACACAAGCACTTTCCGTCGAACTGAAACCCTGCTCTCCGCACTGGTATCTTCCTCTGAACCCAGGCAAATGCAAAACCTCCTTCTTTTTGGTGAATCTACACCAGTGAAATCTTTACCCTAATCTCTCTTCCTAAACTCTTCCTTTTGCTTTAACTCCACCCCCTTCTTCCTTGGAGTCACTTTTTACCACATTTTTTACTTGACTAAACACAGTTCATTGCTGAAGGCCAAGTTTTTCTCTTGTCACAGGCTTTACACTCTATCTCTGCTTCCTCTTGAGTCTGAAGTAAGGACTAACAAGCCTCTTGTCTTCTTTATGAAACTTTTGTTCAGCCCGTTCTCATCCACGTTTTATCCGAGTAATTTTCTCTTCTACACGTCACAAAGGTCAACAAATCGGAGCGCTCTCACTGAGCGGCCAATACACCGGAAGTCTTCGGCCTTCACGTATTTCTTCTTTTCTTTTTAAGGTTTCTCTGCCTTTTCTGTGGCTCAATACATTTCACATTGTTCTCCCATAAGCGCCCTTTTCGTCCACCATCCTCTTTTCTTATTTTAGAATTGGCTACACACAAAGCAAAAGCAAGATCATCTGTAGTTCTTAGAAAGGCTTTATTATCACCCACCCCCTCATTGCTATTTTCGTCCTCTCCCAAGAAGATTTATCTTATTTTTATTTTTCTCTTCTCTGGAATTTTTCGTTTTTTCAGCTTAGAGTTTACTCTTTTTACTTCATTCTTTCACGACGACCCACTTTTTTCTCATCGAGATTCTGCTCTTGATTACCTTGACTTTCTACCAGTTTACTTTCTTATGATACGGACTAGTAACTCTGTCATTTTTCTTTTTAGCCTATGAACCTTCGGCGTTGTTGGATATCGGCGTTGTTCCACGTGGCTTCAATTTCGGTTGGCAACTCTGCTCATGCAAGTCGCAAGATTGCGTAAATGCATTTCTTTGTTTTGAGCTGATAATGGTTGCTCGGTTTTAGATTGACGGTTAGATTGTGACCCCGTCAAGTTAGGGTATGTAAGGTTTTTGGTTGGTTAGTTAGTATCATAGAACTTTGTACTGTTATTTAAATTCATAGATTTATGAAGAGTTTTATGTTGAACAAATATTTGATACATGATTGCGTGTGTCAGTTGTTTCATATAGCTTGGCCAAACAGTTTTCATACGTTTTGTTTTTCTTGTTCTTTGGCGTAGTTGCGAGTCGGATTATTGGATTCGTTTGTTTAGAAGCCGTCACAAATTAACATTAATACCAGATTACAATACTCGACGTCGAATTTGGTGAGGCTGTTTTTACTGGTAGTGACGCGTTGAAGACTGTCAGCCTAGTCGGCGCGAACTCACGTTATAGATTCAAGTGAGCTAATCCACTGCAGAATAAATTTATAACAGGCGTCCTTGCCAACTGGTGTCACTGTGGCAGAGCAGTGACCTTTTTCGAAGGTTCTAGTTTGCTCCAATCTTTCTGTTGAGGTCTGCTTCGTCCTGCAAGTCCTCGGCTTGACTCAGCAGCACCAACAAGTCTGCTACTTCTCTTCTTTCTCATTCTTTGGTTTATTATGCCATTACTTTCCATTCTTTCCTCTTCAACTACTCTCAGGCTACAATGGGTCCAAAGTCATTCGCTTCTTTAAAGTAACGACACAGCAGACGAAATGGGCAAAGAACCCTGCTTCAGCGGTCCACATAGTATCCCGAGGGCATGCCCTTTTAAGACAGTTTTTGAATATCATTTTGCCTCCGTGTTAAATTTTTGCCTGTTGTTACATAATAGCAAAATCAAATTTTCTTTAATTGGATCTTCTTCAGACCCTGGACCCTCAGCTTTTTTCAATCGCATTCCCAAAAATATGTTTATTCAGATTAAATTTGTTATCCTGGTGCTAAATATGGAGTGTTGGTATTCATTTTTACTGTTTTTTAACGAAGAAGACATTTCTGCAATTAATTATACAGTCCGTTTAACTTCTAATTTTTCTATTTTCAGGGTCATGAAACTCCGCATTTATTACTTAAATAGATAGGCTACAAAAAGCGATTAAATAATGAGTATTGCCAATTTGACTTCAGTATATTTTGTATTTCTAGATATCATAAGTTAAAGTATTAATTTGGAATGTGAGTGCAATTGCATAAAAATGATTTCAAGAAGTAGAATTTCTGAAGACCATCTTGGAAAAGGAATCTATAAATCCATGAAAAATTATTTGCTTCCTTGTCGCATTGATGTATTGCGTCACTATTAGTACCTGCGAACATTTAAATATTTTAAACATACATCCTCATTTGAGATATATGAAGAACCAAACTATCTGTAATATTTATAAATTTGCTTCAGTCCCAGTTATCAAAAGTAAGCAAAGAATTATCAGCCAAATGATAGAATAGGAATCAAGAAGAACAAAATATGAATAAGAAGAAAAATCGAAGCAGAATTCCCACTTCGTTAAATATCTCAGAGAAATATTTTTAGTTATTAAAAACCCAACTGATGGTCCACAGACAGAGGGAAGTTTTTGCCAAGACCAGGGTAGTAAAAGAACAATGATGATATCTGTTTGTATAGATAAAAAACAAACTGCTGAGATTATCAGAAAAATTAGAGCCCGGCAAAGGCTGAAGCCATAATGTACAAGTTGTCAGTTATATTTCTGATATTCATTCCAGCGAAAGTTCAGTTAGTAATCAAGAAACTAGTTCTGATGATGATAGCATTTCTACCACTGGCCAAGCTAGCTCCTTATATTCTATGACTCCACTACCAAACAGAGCAGATTTCGTAGCCCAAATTAGTGAAGGAAAGAGCAAATAGCCACGTTATTAACTGCCTATAAAAAAGGCATTGGTCTCAAAAAAACTGTTATAAAAAGAAAAGTGCACAGTAAAAGAGAAAATGCAAGACAACAACGGGTTCCAGCTATTGCTCCAAATTCCGTAATAGATAAGCTTGAAATGAATTGTAATGATGCAGTATTGAGTCAATAATATCGGTATATTGACATCTGAGTTACGCAAATTTTTTTTTGCACTTTGTGGTGTAAATTAATTATAGGTCAAACCCGATTATCTGTAATTCTCGGGGGACATGGAATTCATTCGGATAATTGAGTTTTCGGATAGTCAACTTTTGCTGTCAACCGCAAAAAAATTTTCTTATGGATAATCGAAATTTCGGATAATCGCATTTCGGATAATCGCATTTGACCTGTAATTGCTAATTGCAGGGTCGTATTATAATCAGGGATGTGGAAGCGGAAGCGGAAGCGGAAGCTGGAAGCGGAAGCGGTGGAAGCGGTACTTTTTCTGTGGAAGTGGAAGCGGAAGCGGAAGCGCGAAAAATCCACCGCTTCCGCTTCCACATAGGAGGGAAGAATGGAGAAAAAAAGAAATTGGTTCTGCTATCCTTCGTAGAAGAGCGAATAGGGGGACCATAAACATTAAGAAATGAGAGCGAGGAGGAGTCGTTTAGAGAGATATTGACCTCTACATAATCAGAGTAGGGGCCAAGCAAAGAAAGAGAGGAGGTAGAAAGCTTGGAGAAGAATAAGCCCTGCCTGACGAAAATGATGACACCGCCACTAGCGTCTGTGACATTAGTAGAAAAAATACCAGATCGGGAGTGAGTGCCATGGGATCGCAGAGCAGAGAATCCAGGGATCCGGAAAGAGGAAGATAAATTAAGGTTAGATTCCTGGATACAAATAAGGTCAACGGGATGAGACGAAAGAAAGTGTAGTAGTTTATTGCTCCTAGCTTGGAGACCCCCAGCATTCCATTGAAGAACCCTGAGGGAGTTATGGAAGGGAAGAGAAAGCAGGAGGTAAAGAGAAACAGCCAGGAGCATGAGGCGGTGGAGAGGGTGCAGAGGGAGAAGATACAAAGTGGGCGGAAAAAGGATAAGAGGTTTGGAAGTGAGGATGGGGTGCGAGTGCTGCATTAGCAGAAGGGAGCCAGATTGAGCAGTGAAGGTATACCAGATGGAGAAGTTCGAGGAGGAAGTCACAGTGCTGGTAGGGGTAGAATCTCAAAAAAAAGCACGGAGGGCAGCTCCAGATATGAGAGCTGCAAAGAGTTCTGAATCTACAAAAGGAGAGTAGTGAGCACTTTAAATGAACTTAATTAGAGCATGTGCAGCATTGCACTGACCTACCCAGCCAGGTCACATTTCCAGCGCACACTAAACAGGGAAAGACTGGACAAGAGTTAGGATGAACGTTGCCACTCGTCATGAGAAGGAGAAGAATGAGAAGACGGGCAAGAGAAAGGCAGGAGTAAAGAGAAGACAGCTAATTTTAAAGAGGCTGCGTGCTACCCTTCTGCGGTCGTTCAGGGGGCTGCACGGCGAAAAAATGGTTTATGTGAGGGGAGTGCGCAGGGTAACTGGGACCATCGGGAAGGCCATAGGCATTTTGACCCAACCTAAACGGGTCGGGGACCGCACCACCACGTTGAGGCAGCTGTTGATTGGTGCTGTTCAATTTTGCTCGCTTTATATGTATATACTATATATACGACAGAAATTTTGCACTTCACTATCCAAAAAGATTCAATACGTGTTTTGAGAACGGACAGAAGGTTCGTAATAATGATTAGAGTTAAAGTTAACTCAAAGTCAGAGTTAGTTAAGAATGAAGAGAGAAAATCAACGCTATACGGTGTAATTTGTTGTTGTGACGACAGGTTATTGTCGAGAGCTGTGATATGTGGTCATACGATTTAGATCTGAGAAGCATTAGGTTAACTGTTGTAAAAGTGGTTGTAAGTAGTGAACGAACTTGTAATAACTGTCTATTTGTTGAAGTGTTTAATTATTTTTTGAAGTGTAGTAACGAAATATTTGATTTTCTTGCAAGCAATTTGTGATTTCCAAATTTTTGTTAGTGGGAGTTTCGTGACAAACGCGAAAGTACATTAGGGGCTCCGCGATGACAAAAAGATTGAAAAGCACTGTTCTACATTCAACACGAGTTCTGATATCTAAGAAAAACAAACACAGAGTAGTTCGAAACAATAAGCTCAAGCGAAGTAGGTAAAGTAATAGCAATAAATGAAGGTTTTTGTCTTCTCAAAATGATAAAGTGTAGGAGAAGGCAGGCTACAGACCCACAAAAGTTAAAAAAATTGTCAGCGGTCGTTTTTTTCGTTTTTTGTCGGTGGAAGCGGAAGCGGCGGAAGCGGTGGAAGCGGAAGCGGAAGCGATAGGTGTGGAAGCAGAAGCGGAAGCGTTTAAAAAATAACCGCTTCCACATCACTGATTACAATAATTGATTAAGCATGAGAAGCAAAGTGCAGACCTCAAAAACATCAGCAGCTTCGCCCTCAGTTAACAAAGAATCACATTATACAATCATTTTTTAACCAAGTGAGGTATATCTGGCTTTTGTTCACCAACCATTGAAGCAGCTGCAAGAAGCATTGTACCTTGGCCTATCTTGGTTTGATTGTTATTTCTTTACGATTTTATGCTTGCTGGCAAGTGCGTGGCTTACAGCACTTTTGATGTACTGGAGTATGATGTATTTGATGAACTCTAAATGTACTGGAGATTGACACTAAAACCATCTCTGCTTTGGGATATATGGCACCAGCTGTAGTATTGGGTGGAAGGAAGGCTTAATGACTCGCATAGAACAACGCCATGGAAGTTCATGTCAACGAATGGTGTGTCTATCACATCATTGCAAGCTTCCTTTGCAGAAACTATTTGAGAAACTAGACGGTCAACCCACTGGTACAAAAAGTTTCAGTGGTTCTATCAGAAAAAGGATGATTGCAGGTGTTTGGAAAGAATAGAGTAAACCCATCGAGTCATTGAAAAGCTATCCACTGATGCAAAGTATTTGCATTGGCATTGCACGTTCGTTAGTTTTGGCAATACTCGAAAGTTCTTACATTCTTTACAACAAAATTGGTCCATTGTGTCATTCACGTTGGCTAACTTTGGCCTCAGGATTCTTAAGATTGTAAGTAAGTTTGAATGCCCAACTGGATATGCATAAAAAAGTAAAATTTTTTGCAACATATATTAATATTTTCGGCGTGTACCGGAAAGCACACACACAAGTTAAATACAAAAGTTCAGTCATGGATGGACTAAAAATTCTCGTAGAGGAAATTCAAACACAAAAGATACTTTTTGCTGAAACTGAAGAACTATCATTTATCCAACAAAGTGTGCAACAAAACTGTTTTTTCGCACATCCTGAAAATCTAATTCAAGCAATTTTGAGCGATCTAAATAAAAGCTGTGCAAATGATTGATAAAATAAGATCCACTTAAAAGACAAGATTGGGAAATGACCAGAGTGCACAGATTCGTGAATTTTGCCTTCCTCGATGCAATTTACTGCAAAATCCTATACAGAGTGGTAACTATACGTGATGATCGATAAAGCCCTATAACCTACCAATCACATAAAAAAGGGTTCTTGCCAGTGGAGGAACCTCTATTGATGAGGGACTGCACTAATTTTAACCAATATGCTGAAAATTCTTATTAAGTTAATTATCCCAATCACATGCAATCCGTGGAACACGGGGTAAAACTTACTACATATTAACGGGACGAATTGCTGAACAAAAGCGTCAAATTGGAAAAGCCTTATGCACTTTAGAAGCAAGAAAAAAGTCTTGGCTAGGCAGGAAGTATTATGTAACAAGAAAAGCTTTCAACCAACAACTGACTTGCTTAGTAAGATATTATTAAACAAACTAAAAAACTTTGTAAGTGTAATGCATTTTTGTCATGCCTTAAAACACTTTACAATGTTATCATTTCATTTTTATTACTATGTAAATCAAATTGCTGTCTTGCATTATTTATTCGAAGTTTACGAATAAAATTCAAAAAAATATTTATTTAAAAATTTGCAGTATGGCATAACCAAAAAATTGATAAAATTAGAAGTTGCAAAAATTTCAAATTTAATAGCAGACATGTTTCTTCGTTAAAAAAACAATAAAAATGCATGCCAACATTGCATGTCTGGGGCAAGTATAGTTTATTTTATCAGAATAAATATATTTTTGGGGGTACAATTGAAAAAAGGTAAGGGTGCAAGGTCTAAACGGGGATTACAATTTTTTGACGATAGGCAAAAATACAACACCCAAGCGAAACGAAATTCAAAAATTTTTCCAAACGGGCCCACCTTAATATAGTCCCTAGCAGCGTCTCTTTTTCACCTCTTGTATTCGCTCATTTCTTCTCTCGAATTAAAAACGTACTGTCTTTTCAAAATTATAGGACACATCAGTATCTTTGGCCTCCACTGAAGAACTTGTGCTTTCTCAGCCCGCTGGCTGACTCCTTTCTCATATTCGCTGCTAGGAACACAACTGTTTTGACAACTTAGGGAAAAGTTCGGTGACATGGACCTACCGGGTGATTTAGGTCACGTAATAACTCACTTTACCAAAAGTGAAATAAAACGGACAAATGGGTAAAAATGTCAAAGATTACCGACAAAGCATTTTACAAAGTGGCAGACAGTGAACACGTGTGCATTTTGTGATGACAGCGATTTCTTGTTATTCAGCAATTTTTTATAAGAATTTGTGGTATTTATTTTGCTTTGCTGACAAAATGACGCCTACACTCTTGGTTTTTCTGAGCACATTTGAAACAGTTGTAAAATTGACTAATTTTTAAAGCATTGTTTTATTGTACACCCTAATTTATGTACAACATTGCACTATCAACAAAATGATGAATTTCAAGATCAGTGGTCCATATTACCCATCTGAACGAGAATTGATAGGGGGATATGGGACAGGCAAAATACCTTATTGCAACAAAGGTAGCTGAGCCAGTATCTCAATTTTTTTCTACATATTGTGGGAAGCGTGTAGCGTTAGGAGGGCAAATAATCGGTGCTTGAGGACAAGCTAGTTTTGCTGAGCCTTAAGCGGTCCATATCACCCGAATTTCTTCTACATCGGGCAACAACGACAGCATAAATGAAGAGATATAACCTCAATCCTTTTTTTAACAAAAATAAAGTGAAGCTAAGACCACTGTTTTTGCGAACTTTGCAGGATTATTTCTCTCAAATTGTTGTTGAAACATTGATTACGTAATTTTCAACAATATTTTGCCCTCGTATATGTTTTCTTTCATTCAATGATATTTTACCCCAAAACAAAAACTGAAAAAAACGCATGGTTTCCATTAACAACTAGAGCACTGTCTGAAGTGAGTTTTATTATCCTATTTTCCAATTCGATCAAAACATTCACAATTATACGAAGAACAACTTGTATTCTGTTTCGTTGCGGTGTGGTTAGTGATACAGCATTTTTACCACAAGCACTTCAAACTAATAGAGAGCGCTGCAAACAAAATAACGTTCACAAGAGGCAAGTCACATTCGAAAACACGTGAACGTGTAGCCCTCTAGATGGCTCTATGACCAATAATCTTCTTATTACACTGAGCTAGATTAATATTAAGATTAAAATGACAAACAAGAAAAAGAGAAAACTTACGTAATCAACATCGATTGATTTTCGCGATCTGAGGAAGATAAATCCGCATTAACGCAATTATAAGCAGCAAAGGGTATTTGACTCTGAACATAGTGTTGTGTAATGCCAGTATCAAGATGGCAACTGACAAATTTCCACCTCAAAATGATGAGCATTACTTGAGCTACTGCGATGTCGTCACTAGGTGGGAGAGGTCGGCCATGCATAACATTTTTAGAGAACGCTATTGACGAAAAGGGCAATTCAGATGAAAAATCTTTTTCCTCATTTGTTTTCAAAGGAGCAATCTCAACTGTTCAATGCCCATTAATTTCAAACAGCAGTAAACTTGATAAAACTTACAAAATTCAGCTTGATTAAATGCATATACAATCAAATCTAACTTGTAAAATGAAAAAAATTTTAACCTTAGTGCAGTTTCACGTTAAATTTTTGATTAGCACTATCTCTCTACACATAAAGGAAAACAAGTGATTTATTTAGATGCACGTTCTTTTCATGACTTGTAACTGGACAAATGACGCAATACTGCACCATTCTAGGTTGACATGGAGAAATGCAGTAAACGTTTTTTCAGCAGTTGCACAACCTGGGTGGGGTGAGGGAATTCAAGAATTCAAAACTTAAATAAAGTAAATACTGCCATAACTCGGTGATCAGTTCTGTTGCAGCCAAAAGTCCTATTTTTTTGGTAAAGGCAATTAGCCTCTGCTAGAGGTTTTGAATATGTTGAAAATGTGATTGGAAAGAGGGTTTGGATTAAAGATGGGGTTAAGAGCGATGAGCTGATTAAAATCTTACCCCCAAGTTAGAAGTAATTTATTTCCCAACCCCTGCCATGAAGCATAGGACGTTGGACAAGATTATTAATCAACAGGCCTATTTCTTTAGCCTATCAGTACTTTTATTGAATTGCTGAACAGAAAGAATAGTCATAGGACTAACTCAAAACTTTAACGCCATGTCAAGAATAACTCAAAATAACCTTTACTGAGAGGTGGGAAGTAGCATGTGGGAAATAAATAAAATTACGCGACGTCTTTGCTAGACCTACAACATTTCAATTTCAGGTACAACTTGCATTTGACTGTACCTAGATGGTATTATCAATTTCACACAAAACAAGCCATTTGACGTAGTAACCTATCATGCACTTGGGTATTTAGAAATATTTTGGGGAGAAAGAAGCTTAAGCACTGTAATTAAAATCCTTTATTCGTAGATCAATTTTTTTAATGCCACTATTTAGCCCATTTTACTCTGAAAACAAACGAAAGGCAGTTTTTTTTGGACCTCGATCACTCGAAAGTTTTCTTGTACCGACAATTACTGCTCCTTCCAAATCGTCTGAGAGGCAATGCTTTTTATCCCCCATCTTAAATGCGATTCCCACTACGAAGTACGGTGTTTAGAATTTATGCAGGTCTCACCCCTTACAATCATCAACCAATCAACTACCAGCACATCAATTTTGGTCAACCAATGAATTCTGCGATAATAAGGGGCTTTGAAAAAGAAATTTCTTTAACGTAAAGAGGGACACCTACATCCCAATTAAAATAAGTACAACTTTTGATAGTGATTACAGTTTTTTTGAAAGTGTGAGAAGCCAGGTAAACCTAAAATATAAAGCGCATCACTGTTGGTTTCTCCAAACTGCTGGGAGTAAAACATCAAACTTAACACGATTGATCACCTCCTCCGGGTGAGTGTCATAGGAGATTATTGACGTCATTATGACGTCACACTCAACGATAATTTCTTAAAAATTTGCATTTCTTGACAGAGGAAAACGGTGTTTTGCTCAAACAAAATCCAGCGTCCAAGTTACCAACTTTCAAAAATTTCATTCTTTTGAGGTCTAAAATGACGTCAAAACTCACACTTGATTGCCCAATTTTGTTCTCTGCGTTTTCTCAAAAACTACTGACTGCACAAACAAGATTGAAAGCATTTTTGGGAAGTATTAACAATGTGCTTTTGATAGAAAGATTCTACAGCAATTAAAGCTAAATTGACGGCGCAACAGCAAATTTTTTTGAGCATTATAAGTATCTTAGAGCGTGCTTCTTTTCCTTTTGTCTTGCACGTTTTGAATTTGCTCTATGATGTCATCATGTGTCTTGCACGATTCAAGTAAAAAAAGATGAAAAAAGCAACAGGCTGCAATTTACAAGTACAGTTTTTAACCAAAGCTGCTGCTTCAAAAGCTAGTAATTTTAAAGACCCCAGTTGAAAAGGAATGATACGTTATGTTATAGTAGTACAGTATACATAACTTATATGTAGTATACATACATACAGACATACAAACATATTTATATATATATTAACAATCACATATTTATACATATATTAACAACCATAGTCATATTTGTATATATATATGTTTGTGTGTATGTACACTACATATATGTATACTACTGTAACATAATGTAACATTCCTTTTCAACTTAATATCGGTCGCTATGTATGCATCCCCCAAGCTTAATACTCAGGCTCGGAGCATTGGGACCATTCATGTTAACAAGTTCATCGTTTGGTGAAACGCCCATTCCGGTGTGCTCCTGTGGTGCGGGGGCCCTGTTAGTAGCTCGAGCACTGTGATCGCGCAAACCCTGCCGAAGAACTGTGTGGGGGAATCTCCGCGTGTGATTGTTAAGTGGTTTCTGGCGCTAGTTACGTTGCTTATCGGGTCGCGCTATGTAACACACTAGTAGGTAACATACTAGGGGTGTGCTGGTTGTCAGAATCAGTAGCTATGCTCGGAGTGGAATAAGCGAAGTGGTTGACCTCTTGGCGGCCGTGAATTATATAAGCCGCGGTGCAGTCATTTGGGACCTACCGAAATCAGTTAATCGCTCTTTTAACGTTACGCGTACATTGTAGTCTTAAACGTCAACGTTAATGCGACGCGTCTGTGGGATTCGAACCCGCGTTTTTGGAATTTGTTTCTTCGAGCGCCGAGACTCGCAGACAAGCACCGTATGCTGCCAGCTATGCCTTAAAGCACCGCGTTTAGTTTATGGCCTTTGGAAGGCCTTTCTATGCCTAACCTCTTCTTGTGTGATCAGCTATACATAAGGATATCAGTTTTAGTCGATAGTTGAGCGGCTAGCAGTAACGTCAAAACGAACCTCGTTCAAAAGTAAACGGCTCGTAAGTCTTGTGCTTTCTGTTGGTTTGTTTTATAAAAGTCAACGTTAGTTAGTGCTATTGGGGGGCATCTCTTGGCCCTGGCAAGCGCTGCTGATGAGTCCAAAAGGACGAAACGCGTCCAGGGATGGCTCTGTGAATATCTCTCAATAGCATTGCTTCTTTCGGAAGCCTCGCGCCTCCAGGACTCCCTTTGTTGTTTCGTTTCTCGCTTATAAGATGCTCTTTATCGATCGTAACCACTTGGAGCTAGCAATATAATTTAAAACACTATACGTCGGGACAAAATTATAAAATTACTACAGCTCTTTCGCCAAGCGGCTCATCAGGTAGTAACTTATTCAGAATAAGTTTTCAGTTGCCACCTGATGAGCCACTTGGCGAAATAGCTGTAGTGGTTTTATTATTTTATCCCGACGTTTAGTGTCTAAAATTATATACGTATAGCTCTAATCTTGGTTGTTGGCGAGCACTGTACGTTTGCATGTTGTCATCCAACAAATCAAAGGTGATTTTTCTATGGGAAAAAATAAAAGGTAAAAGCCATTTTTTCATCATTTTGCCCATCAAATTGGTGGAAATTCGGGTTTCGAAATGGAATTGCTGCTTTACGTCTTGTTTAAGTTTAATAATTTTGTGATTATTTTATTCCACTGCACCCCAAATTCTTTCCTAATTTCCTCATGTTTGTCTTAATTACTTTTCCTTCAGGGCAAGAAGCTTTAGACAAAGAATTATAATATTTTGCCGATTTTGCCAACTCTTGCATTAGCCGACGCTTCTACCACATTAGAACAGTGGAAACCGTCCACCCAGAGTGTTGAATGCGCGTGAAGATGATCCTAGGTATCGCTGCTCACCTCTGATTGCGAAGTCTTGTATGCTCTGGCTTACGGGTATGCTTGGGATTTGCGTGTTTTGTATTTGATGTCGACTAATGATCTGGAACTGTGAATTTGCAGGTTTAGTCTGTGGGTGAAGGCTTAGAATTTGTATGTTCTGAGTTTGGTGTTGACTAATGGTACACAAATCTGAATTTGCAAGTTTAGACCATTACCGGAACATTTGGAATTTTTGTGTTCTGTACTTGATGTCGACTAATGGACTGATGGTATTGGATTATGAATTCACAGGTTTAGTCTCTGACGGAAATGCTTGAGTTTGCGTGTTTTGTATTCGATGCTAACTAATTGTGTAGACCTCGATATTCACAAGTTTATTCCCAGATAGAAATACTCGAAATTTGGCGGTTTTTATGTGATGTTTCCTTATGATGTAAAACAATGCTTCTCAACCTTTTTGATGTCATGGATCACTTTTCGCCGAGACTTTGTTTTGGGGCCCATTTCATGAAAAATTTGTTTCTGAGCAATCATTTATTCTAGGAAGGAAGTTACTAGAAAACGAAAGAATGTTAAGTTTATAGTACATTTTACAAAACGAAAGAATGTTAAGTTTATAGTACATTTTTAGCTTTCATAATTCATAATTTTTTCCAAAAAAATCTTTAATTTATGGCAGATTGTTTTGTGGCCCACCTGAAGGACCTTTGCGGCCCATCGGTTGAGAAGAGCTGATGTAGAACATTTAGGATTTGTAGGTTTTGCATCTGATGTCGACTGAGAATGTACAGCCTTGAATTTGTGAATTTTGTCCATTACGAGAACACTTGAGATGCGTGGGTTTGAATCTGACATCAACTGCCATTGTGGAGTGCGGGATTTCTAAGTTTAGACCCCTAAGACATAAACAATGTGTCAGGTAATAACAAATTTTACAATGTTTGCCCGTCTCCGCTGTCTATATAAGCTTAATAACTGCTGCAAGAGCTTTTACCGATGTTTCTTAGTTTGTTTTGCTGTCTTACTCTTTCTATCGTCTTACGTTACCCTATCTTATCTTCTTCGATTTTTGTTATTTTTGTAATGCACTTCTTATCCTGACCTTGCCTTTCCTTCTGTTTTTATCACGTCGCTTCGCTTGTTGTAGGCCATAAGTGATATCCCATTTATGTAGTTTTTTTTAATTTGCAGTACTAAATGCCGTTTTTTGCATCAGAATTAACTACATAGGTGCAGACAATCGTTTTGAGAGTCTGTTATGCTACTCCGTTTTTGTGTTCATATTTTTTGTTTTCAGCTTGCAACGAGGAGAAGCTCAGATTTTAGTCAGGTTTAGTGTGAGACAGTTTTACCGCGAGATCTTGTCTTTTTGTAGATTCGATATCGCAGAGGTAGACCTAGGTTTTTCAGAGTTTAGTTGCTTTTTTCTAAGTTCGAAGAGCAAATGATAGTTTTCTTTTGCTGGTAAGTGTTGTTTTAGCGCGTATTTCTCATTGTTGCTATTTTTAGAGCACGCGAGGAAGCGCTAGTTTTAACCACGAAAGTTTGTGTTCATATATTAATATAGCAGTTAGCCAATGCCACCGTGAGCTGGTTTTAGATTATTGAATATTTTCGAATTTTTGTTCACTTTGGTCAACTTACTCCGCAGCATGTCGTTATAAGCGTTGTCGGCAATCGAAAATATATGAGGAGGCATCTCTCCTCTTCTCTTTCCTTTGTAACAAGACACCACGTACGTTTCATACACTGGCAACATCTTGTACGGATTGATGGTCACGCAGAATAAACCAGAGTAAGTCTGCAAATTCAAAAGGATTCATTTATCCAATTTAAGTCTAAAAAGGGAGTGTCGGTCGTGTTAGTAAAGCTACGACAACATGATTGAGTTTTTTATGCTTGTGTAAAGCCAATGAAAATTAAGGAGACAGCGAAAGAGACTGTAAAGTTATCGGGTTAGCTGCCACCGCTATTTTAAAATTTTATGTTCATACTGACTATAAAGCAAAATTCTACAACAGTTGGTTATTTGCATAATTGTCTTTGCTTAGTTGAAGTTGTACAAATAATTAGATAATATCAGAGTTAGTAAAGTACGATAGGGTGACGTTTAGGGGCAGAAAAGATCGCCCAATCATGTGTTCAGACTTTACAATACTTTTAACTGACACAGGGCAACTCTTTCCTATATATAGAAACTTCTGAATTAGTTACGCGACTCAATATGGTGTCTTGTGTGTGAGTATATGTTAAAGTTGTTGTAGTGGAAGTACAGCTGTTTCAGCCTAATTGGTTACAGTGTTTTGAATGGTTCCTTACTAATTGTACATCAAAATCAACACTCAAAGGAATGATCAATTTGAAATAGTCTTCCTTAATGGACCGACGTTGTGCTGCGGTTATAACTTCAATATCAACGATTGTTATCGTGCAGCAATTCAATCACAGAAAGTGGGTTATCATTGGTTTCCACCGCTCTCCTTCAACGAGATTGGACGCAGTGCTTACAATTCTGGTTACTGCGTTCTTCAGTCCACGATCAAACACTTTGCGACAACATATCGTGCTTGATTGCAATGTTTGTGGTGGAAATGCATTACGCAAGCAGTACTAGTAACTCCGAAGCAAACTGGTTTGAACACATGTTATTCTATTGTAGCGTAACACAATGGTTCTTAACCTTTCTTGCTCGATGAACTGGTTTCACGGAGGCATTATTATTTCAAACACGCCTACAAGGTGTGAAAGGCAGGGGTGCCAAAAGATTCTGAGGGCAAGATGGGGGAGCACACTGCAAAAAAGGCACTTTCAAATTTTCCGAAAGGGCACAAGGGCACCTTCAGTTTTCACGAGGGTGCATGTACTTTCGACAATATTTAGTCAGTGACCTCAGCTCTATGGTGCACCTCGAGATTATTACCAAAAAAATTTCCCAAAGTTTATATTAATTTTCAAAAAAAGGTCCGAGCCCAAATGAAAAGGTTCCTAAAGATCTCGGTCAAAAAGTGTAGCTGCCCGACAACAAACGCGTAACGGGTCGATAGTTGTGGACCACTGATCTAACTGACAAAAGGTCTTCCTTTGTTTGAAGGATAAAGCACACACTATAACTTATTACTCAACTCAACTCTTGAAACCATTTCGATGAAAAATATTTTCTGTTGGTAGTAGTTAGAGCTTACACTTACTTAGAAGTACATATAGCTTACATAAATGAGAAACCGCTCGTATCTCTCTCTCAAGTTTTGAAGCACTGAAGCTTCGTTGAGGTAAGTCATGTTTGCCATGTCTTCAATAAGAAGGAATTTCGGAGGATTCTGTTCCTGAATGTTCTCTTCTTTCACACTGATTTCCTTCAGAAAACAAATCCAAAACATCTTAATTAGCCTTAGGACTAAACATGTTATTGTTGGCGTCAATGCGGGTTTTCACTTGTACAATCACCAGTCCTATTACTTTCACTCTGTAATTGCGCCTATCACAACTTGCGCTTTCCAACCAATTGAAAATACTAGAAAACAATACTTAAATTCATTTTTTGCCTGATTTTAACAGCTGTGAGAATTGATTTATAATGCGAGTATTCTACACCTGTAAATATTAACCTTTTTGCTTCATGGACCGGTTTAATGCAGGCATATATGGATTGGCCTAGGTGTGGTCGATTAACGCTGCTAAGAACAACCGGAAAACTAATTCTTCTGCTATCTAAAAGTGAATCGGGTTAATGTGCTTATATATATATAGTACTTCCGTCGCTTTCCTGCAAGTGAGAAGGATGAACAAAAAAATTTACGTATAATTGCACCTCGAGTAATAACCTCATACTCTGTACGTTTTGTTCTGTAATCCCGGAAGTAAATGCTTCGTGGAGAGGCACTGGGTCGCAGGTTGATACTTTGGGAACTTCTGGCTTACACCACATAATAAGTGAATACGCTTTTCATAAAAAAATTCAAAGTGATTGCAAGTTCAGTATTGTAAAAATAAGTTTACTTAAAAGAAGGAAAATTACTGGTTTCTTGAATAGGTTTGATGGATCAAAACCCCACAATAGTGACCAAGATTTTGTTTTCCGCGTTTTTTGCTATCGATGCTGCGAGAAATCACTGCTGTACCTTGAAGCTAACGTTTCGGGCGGAAAGGATTCGTCTATTTGTTCGGGGCCGTTAAACTCAATTTTATATAAAATGTAACCAATGTTGCTATCCCTTGAAAGACAGGAAAGGGTATTGCAGAAATAGAACTTTCTCGTAAACGTCAGAGGAGAGCACTGCATTATAATACTTTATAGATTAAAGCACGCTTAATGGCTTATTATCATTGCTTGTGGCATCATAGCCTTGGTTACATCAGCGTACTCACTGCAACGCTGATATATTGCATTCCTCATTAGATAAGAGTTATCACTAACACCATCTAAGAGTTCAACTGTTCCCAGCATTTTGTCTTCTGCACTCTGTAGAATTATCAGTCGCTCATTTAGAGAGGTCTTTACGTACTGCGCTTACAGACATGCTTAGCACAGCGCTTTGAAGTTATTGCTTACGTCTCCGCCGTCAATTTTGACTGACATGCATCCTTTTTTCTCCGACGCTCCCACGACTTCACCCTTTTGATAAACGTTTTTCTTGCAAGGCACCCACACCTGTAGAAGTAAAAATCATAAAATCGTTTCAATATTTAAAAGAACTTGTTTCTGGGATTTCTTTTAAACTGGTTTGAACCAATGAAAATAACTTTTTTAACCATCTTTAGTTGCTAAAAAGAGCTGAACTCTCAAAAAATTTTTCGTATTTCAAATAAAAAAAGTTTTGCTCTTTTTGCATCTGCAAATTCTACTTTGATTATCGATAAAGCAAACAGTTAATGCGAACCAAGAAGCATTTTCTGTAGTTAAAAGGGGACTAAAATCTTGATTTGCAAAATGATAGCATCAATGATTTTTTTCCAACACCAACGCTAAACGAAATTATAGTCTCGTTGAATTTGTCATGCAAAAGGTCTGATTGGTATTTTTATCTTCCTGTTTCCGCAAACTTTTACGGACAGACTTACATAGCAAAAGTTATGATTAGACCAGCTTTGGAGTAACTATATTGCTGAACAAATCATTTCTACCACATGTAGGCTTATTGCAACCAGGCAGGAGTAATTTTCTTAAAGCGTTTACTTAATAACGCACCAGCGCAGTTGTTAATCTTTTTACGCACGACGAAGCTCCAACTGACGAGACCACAATGCTGATTTATTCAGTAAGTGAAAGTTTGCTCAGTCAATTACTTTAACTTATAAGTTATAACTACAATTTGTCGCGGAAAAATCATAGCTCAAGTATCAAGCCCCTTGAAATGATAATAGAACTTGCAATCTATCACATGGTATGGTAGAGATGTTGGCCTATAGCCTACTTAAGCGCGGCGCTAGGATTTTGGCGTGGTAAGGCTGAATGAAACATAAAAATAAATTTCATATAAGCCAAGCATCACAAGAAAGTTAAACTATTTTTGATAGTCCGATCGAATTACGGTGAAGTAGAGCCATATAATGCATTTGAACCAATAGTTGTGATCGACAAACCTTTTCGGGCTTAATATGTTTAGATCAGAGCTACTCAACTAATTTCAACAAAGGTCCAGTTGGATAAGTTCAGTATTTCCAGAGGTCCAGTAAAATTTTTGACTTGCAATGAAAAAAATGAAACGATCATTATCAGCAAAAACAGAAAAATTCTTGGATTTTCTCTTAGTTCACATACTCTACACTAATCATCGAAATCAAAAATAAAATGAAGTTGTTGTGCTTCATTCAGCTAATTTTGTAACCGGTGCGATGACGTAGTGGTTAGAGCGTCGGCTTTGCAGTCGGTAGACCTGGGGTTTATTTTCCCAAGTCGAGTCGTACCAAAAGACTTTAAAAAATGATATTTACAGCTTCCCTGCTTGGCGCTCAGAACAATGGGGACAGTGTGGAGAACAAGCCGGCAAGCTCGCTTGTTGTGTCCTTTGGCAAGATACTTAACGGGATGCCTTCATCTTTATGTGGCAGACAGGTAGTGGGGCCAAGCAGTCTACCCGTCGTGGTGGCCCCAGTTTAACTGAAGACTTGCAAACCGAGCGTGAGCGCTAACGCAGTGTAATGTATATATACATCTTCCTGCATAATGCTCACAACAATAAGCTCATAAGACGAAGTTAATTTTGTGAAAAAGCCGATTTCTTATTTTTTGCCAGCTCTTAAAATTTGGGACTGTAGAAGTAAGAGCAAATCAAAGGCGGTGGTGAGATCTTTGGCCCTAATACCATGCAGTAGGCTATCGCGTGCGCCAATAAGATCTGCCAATGCAATGCCTGCCAATTTATTGTTTTCTTCAAAACGGTGTTCAACGTCATAGGTTAGTTTGAACACTTGATCGGTTATGCATCGACTATGCCTGGAGCCAGCTTGTTTGTCAGGAAGTTGGGAGTCAAAAACAGGTTCTACACGCCTCAAGAGGAATCACTTGAAAAGGTTGTCAGAAACGCTCAGAAGCGATATGTGCTGGAAGCTCTTTCATTCATAAGCTGATTTGTCAGATTTTGGTACCGAGAAAACTGTGGCCAGTCGCCATGTTGTGGGGGTTGTTTGGTAAGTGACGCAGGCTGTGTAAAATTTTTGAAGCTATGTAAGACATTTGGGTTCGCAGTGCTTCAGAATATATCTGGCGGGATATTGTCTGGACTTTGAGCTTTACCACACTTGATTAGTTTGATTTCAGCGGAAAATTTAGTGAATGAGATAGGCATGGATAGCAGACCTTTAGCACTGGGATATAGATTTTCTCCTGTTTTTCATGCTGATCGTATTGTATGTTAGTCCTTCTAAAGGTGCCGTCAGTCAATGCTAAGAAGATGCAGTTGCGCCGAAAGCGCGAAAATTTTTGCTATTTTGTCTGAAAATAACTAAGTACTGAAAACAAGTCAGCAAAGTTTGGTAAAATGGGCATGGGTTTTTCGCAACCCGTAGCTGCACCTACTGTTTCTCATGCTGGAGCTTGAGTTCCAGTTTCAATATTCGAAAGGTACGGATTCGGACCGCGGTCCGCCAATTAAGTAACCCTGGTTTAGAGTTTCAGGAAGTCATACCACTGCTTGAATTTCCAACAGTAGCGTACTCACCGCTTTCTTTCCAGCATACGGTTGTGAGGTAATTTGCATCATTTCTTTTTGGTCCAAGCGCAAATACTTGGCGGCTGCACCTGCCTGCTGGGGATCCCACGAAACCATGGTGATAAAGTGCTGGTGAAAAAATATTTCTTTGACTTCTTTGTGGATTGTTTCAGCAATTAAAACGAGCAAAAAATTTGATCTGAAAGGAGGAAAAAGGAGAAAAAATTGAAGTTGCTAAATTTGAAAAGTAATTAGAATCTACATCATAAAGCTCAATTTTGTTTCTGTTTGTGCTTTAATTAACCTCTCCGAAGCTACTGGAAGTACAGACATAAAACTTGACACGACTGATTCTCACTCGGAAAGTGGGTGCGTATAGGGAGTTTATGATGTCACAATTAAAGATAATTTTTTTAATTCGCATTTCTTGACGGAAAACAGTAGTTCTTTTCTTAAACAAAAGTCAGCACCCGACTTAACCACTTTCAGAAATTTTACCCTTCTGGGAAATAAAATTACGTCTTAATAAATAATAGATCGTAAAATTTGTTTCCTTTATTTTTTGAAAAACTACTAACCGTAGAAAGGCGGTTGAAACTTTTCTTTTTTGCGATAAAAACAATTCTCTAACAAGCTAAGCTTTGTCGACGATGCAAGAAGCGATTAAAGATTTAAGCGCTTTTAAGCAAGCTTTTTCTTTTCTTTCTTGAACGCTTTCAAAAAAACTCTGTTTTGTCATAACGTTTAATGGCCTTACCATACTCTCTGGTACCACTTCAGTAAAAACAGCTGTAAGCCGCAGCTGTGCTTATTCTGCAGTCATTTTGAAAGCAAACGTAAATACAGTAGTAAAACCTATACCGCCCCTTGAAGTAGAATGATATATTGCAGTAGTTACATATCGGTTTAAATCTGGTTTTATCACAATGCAATGACAAATAGGAAAAATGCAATAACTGAACTGTAGGTCGACTCCACGTTAAAATACCTTTAGAAATACAACCATGTCACATGCCTGAGTACTCTCAACGCCAAAGACGTTTTCATCTCGTGCAGTAAAGTGAAACAAAATGCCGAGTTTTGATGTGAAATCTTGCAGGATTTAGAAAAAATCATCCTCGTTTCTAGCGCAAAATGCTGGTCGATGGGTTATTCACTGAAGCCACAACCGGACTTATTGAAGAACTAAACTGTAAATGCTGGACTCTGCGCTCCGGGTCAATTCGCCCTCCTCAGCCTGTATTTACGCCGAGAGCAAGAAATATACGCGCAGCCAGATGCTTTAAGTTTTATAACTAGGCTTAGAGTTTTGAAATCCAAACGTTCAGGGGGAAACAATAAAAAATGGATTTGTGGAAGACTTTTGGCGGAAAGGGTAAAAGTCTATCTTGGCGCATTCTTATGGAAGGCAAAAACCTTTTTTTTTTAGTTCAACTTTTTCGAAATTCAATTTTTAACAAAATTCTTTTCTGAGACAAATACAAACAAATCTGTTTACAAAACCAAGACTAAAATAGCCTGGGGGCTGGGATAAATTCCCCCCGTATCCATCACTGAAGTATACCACTTCTTGCTTTATTTCGGGATCAAGGCACATCGGTGAAGCCAATAAACTCAAAGTCACAAATATCATCACGAGGGGGTACACCAAGTTGTGAAATAAGCCTTCAACCAAATAACTTATTTCTGCAATCGTAATACAAATACTACTACAACGCCCACTCCAAACTTTGACTTTGTGGCCCTGAACTTATTGGAAGGTACGGATAAAATTGTTAAATGATTGAGAGGTGGTGGGTAAGATCAGGCTAAATTCAAAGTACCGATACGACGATTGAGATTAAGGTCAAAGGCCAATAAATCCATTTGTACCAACTTATCGTTACTGATTTCAAAAATGTTTTGTGGGTGAAGTCAATGCAGCTGGAAGAAGGTATTTCTAACCCAAAATACTTGACTGGTGGCCCCACCGGATGGCCGGTATAGCCGGCTGGTCCTCTAATACACAAATACAGACGTTTTTTCGACAAATTTATTTACAAAATTAAAGGTTTGCCCCCTTTAGTGATTGACGAGTTTTATCAGAATACCGCATTGCAGTAGTTTCTAAAGTCACAAACACACTGTTTAGCATATAAATATCTGGACAACCTTTATCATCAAACAATAAAAAGTGGTAAAAACAAAACAGACCATCACGTTACAAAAAAAACATTACTACAATATAGAATGAGGGTGAATACCATAACAACGCGTTACAAGATACATAAGACATCATCTATTGTCGGCAATCACACCACAAACAACAGGAAAATTTGTACCATCATCACCGTTAATTGCATGCTGTGAAATAGCTTTACGGTTTGTGAAAAAACTTCCACTAAGTGCCGTTTGTATTCATGTGACTCTGATTTCAAGTTTTTGACATTGTTCTCTATGGTGGATCTAGGGTAAGACAAGTGAGGCGCTTGCCTCCAGTCCCTTTTTATTGAAAGAGCACTTTTGTGCTTTTGCAAATTGTCTAAACTTTATAAGTCTTTAGAAAAAAACATATCCTAGCTATCTTTTATATCATTCTGAAACTTTTAACCTTGAAAGTGAAGGCACTAAAAACCGGGCATAATGTTTGAAAGCAGCACAAAATCAATGAAATCGAAGAAAAACGAGGCTGCGCGATATATTGGGATTTTCCTGACGTCATACGTAAGAATTTCCAGAAATTACCACTGAAAACGCCGATGTTTTAAAGGAATCCCCAAAGTCAATGATTTCTCAGAACACAATTACACAGCATAAGTGAATAGCGAGAGATACAATGACTTCAGTGTGATCATTAGTTTGAATTGACTGCGAATCATCTCATTAATAGTCTAGAGTTCACTTTTCTCAGAGTATAATGTAAGTTGATATATTGACCCAGGCGTTTTGAATCCCATTTGTTTACAAGTTATGCAAATAGGCTTGACAGCGTTAGTGTGTTTGAAATTTACTGCTGAACAGACCTATTGTTTCATTTATGCTTTTCGAGACAGAATTATCTCAAGTGCTTTATTTAGTGAGTAGGTCAAGAGCAGAAAGCCAGGATTTTGCATTCACTAAAGCCCGTTAGGGTTTTCGCTTCACGCACTGCAGTCAAACCAAAAATCTGGCAGGTAAATCTCGGGCACTTAGTGGGGCCTTTCACAAAATCTTGCCTCAGGCCTCTAAATTCCTAATCGACCACTGATTATGCCAATCTATTCTATCATCAAAATCGATAACATGTTGACTTAGAGCTGACTTTTTGATGTTGAAAGTCTTAACCGCATTAACGTGCTCCCGTTTTCTAGTTGAGATCAGCAAAGCCTTTGGCTCTATGCTCTTATGTCCTTTACTAATTTATTTGTTTGTGTGATACAAACTTGACATACTCATGTATGTCTTCTCAACGCTTGATCATCAGAGGCAGGGAGCACTTGTATTTAGCAGACTCCAGAAAAAGCGCAATTAAGAATTACATTTTGTCATGCCATACCTGATCTAATATGTACACAATATAGAGTTAACATCAATTCTTTTACTACATTAAGAAAATTAATTCTGATTAGGAACCGAATACTCATGAAGCTGTTCGTGTATAACGTCATGCATAGGCGTAGGCTACATCCCGGGGAAGATGGGGTGATGTGTTCCCCAATATTTTTAAGGGCAGATGTCAATATAAATATACCCCAATAATTTAGCGTTGATATCAAGCTGTTACATTATTTTATTTCTATAGAGTTGGCCCAACGATTAGCGAGGGGAAATTTTTGACAAAGCTTCAATATAAAAGTTGACAGAGGTAGACAGAACATATGGGATACTTGACCACCCAAAATAATTTTTTAACCAAGATGTAAGACGGTTTGCTGCTCTACAATCCGGTTTGCTGCTCTACAGGAAGTTCGGAATAAGGTTTCTAGTTTCACAGCAATTTTGGTAAATAGGTTTCTACAAAGACTAAAAAAGGAAGAAGAAAATACCGTGCAATTAAATCTTAGAAAGAAACTCAAAAACCTTGGACTCGTGGAAACATCGCCTGTTGATGTAGTGCACAATCTTTCCAACAGGATACTGACTGAAGCAGAGTCAAAGCTATTGAACAAAGGACTGGATTTTAGCCTTTATCCTTCTAGGCTAGACGTACAACAAATCCGTGCTGAATTTGAAAATCTTTATTCAAAAATACGTATCCTATTATCGACGTCACAATGCTTGATCTTAAAACAAAAACTTATAAGATTGTACAGTTGCTTTGTGTCTAGTTATTTTCATAAAAAACGTCGCAAACTAAGCAGATCTATTCTCAGTGAAGAGCAAAATTGTGCGTTAAAATCTTTAAAAAAAAGATCGTGACATAGATATTACTAAGCCTGACAAAGGCAATGGCGTAGTTATTTTGAATCGCAATGATTATGTTGACAAGATGCTCTACAATTGATTGTGAAATTCGAAAAGTCACAGCGCCCGGATTTTGGAACAGCACATTGTGACGTCATGGTTATAATGAAGAGAACTTTAGTAAATGTAACGCTGTATGTCTGAAACAAGCTAAAATGTAACGAAGTAGGCCTACGTTTGATCAGCGTGAGTACAGGAAAGGCGTGAATAATGAAACAACTCACTCTCAATGAAAAACATTCTAATTTTTTACAGTTACGCCTAATGAAAGTAATAGTCACGTGGGAGAAGAGGATGCCACGGATGACTCGCGATACATGCAATTGTCACTGGATCGCTGCCATTGGATAATGATAGCAGCCACGATCCTAGCAGACCATTTTTGTTTATCTACTGCATTTGTGTGGAATTAACCAAAGCTAATAGTAAAAGCAAAATCACGGTAGCATCGCCTGAGTGCGATTAACTTTAAGAAATTCAATTTGATTCCAGCGTCAGCAATTTTTAATCGTCTCAGACAGCAGTGTATTCAAAGCCAAATCAACCTGATGCAAGGGAAATGCCAGCGAAAATGAAAAAAAAATCAAGCAGTTTGATTTTATAGTAAATGGTACGATGCATATCCATAGATACATTACAATTCTACTTTGCAAGAAGTTTTGTGTTTGTATGGCGTGAAAGCAGACAAAATGGGATTACTTTGCAGTAATTCGAAGTAGGACCCTACACTTTTATCAAAAACTTTTATAAATTAGAGAAAACAGTTAATGCATTGGAAGGCCATCAATTTTCCGACACTTGAAAATTGAAGTTACCATCGAACTGCCGTTACAAAACTAGAAGCAACAATGCCGCCCTATATGTGCACTGCATACAGAAGCCTACTGGATGAAGGCAAGAAAAAAATCAAAGCACTTGCTAGGCATTCGCTTTTGAGACCATTTTCGCCATTGGCGTTACTCTTACAGCAAGGCTTGGATTTTCGAGGTCTAGGAGAAGCATCGGGATTTTCAGCTCTTAAAATTGCTAGCCGCACGTGACAAGGAACTGTGTAATTTTATGTTAATATTGACAAATTTTACGTCACGCAGAAGCTAATATTAAATGATTTAGATAATAATCAGTCACAACATTTTAAGAAAGTTATAGAACATCATCGTTAGAAGAGAAATATTTGCTTTATTGGTAGATGGTACCAAAGATATTACAGGAATAGAGCAAAAATCAATTTGTATTCGGCATGTAGACGCATTGCTAAACATTCATGAGTTACACGAGCCTGTGTGAACTAACGCCCAACAAGACTTCAACTTAGCGACTCAAACCTTTGTCTAATACCTCGATTGAAGTTACATTTTTGCTAAAGACGGTGCATTAGAAAAGTTTACGAGCAGTATTTAGTTATTTATCCAATTGTTTTATTCCCCCAATAATATGAATAAATGTTTGATACTGCGTCATTGACCTAGTCTTGACAAGCAATGCTATGCAAGTGGAGCTTGTTTTTGCTGAACACACATTTTTTTGCCATAAGTGTACTCACTTCACTACATCTGCTAACGTTATTGCAAAACCGCATTCCATAGTGGACTTTTAACGTTATTTTGAGGTGCTTGCCGGTTCAGCAATACTGCCATCTTAATTTTAATGAACTTTACAACTTTTTGCGTTTAATCTCTCCTATCTATTTGAAGCTGGCTACGTTTTTACAGCCTTTAGAAATATTATACCCTTGTGACAATTACAAATAATCACGTCAAAAGACGTGATTATTTATAATTGTCGTTGACTGTTTTGATTTATAACGTCACATTTATGGATCTTTTTTCAAAAAGGGCTTTGTGAAAGTCCAATAACGTTAAAAATTGAAGATGTGTTGCTAATTATAATGACGTTTGATTTATCAAAGTTGTATGTTGTAACTACAATTTGGATTTGAAGATGCTTCACCTCTTTACCATAGTAAACAATATAGGTCAAAGCTCTTATCCGGAGTTCCACGGAATCCTAGGGTTCCGTGGAACATTTAGAGGGGTTTCGTGAACACTGAGGGTTCCACCTTGTTTGGTTTTATTTGACAAAACATTACGTTTTTTATTTTTTTCGAGACTATTTTGGCAAAATTCACCCAACTCTAGTGCAACGCATGATGTAATCGCCATAACTGCACATTTCGTTTGAAATTAAGCGCAAAAATTTTATTTCAATTATTGTTGCGTCACAATTGCTTAACAAAGCAAAAAGTAGATTTTCTTCAAAGATTGAAAACAGCTGTGATCGAAGAAATGACCGAAGAAAATGATACGACTGGGTATTCATTTGCGCTGCAAGTTATGATGTACGAGCCAATGTTTTAAAATTGGTATCGAACAAAAACAAAGGTTTTCAAACTTTTTCCAGCAACAAACTCTTTAGTTGAATTTATATGTGTGGCATGTCCTCAAGAAAAAATATAGCATGAACAAATTTTGATTTCATAGAGTTGATAACCAAAGAAAAGTTGAAAAAAGGCGGAAGCATCGAAACATTAGAAAATATTTCTGTGACAAAAATGGGCAAAATAATCGCTTTGGTGAAGTCAATTTCCGACAAAAAGTCTTTTGAGTAGAATGGGTGGAAGCAACAAACTTTGCTAATGTTATTGTCAAAAATCTTTGATGTTACCTGCACGAGAAGTTTACTCGATTATCCTCAAATTTTCTCTTGCGAATCCCAATTTGAGAACCTCTGAGCGAAGAGTTTTTGCTGGAAAACCAGAGCTAAAGCAGTTCTTATGAATTTTATTTTAATTGGGGCTCCGCAACATTTGAAAAATTGCAGCAAGGGTTCCGTAGTGCTACAGAGGTTAACCGCAACGATATAGGTTGCCCTGATATTTTTATGCTACGCCTTTGGTGTTATGACTTAACATATAAAAACTAATCTTTTCGTGACGCTCTCATCAGTGGCGGTACGCGTCACGAAAAACTTATGGCTCAAACAGCTTTTTTCAAAGCTATATTAAAATTCTGTACCACCAACAAGATTTTGATATAATAACTACTGTATTCTGATAAAGCTCTTATATTTACAAGGGAGCAAAACATTGATTTTGCAGATAAATGTCGAAAGAACGGCTTTATCAGATAATAAGATCTACAAACTTGACAAACAGAAGTGCCTGCTGGCCTACAAGAATTCAATTTAAATTACGTTCAATTTTCAAGCACGCCTACGCCTTAAAATCAGGTTCCATATTAAACTTGCTTTGTGAATGAAAATACCAAACTTGCTCTGTTCAAACTTAGGTCTGCCGGTTTATAAAAAAATGTGAGAAGCAGCAACGTGGCTTCCAAATGCAGGGCCTATTGAATTTATTTCTGCAATAATCAGCCCTTCTTAGAACACTGTTTATTCTTATTAACATTATCAAAAAAACACACTATTTTGATAAAACAAGCAGTGCCTCTACCCGTCACCAAATTAAAAGACAGGCTTTTTTCAATTTCGGAAAGGGATATTTTTAAGTATTATACTTGTTCAAATACAAGAATTTGTTCAGTGCTTCGATGTCTTACAAAAATTTGAATTGTTTCGATGTCGTCAGAAAATGATTTTCCGAGAACACGGCAGCGGTCATATCAAACTATTTAACAGGTTACCTTCTGTTTCATGTTTTACAAAGTAAGTCATCACAAATTTTGAAATCTGAACAGTAGGCCTTACTAATCTCTCACTGATTTCAGATAGCAAAAAGCTTGTAAAATTAGTCTCATTAATTATTTCCGTAATGTTCAGCAAAATGCCCTGCTCTTGGATCCAGTCTCGAGAGAAATGCTTAGGTTGAAATCGAGCATCAAACAACAATTTAGGCCTAATGCTTACCTCGATTCAATTCCTATCTGAAAATCAAAGTTTGAAACGATTTCAAATCTCACTCGAAAACACTGTTGGAGTGTAACTCTGCACCCGCCCTATAGTTATGCAAACTGATTTGAAAAAGATAACGCCGGCAAGTTTTTATCAGTTTGACTTGTGACAACTACCAGCTTCAACAAAAACCTTCGTCATTCAAAAGTTATCTACTCTTAGCATAGGCGTAATGATAAGTTCATAACTTATTTGACCAGTCGAGAGGGTTTGTGCCGCCACAAGCGGGTTCGAAAAAGGTCAACGTAGAGTGAAAAAGTTCTCCCGAGTTTATCAGTTGCCTATTCCTTGAAAACAGCTCTTCAATCTAATTACAAAAAGGTGCTTTAACCTTAATTGGTGTGTTTCAAGGTTACATTTTTCATCGTGAGATATATTTTAATCACGAAAGAACAATTTTTGCATAGCTTTTATTTTCCATCAAGAAAGGAGATCTGTTTCTTCTTCTTCTTTCGGCTTCTCCCTATTCGGGGTCGCCACAGCGCGAAAGTATTTTCCATTTGATCCGATCGACTTCGTCTCCTTCCTTAGCTCCAACCCTTTCCATGTCTTCTCTTGCCAAATCCATCCACCTTCCCCTTGGCCTTCCTCTTTTCCTTTTACCTGGCACCGCCATCTCCATCATCGTTTTTCCCACGTAGCCAACCCTTCTCATTTTCACGTGCCCATACCAACGTTGCCTTGCATTCCGAAGTTTGTCTCCTAGCTTTGCGATTTTTTGCAGTCCCTCTCAGGTATTCGTTTCTTATTTTGTTCTTTCTTGTCACTCCCAGTGCCCATCTCACCATTTTCAACTCTGCAACTTCCATTTTTTCCACCTGTCTTTCCGTCACTGCCACCGTTTCCATTCCATAAAGCATGGCTGGTCTAACAACACTCTTGTACATTTTACCCTTAACCCTTGCTGACAACTTCCTGTCGCACAGAACTCCAGAAACCTTCTTCCAACTCAACCAGTCTGCTTGGATCCTTCTCCTCACTTCTTCTTCACGTCTTCCATTGCTACTAACTGTAGAGCCCAAATATTTGAAGGTTTTCGCTCTCTTTAGCTTTTCTCCTTGCAGCTTCAACTCTTGTCCATGATCCACATCCCCAGCCTTCAAATACTCGGTCTTGCTCCGGCTCACTTTCAGGCCTCTTCTCTCCAGTGCATTTTTCCACATCTCCTGATCATCCTCTAGCTCCCGGTGATTTTGCCTAGATAGCACTATGTCATCTGCAAACAGCACACCCCATGGTGCGTCCTTCCTGATGTTCTCCGTCAGTTTGTCCATAATGATGGCAAAAAGGAATGGGCTGAGTGTTGAGCCTTGGTGAAGTTTAACACCTACCTTGAATTCTTCAGTCAACCCTGTTGCACTTCTTACAGTTGTTGTCGCTCCGTCATGAATGTCCTTAATAATCCTTATATAGCAGTTTGATGTTTCAGCAAACCGCAAGCATTCCCACAGTTCCTCTCTGGGCACACTGTCGTATGCCTTCTCCAAGTCAATAAAGGCACAGTGCACCGCCTTCTCCCCTTTAGTCCACTTTTCCAACAGCATTCTCAAACAGAAGATTGCGTCGGTGGTACTCCTTCCTGGCATGAACCCAAATTGTTGCTCAGCGATCGTCACCTCCTTCCTTATCCTTGCTTCTATTACCCTCTCCCACAGTTTTATAGAGTGGCTCATCAACTTGATCCACCAGTAATTTCCACATTCCTTGATGTCTTCTTTGCCTTTGTACAAAGGTACAAGCACGTTCCTCCTCCATTCATCTGGCATCTTCTTCCTTGTAGGAGTTTATTGAAGAAGTTCACTAGAAACTCCACACCTTTATTCCCTAGAGAGATCCATACTTTCACTGGTATGTCATCAGGTCCTTGAGCCTTTCCCTTCTTCATCTTCCTCAACCCAATCCTGACTTTTTCTACAGAGATATCTTCCACTTCCCTTTTTGCTCTTCTGTTCTCATTTCTCTTCTCTTTCTAGGGTTTTCCTGGTTGAGTAAGTTGTCAAAATACTCCTTCCATCTCTGTTTCACTTTTTCTTCTTCCATCAGTATCTCTCCAGTTTTACTCTTGATTACTCTTACTTGTTGTACATCCTTGCTTTGTCTGTTTTTCTGCTTTGCTATCTTAAACAACTCATTTTCTCCCTCCTTTGTTTCCAATTTTTCGTGCAGTCCCTCGTATGCCTTGTTTCTTGCCTTTGCTACTTCTCTCTTAGCTTGTTTTCTTGCAGTTTTATACGCCAACTTGCTTGCATCATCTCTGATGGTATCCCATACCTTTTTAGCACTTCTCTTATCTTTCAGTTTCTCCTGAACTTCCTGGTTCCACCACTACGTCTCCCGTCTACCTGCCGTGCTAATTTTTCATGATGTTTCATTCTGACAATGCTCCGTATCATCTCAGCTACTCTTTGCCAGTCTTCCTGTCCACCAAGTATTCCGCTTTTAATTACTTCCATTTTAAATTTGTTCTTCTCTTTCAAGTCTTTCAGCTTCCACCATTTTATTCTTTTTACTGGTTCTGGTGCTTTCCTTCACTTTGTCCAGATGATTATCGCACTTACTACTATTTTGTGCTGTTTTGTTACACTTTCACCGACAATAACCTTTATATCCACCACCTCCTTGATTTTTCGTCTTCTCACCATAATGTAATTCACCAGCGAACTGCGTTCGCCACTGTTGTAGGTGATTCTGTGGCTGATTTTTTCACAAAGTGGGTGTTGGTGATGGATAGTTCCATTCTTCTAGCAAAATCCACCACCGCTTGTCCTCCGTTATTTCTTTTCCCCAATCCATGTCTGCCTATGCATTCTCCATCACCGTTATTCCCTTTTCCTACGTTCCCATTCAGGTCTGCTCCCACCACAATTCTTTCATTCTTTGGTATCTTTTCCACTGTCTCATCTAGGTCAAGCCAAAATGCTTCCTTTTCTTCACGTATGCACCAAACCTGCGGCGTATACGCACTGATAGCATTCAACATAACACCATCAAGTTCCATTTTCAAGCATATTATCCTGTCTGTTACTCTCCACAATTCCATTACCCTGTCCACATGCTCCTTTTTCAATATGATTCCCAAGCCATTCTTTTTGTTTTCGCTTCCACAGTACCACATTTTATATCCTCCACCTATGCATCTTGCTTTCTCCCCCTTCCAGCGAGTTTTCTGCACACACAGTATGTCCACCCTTCTTCGCTCCATAAGGTCTGTCACTTCTCTTCCTTTACAGGTCATGGCTCCAACGTTTAATGTTGCAACCTTCAGCTTGATCTTCTTAGCTTTCTTATTCTCTTCATTTCTTTCCTTCTTTCTTCTCCATTGCTTTCCACCTCTTCTTTGCATTCAAGTAGCATGTCCGCCAGTGGCCCGTAATGCCCAGTCACTGGTAACGGTCGTTGTTATCCCGGGCCTCGACCAATCTGGTATAAAGTCAGATACGACGCGCATTGAAAACTTTGGCTAGGTTTTACACTGGATGCCCTTCCTGTCGCAACCCTCCCCATTTATCCGGAACCGGCACCAAGGCTGTTCTGATTTGAACAACCTTAGAGGTAGCCTATGCTACTTTTAAAATGTGTTCAACGTTTGCAATATTTAGCGAAACGTTTCTCTATGCCGGTAATTAAAAATACTACAGTAGCATACATTGAGTCTGATTGTTATTTTAACATCTACCCAACCCCGTTGTCGCAGGCCACACGTCAGACACATTTGGGAAATGACTATTGGTTCAGCCGGCTTTACCCAAGAAACAGTTGTAAGAACAGCAACGAAGAGTAGTTGAAACATGGATTGGGTCAAAAATATTTTACCAGGCATAGTTGCTGTATTGCTCATCCTCTGGCAACGCCTGTGTGCTCTGATTTTGGTTTCCTTCCCCTTATCTTAAGGCTGGTCTTACTCAGAACCAGTCCAACATACAAAACCGCAAAATTTTCCTTTTCTTACAAGAAGTACGGAAGGGTTAAGGTCGAAGTGCGAATGGGCGCAAAAGCAACAGTTTTTGCGACTGCCAAATAAGCTATAAAGTGTGTTACGGTAAAAGATGTGTCGTTATTAGGCTACCTTATCTAAGCTTATTGTAATAATTGCTTCATTTAGCAGTATCAGACCCTGGTAGTCCTTGCCGCCGTTATATGTTTTCTCTTTTATGGCAGCTTATGACGTAATCTGTAGCAACTCGGCATTCATTTAGTTCTTGTTGTTATATTGAGTCATAGCGACGCTCCGCGGGAATTCGCTGATAATATTTCCAAAACTACATAGCTAGTGCCTAATAGTAATATTATTGGTTTTCTCTATCAGTAGGGAACAGCATCTTGCAAGCGAGCTTAGGAAAGACATCTCTATAAATCTTAGTTCATTTATTGCGGTGACTTGCTTTTAACGTTAGTGCCTTTAACCGTTCTTTGATTAGCTCCTAAGTGCGTTCTACTAGCAAAGGCGTGTTATTGTTGTCACCACCGTAGTCACAGAAAACGGCCCGCAGCTTATATTAGTGCTATAACTTAGTACTTGCTATACCTGATCTAAGACTTACTGGATCGGCTTAACCGGTTCAGGTTGTGTAATATTGATACAATTTTGTTTGTTGTAGGTTTTGCACAGATTGCCTTTATCATGTTCGCTTGTGCTGGTGAGTGAGTTTATCCTTCCTCTTCCTTGGAATGGAGGTACGGCGTGAATGGAATTCGGGTTCACGCCGTCAACCTAATTGAATTAGGCTAGGGGAAAAGTAGCAGCCCATTTCGCACCAGTCATGAATGCAAATTACTTACCAGTAGCCCCACTACCACCAAGGCTGACTGCCAATGGTGGGTAGACAAAAGTCGCCTCTTACGACATGCTGGGTGAGCAGCTTCACCATTCTATCCCGGTAAAGCACGTGCTGGTCCTATCTACTAATATGGTACAAGTTAGTAGATAAACAGTATTTCCTTGAGTTTTTCGTTTAGTGCTGTGCTGCATTGGTCCAGAGATCAGCGTTGTCTACTGTTGAGGCTAAGTCCTCTTCCTTATGCAATAGAATCACCGTTTTAGTTCTCCTTTAAACGAATCAAAAAAGAGATATTTAGAACAACGGGATAGATAACTCCGTTTTCCAGGGCTTTTGAAGTGTCCAAAGAAGGGTTAAAACAAAAGCACTGATGTCTGATGAACTATTGCTGGTAGCTGTAGATTAAGTCTACTACTGTAGTGATATTTCTAGTGATATTGTGATATTATGCGGACCCAAGGACATCTAAAATCGCAAATCGAGCTTGGCAGCAATGGTGCAAAGTTTAGTCATGGTTCAGTTTATGCCCATGCGGTTTCTAGATCAGCCTAAGTTGGGAAATATTGCGAAATGATGAGTGAAATAAGTAAAAGCATCTTTGAACAAAATAATGCTTTAAATTAAACTATGTAGCAATGGAAAGTTGACTGCAAAATAGTTGAAGGTAGGTTCGTTTGGCTGTTTAATATAGCTGATGCAGATGGGCCTAAGCTAGACTGCTGAATGAAATATTTTGAACAGTGGTGTTTTTAGACTGTTTAGTAAAAATTCTTTTAAGTAGTTTAGTGTTCTCGTCTGGAATCAATTAATTTTTATGCCAATAACCTGTAGCTTTTCCAGACTACTATACCCTCGTGAAAACCTTAGCAGTACCATTGCATAAAACTTGTAAACTGGTACCAGTAAGCGTAAAGTAAATGCTAGACCAATTACGGTAACAATTAAAAGATAGAGTTTGGGCTAGGGCTATGCAAGCAAAAATTTTTAAATTGGGGTACCGTAGCCTACCGATACTTTCGAACAACATAGGCTACCGATTCTGGTGTCTATTTTTGCCCCTGATTGCCTACCAAAAGGAATTTTTAGGAGGCTATACCATTAGTTTTTCTATGTCTGCATTCAGATTTTCACTTACCGGTACCCAAATGCAGTCTAACTTTAGAAAAACCCAACAGATCTAGATTTTGTTGAATCTTTTTCAGGTGTCTAGAATGCCGGTATGGGGAAATGAATCTTCGATCACGTCGGACTCCAAAATTGTGGGGATCGTATTTCAACAGCACATCTGACTCCAAGAACGAATATATTGTAATCACAACACAACGTTGAATGCACAAATCTTGATTTGAATTTAATCGAATTGAATTGAAGCCAATGAATTTGAATTTTAATTTTAATCGAAACAACTCAACGAAAATAGCAATGCTTCTTTTTATATGCTTGTTTACTAGGTCACTCCGCCGCACGTCAGACGGAACCACGCCTGGCCATACGGCTTAGCCACCAAGTATTGTTACATCATGATCGATAGCTATGTATGTTCTTTTATGACCCGTTTGTAGGCCAACGGATGATTTACAATAACGATCACAGTACAACAACGAGCGCACGAACAGAACGAGAACGTTTATGAGCCACCCACATAATTTCAGCAAAACATCAATGATCCAGAGTTTGTATCCCGTAAGGTCGCCATACCGGTACCTCACAATAGGGTAGTTCTAGAAACAGCTACGGGGTACTTTTTGTGGTCAATCACTAAAGTTTCAAAGTAAACCATATTTTTAAAAAAAATCAAAGGTGTTTTAGGTATTAATCAGCGATGGCATGATGCTACAGAGTATTTTTACAGTTTTTTTCGTGCATATCCATTTATTGTCTGGAAATACCGCGATTTGTCCTATCAAAAAAACTGCTCGAAAACCTACCAGTTCAACTTAATCTATGGGGCTGTTGACATTGCAGATGAGCAGCCTTGTTCTGTAACTGTACCGGTATTCACTCCTACTATTGCAGTTTGTTTATAGGTACGGTATGTACGCAGTGTGCAAGGCAACCTAAGAGTTTTTTAAAACTCGTTTCAAATACCTCACACTTGTTGTGTGCCTAACTGTAACACAGGCTTTCGATCGTGCACTGACAAAGGAAAACATGTTTTAATTTTCCTGTGATGAAGACTTAAAAAATAAATGGTTGGCTGCAATTCCACGAAAAGATTGGAATATTACAGAAAATACAAGAATCTGTTCAAAGCACTTTGAAGAAAAAGATTTCAAGGTTTCATTGACCAATAAAAGAGAAAAAGATGCAAGGCTCGAAAATCTTGTTAATTGCAAAGATTAGTCTTACTTCCAACAGCTATCGGTATTCCACATTTTGTTCAATGTTAGGCTCGCCATTACAACAATTAAACACCACTGGCTAGAAGCAGAGCAGCTTCATCTTCTTTCAGAATCGAAAAAGAGAATGATAGAATTCAGCAACAATACCATCAATTTTGTGCTGAAGATGCTATTGAAAGCTTACATGTCTTAAAAGATATGCCGAAAGCTTTAGTACCTCGTGGTGATTGCTGTAGTGTTGTTCGGACAAACTGCGTTGTTTTTCATTGTTTTAAGTATGAAAATATTTCTCAGCTCCAAAATTGCTGGAGTCTATAACTGCTACATTTCTTTGCTACAGCAGCTACGTTCAAGTCAACGGATCAAGGATTTGCACGATCCATCAAAAACCCTATTAGTAAAATTTATGATAAAGCTACTTCCACAACTGCTAGAGTTACGACGTCACCGAAAATAAATTGGCTTAAAGGTGTTGCGAGAAGAGGCCGATCTATAGGACTACCATTGAGTTTTTGTGATCGATTGCGTAAAAGCGCAAATGCACAATCGTTATTTATCCCAGCTCAACCCCACCATTTTTGCCGTTCGCTTGCACCATAACCACTGCCCGTTTTGCCGTTGGTCACGTTTATTCGCTTGTCTTCTGGCTTTGCTTAACTTTTGTTATTTACAACTGTAGCAACCGTATTCATGTTTGTGATCCGCCTTCATGTTGTTTAGCTGTAATTGGAAAGTAGTTGGCAACATTACCATTGTGTATATCAGTTAATCGGCTTTAGTGTGGTGCAATTATCAGCAAGCTCTATTTGTTTATTTCATAACGGGTAATTTGGTTGAACTACTTTTTTAAGCTGAACTGGGTAGGCTATTTAGTTGTAAAGTTGATGTATCAGTTGGTCTTTCCTCTATTTGATTGCTAAGCTTTAACGAAATTTTGGATAGTTTCTAAACTGTTATTTGTATGGCATGCTACTGTATTTTTTTATCTGAATAAGATTGTGATAATGCAATGGTGTTGTAATATAAAACTGTAGTGAAGTTGGAAAGAATAAAAATACCGCCAAAGGTTTCTGCGCCACAAAAAGTCAGCGCATTCCTCAGCTTCTTAGAAATAGCTAGTACCAAAGCAAGCAAGACGACATTCTATTGAAACCATCACGATAGCAATCTTGTGGCAGCTTATTGGTTGCTCGTTGTGTAAGAAGTTGAGGGAGCTGTTTATTTTCCAATATCCAGGCTGCTAGCCCACTCCGGTTGCATATCGTTTGAAGCACGTTCGCTGGACTTAAGTCACCTAAAGTAAAGAACTGAAACTTAGATAAAATAGAACGATTTGTGACTCTCATTATTGATAAAGTTTATACTGTGAATCGAATAGAGTATTCAGATGGCGCTACTGTAGGACTAAAAGCTAAAACCAGCAAAACTGTTTCGACATTGATAGTCCACTTATGGCGATCTTACAAGATACAAACTCTGGATCATTGATGTTTGGCTGAAATCATGTGGGTGGCTCATAAACATTCTTGTACTGTTCGTGCGCTCCTTATTGTACTGTATATCGTTATTGTAAATCATCCGTTGGCCTACAAACGGGTCATAAAAGAACATACAAAGCTATCGATGATGATGTAACAATACTTGGTGGCTAAGCCGTATAGCCAGGCGTGGTTCAGTCTGACGTGCGGCGGAGTGACCTAGTAAATAAGCATATAAAAAGAGGCATCATTATTTCGATTGGATTCGATTGGCTTCAAATCAAATTCAATTCAAACCAAGATTCGTGCTTCCAACGTTGTGTTTACAATTTGGAATGTATTCGTTTTTTGGAGTCAAACGTGTTGTGGAAACTCTACAACAATACAGAAACTCGATCCCAACACCGTCAACCTGCTCAAAGGTTAAAGATGTAGTGTGCCTTGTTCCAGTCCATAAGCTTAATTCGACACAATGGAGATTCTGGTTTGACAAAGTGACGGAAGTTTTGAATGATATTTTTTTCGTAGAGGCTGCTTTGATTGACAATCATGTGTGGAACAGGTGAGCATAATAAACAAACCATATGATATTTTATCTTATACCGGTACATATTTAATTTATTGCTTTGATAAAATTTTTAATTGAAATTTAACGATTACTTTGCACATTGACCCTGCACTGAAAAAATCAATATGGGTTATATTGAAATAGTCACAAGCAAATTGTTTTAAGTGACTAATCATCTACTAAGCCTATATAGCAGAACTACTCAACTAATTTTAACGGGGGTCCAGTTGGATAAGTTTAGTACTTCCAGAGGTCCAGGAAAATTTTTGATTGACAATGACAAAAATAAAACCTTCATTATCAGTAAATACAAAAAAATACTTTGATTTTCTCTTAGTCTACACACTCTATGCTAATCATCGAAATCAAAAATAAAATTAACTTCGTGTAGTTTATTCTGCTAATTTTGTGGAAAAAAGCCCATTTTTTATTTTTAGCCAGCTCTGAAAACTTGGTCCATAGAAGTAACAGCAATTAAAGGCGGTGGTGAGATCTTTGGCCCTAATACCATACAGTAGGCTATCGTGTGCGCCAATAAGATCTGCCAATACAATGCCTAATTTATTGTTTTCTTCAAAACGGTGTTCAACGTCATATGTTAGTTTAAACACTTGATCGGTTATGCATTGACTACCGTATTTACCCGTGTATAAGTCGACTCGGTGTATAAGTCGACCCTCGAAAATCCGAGAGAAATTGCCAATTTTATCGTATATCCTTTGTATAAGTCGACCCTAGTTTTTTTCTGTACTTAGCGGAGTATTTCATTCGTTTAGGCATGTTGAGGATCGTTTGAAGGGAAGATTTTGGCTAGTATTGATTCTCTATTTTATTGACAATTTAATTGCTATAAGTTTGCTTGTTACACCGATATAATTAATGGACTACGAAATAGCTGAAAAGATTACAATTACTGCGTAAATAATATCTGGTAAGTAATTACAATTGAAAGAAGGATGAAAACAAATAAACACAAGAGAAAATTGTTTATAAAGCCGTTTTATTGAATCTGACAACATTAGACCAGTCAAGTATCCTTTAGAGTTTAGTTCTAAGTAAAATATGCATATATTATATGAGTTTTCTTTTGTTGTAATTGAAGTTGATTTTTATACCCGGTGTATAAGTCGAGGTCGAATTTTTAGGGTGTAAATTTGGTCAAAAAAGGTCGACTTATACACGGGTAAATA
Source organism: Trididemnum clinides (assembly GCA_963675345.1). NCBI lineage: Eukaryota > Metazoa > Chordata > Ascidiacea > Aplousobranchia > Didemnidae > Trididemnum > Trididemnum clinides. Next base: position 35,947,292 of record OY776291.1, read on the forward strand.
CGGTATACCTGAAGCCAGCTTGTTTGTCAGGAAGTTGGGAGTCAAAAACAGGTTCTACACGCCTCAAGAGTAATCACTCGAAAAGGTTGTAAGAAACGCTCAGCAGCAGTATGGGCTAGAATCTCTTTCAATTATCAGGTGCTTTGGCAGATTTTGGTACCAAGATAACTGTGGCCGGTGGCCATATTGTGGGGATTGTTTGGTAGGTGACGCAGGCTGTGTAAAATTTTTGAAGCCAGCTATTACATTTGGGACCGCAGTTCTTCAGAATATATCTGGCGGGATATTGTCTGGGCTTTGAGCTTTACCACACTTGATTAGTTTAATTGCAGAGGAAAATTTAGTGGACAAGAGAAGCATGACATAGAGACCTTTAGCACTGGGAAATAGTTTTTTCCTGTTTTTGATCTTGATTGCATTGTTTGTTAGTCTTTTAAAGGTGGCGTTAGCCAATGCTAAGAATGCGCAATTGCGCCGAAAGCGCGAAAAATTTTGCTATTTTGTTTGAAAATAATTTAGTACTGAAAACAAGTCAGCAAAGTTTGGTAAAATGGGCATGGGTTTTTCGTAACCCGTAGCTGCACCTACTGTTTCTCATCCTGGAGCTTAAGGTCCAGTTTCAGTATTCGAAAGATCCGGATTCGGACCGCGGTCCACCAGTTGAGTAGCCCTGCAATAGGAAGGTCGCTTATGACGTCACACATTTCGCGCCAAAAAAAGTGACTGACCAAACGCTGTGATTTACGCGGAAAGGTATAGGGCGAACACCAACTTTTGGGGATATTTTGAAAATTAATAAAAAATTGGAATGAATTGTTGCTAGTTGGATCCTCGGAAACAAATAAATTTGACCAAAAGCAATTTGGTGGAGATTAAGTCTTTCAGTTGGTTAGTCTAAACTCAGTACTGTGTGCCAATTTAAAAAAATTGCCCCTAAAAGAAGTGCTATCTAAATACCATTTGCTCCCCAGTTAAAAATAAACTATACCAATTAGATTCTAGTCGGTACATTAGCAAAAATAACCATTATTTGATCATTACTACCGGTACGGTAAGCTTGCCGGCAAGCTTGCTTATTGTGTCCTGGGGCAAGGCACTTAACGGGATGCCTCCATCTTTATGTGACAAACAGGTGGTGAGGCCAAGCAGTCTATTCGTCGTAGTGGCCCAGTGTGACGAAAGCCATGCAAATAGAGCATGAGCTCATACACATGAATAAAGGAATCGGTACCGTAAGGTTTTAAATTACCCTTGGTAATAGCCAAAAAAATTGTTTAACGAGTAGTTAAGGTCACCAAATCGCATCTGATATATCAATATGACTGGTCTGCAATGACTTTTGACAAAAAATTACTGATTTCATCCAGCATTTGACAAACGGTACAGAAGTCTGCCCTGTCATTTAGGCTACAGTAAAACTTAGGTTTTCAACTTTTCAGAATGCTTATTTAACTAAATATACTGTATAATATAACTTACAAATTACAATCAACTTAAGCTCAACATCCCCAAACACGCTGATTAATCGAATATGATACTCTCACAGAAGCTGGCTACAAATACCCCTGCAGGTTTAGCCCATAAAATTAGCCCAACTATTAGCAATAACAAACAAACCTTTGCACTTCTTACATTACTTTGACCTTAGATTCATTCCTTAACATCAGAAAAAAAACTTATTTAACGTTCATTTAACAACTGCCACGTTTTTCGATTTGATTTACAAAAAAGTATATCACTCGTATTCAATTCAATGCAAAATCACTCAAAGTGGTCAGCCACTTTTTTCGAAAGCGCATTTTGATGACGTTTGATCACGTGCGCGCAACCTTCCTATATAGTTTCATTTTTGTTTTTACAGTTTATTCCGCCTTATTTGGACATCAATATTCCGGACAACCGTTTATGACAAAAATCAAAAAAACCTAAAAATAATCAGCCCCTTGTTTCAATCAGTCGTTATTTGTTAATTCCAACAAATTCATTTCTCTGTTCAATGCGGACAAAATTTCTTGTGACCAAAATATGCGGATAAATGGAGCTAAATCAACTCGTTTTTCGCACGCAATAGTTCTAGATAAAACTGATATCTTTACACCAGTGTATTACTCTCCACTACAAGCTGAAAGGTCAGTAAAACAATTCTATAGGTGTTAGATAAACTAATATGTTTTTTATAGAAAAATGTCCCTGAATCTTTGTGGTGATTAATTGGAGCTTTACATTCCGCATCTTACCACATATGGAGAGGTTCTGTTTCTTATTTTTGATTTACCCATAACTTTAAATATATTTTCAATAACTAATAAAGTGCAAATTCCGGGTTTGAGAGCATTCTCGATTCCTGTTGCTCAGGATTGTTTTCCAACTTGAAACAACTCTATACTTTGGAAGAGCATAAAACCCTCAAAATGGTCCAATCACTCAAAAAAGTTTCCTTGAACGCAAGCACTGTTGCAAAATCTTCACCCCTTTATGCCATTTGTAAGTGTATTGTGGTGCAAAATTAAAGCTTTACCTTGATGATTAATTTTGTTTTCATAACAAAAGTTTAAACCTGGTGTAGTTTCTGGGCAGTAGTGTTTACTCCAAACTTCAAAACCCTATTATTAAACATTTATACTGAACAAGTACGCGTACAGGCAGTTATTTGCACTTGCTAGCTCCACCAAACAAATAACATGTACTTCAATTATAAAGTAGGCTTTAGTTCTGCATTAAAGTGATAAAAAATTCGAAATCTAAATGTGCACATGAAACAATTAATTCATTGTACATATTGTCCTTACACGTAGGTGTCTTCAATGAATCGACAGCACGTGCTTTGATGTATTACAGTATTATATATCCAAGTTTTGCTGGAACTGCTAATTTTGTTTCTTCTATCAACAACTTGAGGAAAGTGATGTCGTTAAGATTACTATCTAAAGGTAAGTGTATATATTGGTTTTGCAATGAATTGTTGGTATGATCTAACTAGTTACAATTGTTAGCAACTTAGCTCATCACAAAGACATTGCTTGTTGTTTTAGACGTTGCCTGTTCGAACCTTGATGCATCATTATGGGGTGCATCGATGGAAAAGGCACTTCACCAGTGCATTTGACAACGATAAATGTACGGTACCAAAATGTTTTTCTCGTCTAAATGTGTAAATAAATGCTTTAGCATAAGTGTTTTCTTCTTATGAAGACTTAATCTGAAATTTTAAAGTAACACCAATTTACTTTGGGTACTGTATATTTTTTCGGGTAGCATCAGTAGAATTAAGATATCAATTGTAGAAATATTTATTGGGGTTGTTAAACTAAATTTCCGTATAAACACACTTTTTCTTTAATATTATTTCACTTCAGGTTTCAGAAAAAAAACGATACAATGTGCACACCACTCTCTTTAAATACTTTTGTATTGCATTTTCCATATTATACACTTACGGGACCCTTAATTGCAGGTAGGCTTTTTTGGGGAAGGCGCTTGAAATCTCAGAGCGATGGAAAGCTTTAAGACAAGCTGGATTGACAGCCGAAAATTTTGAGGCTTACATGCAATCTATGGAGGCTATGATGGAGAACTTACACCCTACCTTATTATTCACCATGGCTTTACATACGTTCTTCCAGGAAAGTTTACCAGTGTCCAGTGACCCAATAGAAGGACGGTTTGGCTGGTACCGTCAAGTGCATGGTGGGAACTTTTATATGTCGATTCTACAGTTGTTTCAAACCGAGAAAAATGTCCATTGATTGAGTTTGTTACGGCAAAACACAGTACAAACTCTGACTTGATTGAATACCAGCACCAGTAATTTACTTCTGCAGAAAGGTAATGATGGCAGCTTGGACGATCTTGCCTGGCTGAAAAACAGGTGCGTGGAAATTGAAATCAATAAAGTTGGTGATGACGATGCATCTGTAACTTACTATGTCGCAGGCTATATTGGCGGGGTAATATTTAGACAAAGAAAATGCACTGCATGCAAACATCAGTTAATAGACTCCATCAAGATATCCCCACTTTGAATAATGTTTCTAATGGTAAAGATATGTTGCTGGCATTAGCTGGACGTGGGGGCTTATCTGCTTCAAAACATCACTGATTTGCAATTTGTATATGTGATTTTAAAAAATTTGTGACGATTATTGGAAAGAAGTAAATCAATACGCATAATAAAATTTGCAGTATACTAGTTGGTCTTTCTGTATCTAATTCTGAAAAGAAAAAACTTTTTAAATATTGTGTTAAAGAATCGCAAAGTAAATAACTTCACATAAAACTAGGTACAGTATGCTTTCCATTCCTTTTGCAGGATTTTCGTAGCAAAGTAATGAATTCTTTAAACTGCACACGGACTTTGTGGACACCTGGTGTACAACCGGACTCAACTGACTGACAGCCTTGCCGGAAAACGCCAGCAGAGCCGGATAGTTTCCTAAGAGTAGTTAATTGGTCAAAAGCCGTTGTAATGCAATCTACATCAATCGCATGTCTGCGTTATATTATTGAATAAAAAAACGTAAATAAATCGATGAAAGTTATTGTTAAGTAGCCTATTGCGTTTTGTGTTTGCCGATGCTTGTTCGGTCTTCGTTTTGACACAAGTGGTAAGCCATCTATAATTTATCAACTCTACACAATAATGGTATAAAAAGGACTACTCTACACCACAGTATAACCTATCTTAAGGGTTTTTCTCTTATTGTACGCTTCTGCCCCTGGTTTATGTACACCATTTCTTCAAAAGTTTAGCAACACTGTATGCAAACGGCAATCCTTTTGTCGAAAATAAGTTTTTGTTGAAAGATCTTTACAAAAACTTATTTTCGACAAACTGCCGTCCAGAGCAAAACTTCTCAAACTCAAAGAAACGTTTGCTTCCCTCTTGACAATGTTAAAAAAATCGGTGTCGCCTTTAATTCATGATAACCCTTTTTTTCTACGAAAATCAGTTATTTCAAAACGGTAATTTTCCCCACATTTTCTCTCCAATACAACATCGATATTAATTTTTCTCTCGGAAATAAAATTTTTTGAAGCATCGTCTCAATTTAAATGGATCCGGGGCACCGGATCCATTTTAAAAAATTAATTTTTTTTACCTAATTGAAAGGATTCGACGCACCGGGTCCCCGCACACACCTTGTGAACTTACCACATTCTCCCAGTCTAAAAACTTTTGGTCTAGAGCTACATATTGATATCCAACTTTTTTGAAATTGTTTGTTGGCCAGGAAGCATTACGTACGACTACATCACTTCGTAGGCTTGTTTTTCGCCTCATCCGTGCCTTGATGCCAGTAAAAAAGTAATAACCGCAATAGCCTTCGAAATAGCGAGTGGAAAATTTGCTTGCTGTAGTGTAGCCTAAGTAAATGGAGACCAGCGCGTTTCTACAAAAAAAGTTTTGGTTCTGTTTATGAATTACCGCTGAAGTAGACGTCGTCTCGAACAGATATGTTAATGCAGCGTTGAAACCATGGATCGCGAAAACCTCACAGGTGATTTCAGGGGAGAATTCACAGGGAGTTGTAAGGTAATGGCCAGCCCTCAACACCATGAGAGAAACAAAAACGTTTTTGAAAAATCTATTGGGAGAATTCTTTTGCAAATTCTTGATTCAAAATGTCAATTTAAAAAAAGATTTTTATATTAATTTGAATGCCAAAATGGGCAAAAGTCTCTTCTCATTTTTTGCTTTTCCATTTGCTCGGATTGAGGAGAAGATACCACTGCTCAGACCAGCACTCCAGTCGAATCAGAGCTCTTTGTGAAGCCTTCACAACAGCATGGGACCGAGAACCAGAAGGCCAGGTCGTCAGCATAAAGACAATAGCGGACGAAAGTAGGCAGAGACGTGTAGCGAGATCATTGATGAAGAGAGAAAAGAATAGGGCAAAGAACGGATCCTTGCCAAACACCTCTACGAACTCGCAAGAAGCGACTTTGGTGATTTCGATAAACCACGCAAGCGCACTTGTCGGAAAAAATATTGAGTTTATTAAACAAAACAAGAAAGGAGGCCAACCAAAACAAGCTTTTGGAAGAGAGTGGAGTGTCAAACAGAGTCAAGAGTTTTAGAAAAGTTGATGGCAGCAAGAATCGTCCAAAAGGCCGGCTTAGCCTTGTTGAACCCATGGGAAATGGACTGAAAAAGATAAAAAAATTTGATCCAAAGAGGACGGATTGGGGCGGAAAACGGACTGGTGGGGAGAAAAAACAAAGTTTGACATCATAAAGAAGAGTATATGGGATCGAATGATGCGCTCAAACAGCTCTGAGACGTAGGAGTTCAAACAGATAGGTCGAAAGAAAGCACGCGAGTCGAAAGGGTTTTCCGATCCTGTCAACGAGAATAACAAATGAAGACTTCAAGATGGAAGGAAAAGAATGTAAAGACCAGGAAGATTACCAAAAATATGAAAAAGATTTATGCCAGAGTGAGGGAAGTGCTTTAGGATGGGGTAGCCGGCTCTGTCTGGGTCGGTAGCGGTGGAGGATAAGAGGTTGGCAGTACCTGCAAGAAATTCAGTGGAGGTAAGCGGAGAGCAAAAAGAAGTACGCGACTCTTCGGGACACGAAGCCCGAGGTAGCTCAGAAAAAATTAGCCTTTGGCTCTGCTAGGTAAAAGTCTTTGACTGAGACCAATAGGTGAAAACCGAGGTAGTTGACAGAAACCAATGCCGTATCCCTGGAAGAGAAGCAGCCAGGTAAGTTAGGTTAGGAGGAAGATTTAGAGCCAGCAACGAATGTAAATGCGCCAGGCTTCTGTGGATGGAAGCAAAAGCTTTGCATGTTTTCCTAACGATTTCTTTCACTTCGGAAGATAACCAGGCTTTAGATTGGCCTTGAACGCAGCCTTTTAGCCGCATTGAGTGCCAAAAAGGTAAAGCAAACAGCTGCAAAGAATAGAAACGAGTATTCCTCTGCAAAAGAACGAGATGAATTGAGGTAATGTGTCAAGTTATCTCAACAAGCTTTCTTGAAATTGAGAGGAAGATGCTTGCGTGGTTTATCGAAATCACCAAAGTCGCTTCTTGCGAGTTCGTAGAGGTGTTTGGCAAGGATCCGTTCTTTGCCCTATTCTTTTCTCTCTTCATCAATGATCTCGCTACACGTCTCTGCCTACTTTCGTCCGCTATTGTCTTTATGCTGACGACCTGGCCTTCTGGTTCTCGGTCCCATGCTGTTGTGAAGGCTTCACAAAGAGCTCTGATTCGACTGGAGTGCTGGTCTGAGCAGTGGTATCTTCTCAATCCGAGCAAATGGAAAAGCAAAAAATGAGAAGAGATTTTTGCCATGCAAAAGCAAAAAAGACAGACGATCGATTTTAGAGTGAGTGCGCGCTGCCCTTCAGCTGTCGTTGAGAGAGCAGCACAGCGAAAAATGTTTGGTTCGGGGAAAGCCCAGGGTATCTGGTACCCTCGAGGAGGCCAACAACTATTTCGATGAGATCGGGAACCGCACTACCACGCTGAGGTAGCTGTTGAAAGGTCATCATTTCCTATACTGCAGGTTAGTTTGTTTAAGTTTTTCTGCTAAAGCTACCACCATATCGTAAGGTCTCTACAGATCTCAAAAGTATTAACAAGTTTGCAACTTTTTTCTCAGGAAATTGCTCTGTCTTTTCGTCTTTCTCACTCTCTTTGCCAAGAAATATTCATCTTCTTTACAATGAGATTACAATGGGTTTCTTCCGGTAATGACACGGCCAACGAGTTGGTTGGACGTGGTGCGCTGCTTCCTCCGCCTACCATCCCTTGTAGTCTCTCTCTTCTTACAGTGGTAACTACCTATTTCTTCTTTTGACCGGAGGCGAACTGTCTTACATATATGTTTGACAATAAAGCCCATCCCCCATCTATTGCAAAACTTGTACTTCCTTGTCCTCCCTCGTCTTCGCTGCAAAGGAAATAACTTTTTTTTTAACTCCTATTGATCTAGTATTGAAAATCTTTCGTATAGCGCCTGTGGTCATCCAACTGATACAACTTTTTATTTGGTTGTCCTGCCACACAATCTTTACGCGGCTCGCTTTTTGGCGAATACCTATTTACGACCTCTGGTCCAGCCCATAGAGAAATGCCCGGAGTCTAGGGTTGCGCGGTCTTCGCAATGCCCCTATCCAGAGGAAGAAACCGGATAACAATAACAAATCCGACTTCAATTTTATTGATCTACTAATTTACAAAAATGCTTCTGTCACGACACAGCACATCCAAGTGCAAGTGGTATATGTACAAAGCTATTTATAAAAAATAAACTTCCATACTCAAAAGAGAAAAGGTTTAGATAGAAATATACTTTCAAGGTAACTTGGAAAATCTTTTTGAAACATTAGCACCAACAGATCTTCAACGTAATAAACGCTTCAGCTATTCTAAGAACAGTTTATTGGTAGAAACTATTAATGGTGTGGTCATTACAAAATAGACAATTATACGATAACAAAATTTTAATGAATTACAATTATATAAGCAGTACGGTAACCTAGTGATATTTAAAAAATTCCAAACCCTCAAATTTTTGGACGTTGTTTTTTCTGAAAACATAATTTAAATCTTAGTAAAAAATCTAATTTACTATTGGAAAACTAGCCCGAAGTAAAACTTCGAAAAATGATCTTTGGTATTTCTAATGAAAAAAGCGCAGTTTTACATGTATACTATAATCTTGCGCTGCCATCAAGTGTCGAATAGCAATGTCAAGCTCAATAAGTGGCGATCACGATCTCAAATGTAATTGTTCAAGTTTAGGTCGTGACTGCAGCAAAAACCCAGTTTCTAGGGGAGTTGTGAACTTTTAATGAAAACAACAATTTAGAGCCCAGCACAGTTACAAAAACATTATACGGGGTGCTCCACATTTTCTTAAGGTTTTAAAAACTTTCTGAAAGGTATAATATAATGGTATTGTTATTTCCTGAACCATGTTATATTACAAACATATTGTGATTTGATATTGTAGCAACTGCATCACCATATGAGCGTATAAAATCAAAAACAAAAAACCGTCAAAACAAAAAATAACAGAAAAAAATAGTTTGAATCAAAATAAAACAAAATTAAGTTAAGCAGGCAGAAACTAATTGGTCTCGCATAACCCAGATCATGCACCTCTTCACTTTTTCTTCTGAGAAGCTGTTAAAGAAGAAGTGTACAAGAAAAGCTTTCTTCCCTTGGCCAGCTAAAGTGATCAGTTAAAGCTACACTCGAACTGTTGAAACAGACTCAACTGCCGAGTTGTTATGAACTTGGCTGATCACATCAATGCCTGGGCAAACCGAAATGAAGTTCACATCGAAACTATGGCTCAGAAGGATTGCATAAAAAATGTCCCTCTCATGCATTTTCCAAAATCACAAGACTCTTATGACAAAAATGTTTTAAAATTTTAAATTTACCTTAACTACTTCACGTTTCATTAAGACTTCAAAACCTCAAAGAAACTGTGGAACACCCTGTATGGAAATACAAACGTCAGTCATGGAATTCCTTGCATAAAAGCAGTTAAAAAAATCTCAATAAAAAGATGCTCAGGCGCTATGCATTTGCTTCTTTCATATTCGGTTTAAATGACAAACACAATCAGTAAATATCTACTAAATTACTTTCTACACAATTTTGAAATCTAACTAGGAAACGTAGCTCCCACCACCGTAATTAAAAGTCCAACTATTTAAGAACAAAATAGCGTTATAGTCAAGATTGATTTACTGCTACGAAGTAGGGCACCAGTAAAATATGCAAGTGCCATCCAGTTACATAAACACTGTAATTATATGAGGGTTTTTCTCCAATTGCTTCGTCGCCCAACTCCCAACTATGCTAAATTGGAAAACAAGTCCCGATGCATAACTACTACGTGAAGTTGATATCTTAGCTGTTTCCGACTTTCACCAGCAATCACGAAGAATTACTTTGATGTTAACGGCAGGAATTAATGCGACACAACGTAGTTTCCCAAAATGGTTTTATGGCAATGTTGTACCAAGCTAAAAACCATTAGCATTTCGGGAATAGAGCTATAATATCACTTCATGCAGTTTTTAAAACTTTTTAAAAATCCCTTAAATTCTAATTACACAGCTCTACGTAAAGCCCATAAAAATAAAAGGCCCTTTTGTGCCGAATTAATGTGTGTTAACATATTTGTTATTTCAAAAAAATTACAAGCAATTGCTGAACTAAACATGCAACAAAGAAAAAATCAACAAAAATTGAAAATATTTACACCAATGCGATTTATTCTAGTCACAAATTAATTGATTCCTTAGAAAATCTCTGAAGGCTATCCATTTGCCGTGAAGTTTTAATTTTAAGATGACTTTTTTAGCCAACCTATTGACTTTTTTTTCCGACACAATTTTTGCTTTTTGTGATTAGTGGACTCAGCGTCAAAACTATGTTACGGAGCTTGTTTGAAACACTATGCATTATGTAGCATCTTATTTCAACTCGATATGCCTTATGCGATTGTACTGAAACACTCAAAAAGGCTAATTAATAAAACATGCTTGCATTGGAAAAGTAAGAAATTTTTGGCTGGCGTGATTAGATTTTAAACATATGCTTGCCCGTACGCATCCCAAAAATCAATTATTCACTACCTACAACACTACACACATTTTAACTGCATTTGTCTGATTGAAAATACATTTACAGCAACAAAATCTGTTGAAAAATAAACAAGACATATGTACTTCGTTAAAAAACATGGAGATACTTCATACTTAATCAGAACGCAGAATGCAATCACACAGTTAAACCTGCAGCGTAAATCAGCACCTTTATCACCATATACTACCTTTGAAATGGTTAGTAGTAATTGTCACAACTTTATAGCGAAAAGCGGCGTTCAATAAAAAGAGCAAGGTGGAGCAATTTTAACAACTTAATGGCACAAGTAATGCCGCTAAAATGTATTGTTACAAAACTCATTAATATCAAATCGAAAATTAGTCATTTTTTCAATACTATAAAGTACGCTGCCGATGCGATACTCACCACATCAAACTTTTTATCAACAAGCGAACGAAAAAAAGCTTTTGAAACTAGTTAAAGTAACTCACACTAACTCGTAGTTATAAAGGATTGTGCTAAAATTTTGATTTTACAATTACGTTTTTTTATTAAAAACAACTTTTTGTGAACTGCTCTTGCTGTTATGTTTGACGTTCATAGTTATGACAAATCGATATATCACCCACACACAAGTTTTATATACAATAGCTACATGAGCCCGCGAGTGAATTCGTAACCACGTCGACGGATTTGTGCAAATTCATCATGAACAAACAAGACATCGAAGTCCACAATACTGACACATTTAAAACTTACTACTTAATAAAAACAGAAATTAGCTGAACTTACAATTACGAAATAAGATAGCCATTGCGGTCTGAAGGTGGCATATTTTACGAATGCTGGGCGTTGATGGATTAATCAAGACAATTTTTAGGCCGTTGTAGCTAGCTCAATCACAGCAAGGCTTACGTACCTTCAAACCTAACTGCATCAAAGCACTACTGTTGCACCAAAACGTCCCACTCAAGGCATACATAACTCAAAATCTAGAAATGAATTCTCAGTCACATAACGTTCATCACAAAAATTGCAAACCCACAGACAAAAATGGCTTATCTAAACAAATTAATTTTTGGTATAATTAACATTTGGCTACCCGTTCTTCAACGTTATACTGATGAGTGCTTTCGTTCATGCGTGACAATCAAATCACGTGACCTTCTCTTAACGAAGCAGCTTAGCGTCATAACAAAACTTTTGATAAACTATTTATCAAAAGTAACGCCGTATAACACAGAGATAGTCAAAATACGTTTGAGAATTTAAGACAAACTCACTGCAATACTTCTACCTACATACTTCTAGTACATGGTAACGATCGCAATGAATTACACACGCATTGATTTAAAACTCAAGTGTATAAGTAGCACTGGCGTCTTTTGCTCGCTCATACGACAGAAAAAGTCAATAATCTCTCAAACACACTGATAATTTTGTTAAGTTTTTATAAAGTCGTTAAGAAATAGTTAAGACACATCACTACTGCTTCCAGGTAGTGCGAAATTCCAAACAAAATCAAATTGTTGTATGACTGAGCTTGTGTATCTTAAGAAGAATTCATTTGGAAATTTGTGCCCCAAATTAAAGTGTCATGCAGTTATTTCTTTCATTATATATGAACCGCGCCAAACAGACATTTCCATTTTTTAATTGTCTTTATTTTGTGCGTAACACACATTCCTGATCAAATAAAGCTAAGTATCTTTAGAAGAAGTGTAAGGCATTCATTTTCTGGTCATATTTACTCTTCATAATTACAGCTGCTGACCTTTGGTAACATAGATTACAACAAACAACTGGATAAAAATACTTCACACTGCAAAGCATTCGGAATAGGGCGAGAGAATTCGGAATAAATACTTCAATTGCACCAACTACTGCACAACATCAGTAACACAAGGTGACGTCATTTACACCCAGCAACTAGCACAATGCTGATTTGATCGCAATATGCCGGTGTGTTGAAAAGAAAAGGCCTATTTTTTGTGCTTTATTTTTGGCATAGATTGGTTCTTGCAAATTGTATTAAGCTTGTTTGAACGAATGGAATTCACCTGGAAGTATTTTCAAGCCGGCATTAGGTGGCGCAAACCACTTGAAACCAGGAAAGATGAAAAATAAACCCAAACAAGTCAATAGCCCTTCATCCAGAGCAAAAAATGTAGTTATTGGTTTCAATTTAAGAATCGCTCTGGGCCAGAAAACTGTGAAACTCGTGTTGGATGAAGAAGTTCAGGGACGAAATCAAATCTACAACCATTAACATCACCAGATCAAATAACATGATATTGTAAAACACATACTGAAAATGTTTTCACAAAAGCCAATAGTAGCACAATACTTAAAATTACAACCATTTAATTATCAAATGTCAAGAACGTGTTCCTAATGCTAGTTGTAACTACATCACTGTTGAAAAAATAACCTATTCTGTAAAAAATAAATACTAGCGAACTATTGGGTAGTTTCGCATCAGTTATTGTCTTCAGGTGATTTTAAGGGATGCCATTGAGCAATAGGGCGCCGAGGGGAAGCTAACATGTCAGACCAATGACGTAATTCAGATCCTGATGAATTGCATCCCAGCACCAACTTGCCAATGGGGTCGTTCTTACCCATTCGATCGTAATCGTAAATACTGATTACCAGTGAGACTTTCTGTAACGAAACATTAAAATTTTATGTAAAAATAAAGCTATATTATATGCCAGAGCACCGGCTTAAAGCTGGGTAAATGATTAATTTTAATCGCTCAGCCTGACACATCTGCTGCGCTACGCTGTAGCAAGCACAGCGACATCAGCTACAATTTAGGAAGGGATGCAACCTTCAGAATCCTGCTGCGCAGCAAAACATAACGATACTGCACAGCAACACTAAACTATTTTTCACCTTTGATAATTTATTTACATACACTCTAAGCTCAACGTTTTCGGCTTACATCAAGCCCTTATCAAAACATCCATTATATTATTTACTAGAAATTAATTATGATATCGAGTATGTAAACAAACTGTCAAAAATGATGATTGATTTAGTATTGCTATGCAGTATCGTTTTGTCGATACAGTTACTTACAGAATTTGCTCAGAAGATAAAAGAGCAGTTTTTTTAAAACTTCTAACGAAGTGCTGACTGTTTTATGGTATAAAGCAACGGCTTATTAAAGTCACATTTCTTGGTCAAGAATTAAATTAGCTTCAATAGATGGTGCATATCCCTTCTCATGATTTGAAGAATCAGGGTAAAGCGACCATCAACGCCTCAAATCGAAAACTCAATCAAGCAAAAAGGAATATGTGGACTAGGTTAGGGGAGAGAGAACCAACCATTTTGAACTTAATCAATAGTCAGCCAGAATGTTGCAAGAGGCAATTTTTAGGCACCCACCAATAGCATTGCGCCTTGTGACTGATAAGGCAACCAATCTGCAATTTTTATTGTTAACATATCCAAAATGAATTGACACTTTTTTCTAATCTGAGTTGATCGGGTATGCGGTGTCAACCTCTATAACTTTTTTATGCCATGTATCCGCCTGAAGAAAGAGGAGGTTAACAACAGCAACTTCACTGATAATACTAGAGTGGCAGCCCCCAAGGCGGTCTGACTTTGGTACGTGCCCTGCTGACATGCTGGGTAAGCAGCTTCTCGAACAAGTTGATTTACATAATTAGTGTGACTAGGAGTGGTTCAAGTACAGCCCAAGTGAATAGGTTTTAAGCACAATTCCCACCAACACATTCTACAAGCGTTCGCTTAAGCTATTTTGTTAAAAATACGCTTGCTGAGAGCTCCCATATTTGACTACAAAAAAACATTCCGTTGTCTGCCTGATAAAGTCTGAACACCGATAAAACTATGACTAAAAAATACAGTAAGTGGTGTTCAGACATATTCAAATGTCATTTTCGACCTACTCACACTACTAATCCAAGTTATTCTCAGCTACTCCCGAGGATCATGCGATAAAAAAATAATGCCCAGCTAAATTTCCATACATCGACGTTTTAGGTTTAGCTGAAACCAGGTCATATCGATTCATCTTACAAATATTAGAATTAAAATTAACGCTGCAGTCCAACAAAATTACCTGAATTTGTTCAAATTGAACTTCAAATCCAAACGATTCGTTGAAATAAGGACTGAGAGTGTTTTTCTTAATTGTAGTTTTCTTTTTCTTCAAACGACGGTTGCCCTTTAATTAGAAAATGACTTCAGTTTAACCGGGACCACATTAAGAAAGGAAAAAGAGAGGGCACAACGCACTATTTTGGCAGCTGAACTTGACAACTTAAACAAAAAAAGTAGACTTTAGCTTTCCCTCAATAAATTTTAAAAATATTTGTCCCCAATAACAACGAGTATCGTGCATGAAAACAGCAATGATAAAAAATTCCGTCTGTTTTATGCTTCCAAATAGCCAGCTGAATACTTCAAATTTTTGTGAACTCATTCACATCTTGTTTCATGAGCAAGTCAAAAAATAAAGTCATTGAATATGACATAACGTTCAAGTAAAGATAGTAACTACAAATTTAGTTGAGATAACTGACGGATAATTAAAACGATATGGGTTCGACTCCCATCGGTATCGGTTTTAGATTTACGTGAAACAAAAAATATACCTACAGACAAATTCCGTTACGCATATTCAATTTGCAAGATTAAATTTAACAATTTATCCGTTTTCAGATTACTGTTATTAGGGAACGCTTAGCAATTATGAACTGTTATGTAAAAAAGCGATTCGCATTTGTGTCGAACTACATTCCAAACATACAAATTTTTATACATAAATTAGGAGACGTAGAAGGCTGTACCTGCATTAATGTGATTTTGACATAAGGATCCGACAATCCACCCATATCCATCTTTTTTAGATTTTTCGCTTCTAGAATGACGACTGTCAGTTTGCCTGCAGTTGGTACGTAACGCAGAGAGAAACAGATGTCGCCCAATTTATCCTGAGCAACAACAAACAGTAATTAAGGAAGTAATACGAACTAATTGAACACAGAACAAGCGGTTTATCGCTACTGGAGATTTATGCAAAAAGTAGCAAACCTGCTTTCATTTAGCACGAAATAAACCTAGAAACTTGTAGAGTACCATTTCATGAAACAGCAGCAAATATATATATAGTAATTCAATAGTTCGAAATATTCCTTTCGTACTGCAGAGTTAGCGGGTAGCTCAACACTAAAGTGCTTGGTGAAATCTTTTAGGGATACAACAAAAGAAGATTCTCAGAGAATTCTTATACACAATATTAGTTAGGTTAAATTGAGTTTTCAAGCTATTTGTATACAGAAGCTACAAGCATCATTAAAAGGTCATACTTCCATTGTCAACTATATTTTTCATCAACTAATCATAAGCAATATCAAAAGAGGCAGTGCTACAAAAAACAACGCTTTGAAAAAGAACGGACGAAAGTTTTGACTGTTTGTACATCATTAAAAGTAAGGCTGCCTAACCACAGGCCTGCATGTTGACTTGGAAAGTAATGTAAAAATCGCTTGCAACAGGTCATATTTGTTTTTGAGCACAGCTGCAATTTCAACGAAAAGCATTTTTATCATATAGTAATAATCATTTATATCATACTTATCATTCAATTTTCACTTTTTTTGAGTTTTAATTACGACGAAAGAGTAAACCAGCGACATTGTGCTCAATGTGCTGTCATCAAAATAAACTTGAGTTTTCGTTTAGCTGGAGTGAAACAAATCTTGTAAGGGAAATTAACTTACGTTTTGAGTGCGCAAAAAGCGACAGCAGGCAGTGGTCACTGGAATGCATAGTTATTATGACAAGGGAGGGGGAGCCAGTTTCAATCGATCATACATTTTAGAATATTAGCTATGACGGAGAAGAAACTTAAAGAGTAGAAATTAGCTACTACTATCGAGGGGTAGCAATGAAATAAGCACTGGTTCACAGTTCCTTTTTGTGAACTATCTTATAAGTACACTATATATAATTAAAATTACAAGTTTGAAATCAATTTGCCGTTTCGACAGCGAGTGTGTAATAGTAGCCATATATTTCACGTCTGAGCCGGCGAACCGCGGGAAAAATGACATAAAACCGATTTTCCTTCTTTCTTTCTTTCCTTAACGACCATTAAATTCCGGATGAAGGAAAGGCGAAGTCTCCCATAAGCTATTAAAGCCGATCCCTATATCAAGCTACATTCTCGGGGAAAATT
Organism: Trididemnum clinides; assembly: GCA_963675345.1. Lineage (NCBI taxonomy): Eukaryota > Metazoa > Chordata > Ascidiacea > Aplousobranchia > Didemnidae > Trididemnum > Trididemnum clinides. The sequence goes on from OY776291.1 coordinate 35,964,089, forward strand.
TTTTTGCGATTTTCTCTCAAACTTTAGCTATCTTCTACCATACCTCATACTACAGTAAAATAATTCGCCTATTCGAGTAAGCTGCAGTCAGAGCGGAATCATGCAATTTAGAAAGCGTAATACCTCAACAAACATAAGAGGCGAGAATAATACTAATCTCCTTGATCGACCAGTACTGTTGGGTGTCATCACAGCACCGCTTGTCACAGCACTTAGCCATAACTTGCCACCACCCCACTAGCCAAGCGGGGAAGTACCACCTGTCTGTCGCATAAAGATGGAAGTATCCAATTTGGTCTAATTCTGAAAGACAATCTTCCAGCAGCACATCGGGACTTTAGTTTACATAGGCAATTTTATAGCGAAACAAATTCGTAGAAATTTTCGACCTTTATCAACAAAAGTTATTTTCTTATTATAGAAGCAGGAAATCAAACTCACACTTTCTTTGTCGTTTTCGGCACTGACCAAGTCTCGCCACTCGTTAATTACTGATCCAAGATCAATTTGATTCATTGGTATTCGTACTTCACCAATGATATCGTGTCGGGAAAACCGATCGAAATCATACACAGCCATCACTAAGATCTTTCCACCAATTTCATTGTATGGGATCTAAAAATGCATAAAATCGATATGACAGAGCAATATTGGGCACAAAACATGACTGCAAAAGCGAAAGCCATGGTTTATCCAGTAATAGCTAACAAAGCGTACCTAAATTCACCAATATTAGAGGTTAACATAGTGAAGATGCAAACCCAATATGTTGTACACTACGGTAAGAGACGGCTATCGGGTACCCATCATAAGCACTTCGCCTTGTTAACTGTTGGTGTGAGGCTGTTACAAGCACCAAAAAAAACGAAAAATAAATATTAACAACTAAGGGGCCAATGCGCTAGCTACTAGTTTGCTGGTATACTGTATTAACTTGCATAAAAATATCCACATGTCATTAGTGCATCGTTTTTTAAAGATTCTTTACGTTAGTTCGATCAATACAAAGCGAGAAAATAATAAATAAATAATTAATATAATGCATTATAAGAATGACATTGCAAGTTTGTCACTTTCAATTACACCAGTAGTTCTCAAAATTAGATCCGCTAGGCAGTTTATAAAAACGATGAAAAAAAATTGCCGGTGAAAATTCTCCGCGTTGCCCATGATTTATAGGCATTGCAACTAAATTATTGAGCACGCTTTTATTTCGCTCGTATTGTTTCCACTTTTGACACAGACTGGCAATGTTTGAAGTGTCACAATTAACTGCTTTCTATAATTTTTTCGTTATAACTTGCGTTAAGAGCTACGCTTTAGTTTTATCGAAGAAAAAACTTGCTCTATCTGAAAACGATGCCAACTTTTTGATTGTTGTTGTTGTTGTTGTTTACCCGACCCCTTCCAACGGATGGGGGCATGGCGGAAGACCATGGAGCTCCAGAAGCCGGCCAACTCCCAAGGGTATGGACCACAGGTCGTAAAGATACAGAGAGTCGCCAAAGAGTGAGCGGCCCAGAGAGTCCGTAGCTGGACAGTCCAGAATGAGATGAGAGGTGTACTGGGACGAGTGTCCACAGGCGCTGCAGGAAGGATTCTCGATTCTGCCAATCCTAGAGAGATAAGAACCTAAGAGAAGGCCGTGTCCGTTGCAGCAAAGACGAGAGAGGACACAGCGAGCATGACGAGGGAGCACAAGTTCCTCGGTGGAAATCGAGGGAACCTGTGTGTCAAAGAAAACTTTTTGATTCGTTTATTAAAATACCGCCGATCTTTGATTTGCTACAGATTCTTTAGATGGAAAATCGGGATGAAGATTCTTCAGGTGATCCAGAAGTAAGCTATTTATTCGTAGTCTTATTTGACGATTTGGTGGACACTCTTTCATATTTATTCTTGTGGCATTAAGGTTTTTGCCTGCGCTGTTTGCTTTATTCGGCCATAACATGAAAAAGGGCTCTGACTTTCCTCAAGGTCATATAACCTAATTCAATAGGCCCCTATTGCGCTATTTCCTAGCAAAAACGTTCGAACTTAATCCAGTTTTAGAAATTGATCCAATTATTATTTTATTTTAATGTTTTCTTAAACTTGAGGTTTCATTATAGTTAATTTTGGAAACCCTCAGTGAAGCACGGGAAAATTAATTTTCCCGTGCGCAATAAAATAGCGCAATTAATTTTCCCGTGCTTCACTGAGGGTTTCCAAAATTAACTATAATAAAATCTCAAGTTTAAGAAAAGAGTAAAATAAAACAATAATACACAATAATAGCATCAATGCTTCACCGGAGGTAGAATACTGAGGCTGTTCACCCAGCAGGTCGTAAGAGGCGACTTTTGAGTACCAGCCTATGTTTTTAACTAAGGTTGGGAACCCCTCGTGTCTAAAAAACTGAAATTGGAGGTAAGCAAGGGCATGCTCTACGAAAAAGAAAAAGGCTCCAAAAACTTACCTCATGAAAAAGCTTGATAAAGATTTTTCCCCCAGTCCCCGGCAGCACTTAAATGGGCAGGGGGTGCAAAGAATCTCCAGGCTACAGAAATTTGAGGTAAGATTTGGAAGTTGGAGTGTTGGAAGTTTTTGTGGAAGAGGTGAAGTGGGCAAACAGTGTGTGTAAACGGAAGTGTGTGAAAGAGGAAAGAAGACTACTCAAATTCAGTGATGAAAAGAAGTTGTGTGTGGCATGCTACAAGCTTGTAATTAAGTATGTGAAAAGAAGAAAGGTGGGAAAAACCATGGGAATATGTGGTGGTGCAATGAGAAAGTGAAGGAAGCAATACGACAAAAAAGTGGCATACAAAAAATGTGCAAAAATCGATTGGAGGAAAACAAGGCAAGATATAAGAGCATCAAAAATCGAACAAAGAAAGTGGTTGCTAATTCTATGAGGAAAGAAGCTGAGTAAGAGTTGACAAAATTGAACAAAAATTCAAATAGCATTTTCACACTGGTGAAGTTCATGAAAAAAGATGGGAAAGATATTGAAGGAGGTAGATATATGAGAGGAGCAGATGGACGATTAGGTTTCAGCGAAAAAGACAGGAAACGAACATGGAAAAATCGCATGGAGGAGATCATGAATAAAGAGAATGATTGGGAACACGTGACAGAAGCTAGTTATGGTAGAGGGACCTAATAAAAATTTTATCCGCAAAGAAATGGCAATAGCAATAAAGTTAATAAAACCAAGAAAGGCAGATGGACCCTCTGAAGTATGTGCAGAGATGATATCTGCTAGTGAATAAGAAGGGGTTAGTGAAATGGTGAACTTTTGCCAACGCGTATTTAATGGAAAAGGAATACCAGATGAATGGCAAACGAGTAGGCTGGTACCAATTTTCAAGAAAAAGGGAGGAGTTAGAAATTGCTAAACTTACAGGGGAGTAACAGAGCTCGCCATGAAGATCGTTGAGAGAGTGCTGGATAGAAGGATTCGAGAATTAGTAAATATTGACAAACGCAGTTTGGTTTTGAGCCTGGAAAAGGAACGACAGACGCATTGTTTGTAGTGCGAATAATGCAAGAAGAATACAGGGATAAGAAAAAAAAGCTGTACATATGTTTCGTGGATATTGAAAAGGCATTTGATAGAGTTCCAAGAAACGTGATACAGTGGGCAATGAGAAAGAAAGGCTTACCACAAGTAACTGTAAAAGCGGTGATGAGCCTCCATCATGGAGCAAAAACGAAAATTCGAGTGGAATCTAAGTAATCTGAAGAATTCTTGGTACAAGTTGGTGTGCATAAGGGATCGGTGTTGTCGCCACTGCTTTTTGCAATTGCAGTGAATGTATTCTCGGAAAATGCAAGAGAAGGATTGATGAATAAAATTTTGTATGCCGATGACTTGATTTTAATGAGTAAAAGTATAGCGAATTTGAAAAAGAAATTTTTGAAATGGAAAGAAGCGTTTGAAAGCAAGGGGCTGAAGGTGAGCCTCAAGAAAACCAAAGTAATAGCGAGTGGTTCGAAAGGTGAGGTACTCAAGAGTAAAGTTAATCCATTTGCCAAATGCGGCAAGAGGGTGATGAAAAATTCGGTGATCTGCACAAAGTGTGGAAAATGAATACAAGGTAAATGCGCGAAAATAAAGAGGGTGACTTCAATTCTGGCAAAAGGTCTTGTTTGTGAACTATGTGTTGATGCAATGAATAGAATTGTGGAACCAGATGAAGAACCATCACTTTTTGACCAGGTTGACTTTGCGAAGAATTTTTGTTATTTGGTGGACAGGTTGAACGTTAATGATGGAAGTGAAGCAGCAGTGACAGCAAGAACGAGAATTGGATAGATAAAATTTAGAGAATGTGGGGAATTATTTTATGGGAAAAAGTTTTCGTTAAAAACGAAAGGGAGGATTTATCAGAATCGCGTAAGATTAGCAATGCTATATGGGTGCGAGACATGGTGTCTAAGGGAGAATGACATGGCAGTGTGTGTCAGAAGAACTGAAAAAGAAGTTGATTGAGAAAAAAGGATATGAGTTTGCTGGGTTTAAAGGATACTTTGGATGGACTAGCTAAGGCGAGTGGAGTACGATGGTATGGGCATGTTTTGAGAAGAGATAATGGTGATGCTTTGTGAAGAGCACAGGATTTTGAAGTGGCAGGAAGAGCGCGTGGGCGACCGAAAATGAGGTGGAAAAGACAAATCGAAAAACCTATTGATCAGATTGGACTGAAAAAGGAAGATGCCATTGACAGAACGAAGTGGAGAGATGGTGTTTACGAACTATCAAGAAACATGAGGTGAATCCGGCCATCTGCGTAAACGGAGACAAAACCGGATTTAAAAAATAAATTTAAAAAAAACGGATCTCAACTTTTCCTAATTCCGACCTCCCTACTTTCATATGATTAGTCTTTTGCGCCAATACAAAGAGCCTATCAATTACAAATATCAGTACAGGGCTTTTTACTATTTACGTTCACTGTCACAATGACAGTGGATAATTTTGCTGCCTCCTGCTGTTCTCACTATATAGTAGTATATACAGTCTAAAATGACATTGTGATGTCATTTTTGATTACGACGTAACAGTGCTTTTCAAGGGATTCAAAACCAGAAGAAAACAGCATGCTTAAAAACACTTTGATGAATAATCGCTTGTTGCACTTTGACACAGCGTAAGATGCTACCGAATTACCTTAAGCAAAAATTTACGTTTCTTGAAACGCAATCAATTAAAAAAAAACATCATGGGCAGTTGCGCATTGCCACTACATGTCTGCCAAGTCTATCGAGTCCCTGCCAACGTCTTGCTTGCCTTGTTTTTATCATAGGCGTTCTAAAACTATACAAACTTTCATCCGTTAAATTCAACAAGTGCGTGAGAGCATAGCAAAGTTGTGAGAGGGTGCCAACGTGATTGATATGTATTTCCAGGATTAAGCTATCAAATACTAAGACCACTTTTTACAACTTTTTCGTTGCTCTAGGCGTATTTGCATGAGCTAACGCCTCAGGCTGCGCGCATGTTGCTGGGTCCTGGCATCAACGCAGCCAAGCAAAGAGCAAACTAACCCGAAATGAAGCACTCACACTTCAGTAATTGCAATAACAGGGCCCCTACTATTAATGTCGAGGTTAAAGAATATCAAATCAGGTGGCTGCACCGACCTCACCCAATTGTAAAAGAAATTGCTTCAACATTTAAATTATACGTACCTCGACACAAACATGCTGTTACAAAAGATAAAACAGGACCATCTTTACTCCTCCTCTTTTTCTAAGATCTCCAACCTTTCTGCTTGGAGTAGGCTAGATTTTAGAATTAGAGGCTTGAGTTTTAGATGAATGTTTTTGAAAATTTTGATAGATAATGCCAAAGAACAATGCTATCGAGAAAGAATAGTCAAAACGTACCAACGATTTTAGTTTTTTTTTACCGGCGTGATGGTGTAGTGGTTAGAGCGTCCGCTTCGCAGTCGGTAGACCTGGGGTTTATTTTCCCAAGTCGAGTCATACCAAAAGACTTTAAAAACTGATACTCACAGCTTCCCTGCTTGGCGCTCAGCATAAAAAAGGGATAGTGTGGAGAACAAGGCGGCAAGCTTGCTTGTTGTGTCCTTGGCAAGGCACTTAACGGGACGCCTCCACCTTAATGTGGCAAACAGGTGGCGTACCCGTACTTCAATTACAATTGTGTAGTTACTCAGCCAGCATGTCGTAAGAGGATGCTTTTGGGCATCCACCAGCGGCAGTCCGCCTTGGTGGTGGTGGGGCTACCAGTCACTCATGACAGCTTCGAAATGGGCTACCATCTTTCCCCTAGCCTAATTTCAATTAGGTTGACGGCATGAACCTGGATTGCCGTTCGTGCCGTACCTCCATCCTGAGGAAGAGAAAAGGTAATCACAACAACAACAATATTTTAGTTTTTCTAGACATTGCAATTTTGTGACATGCAGGCACCAAAGTTTTTAAGCGTTAGACTACATTTCATAAACGTTTATAGAGACTTCAGCTTTTGATGAATCTCTATCAAGATTAAGACAGATAATGTAAAACAAGGATGCTTGCAAGGAAAAGTAGTCAAAATGTACCAAAGACCAAAGAACTAACTTCTTCGGAAAAACTCCAAATTTCTTAGGTCTTGTAGGATAATTGTGCGGAAAAAAATGAAAATGATGTGTGGCAACCAATTTTTGATCAGCCATTACAAGCAAGCTCATAGCGTTAACTAAATATGTTGTCAGAACTGTTACAACTTAGATGCTTTTTAGTTATTCGCACAAATAAACAACATCCAGCCTTTACTAAAAAAACTAAAGGCGATATTGAGAAATACTGAAACCGTTTTTATGTGCTCCGGTGCTAACAGTATAGCGGTTTTGTATGACGAATACGCACTAAAACAACAAATCGATACATAGCTATTAAGACGGGGCACTGCAGCGATAGCCAACGAAGATTTAGCACAACTACAATTGATGTATTGTGCTTATGTTCGAGATCAGATGTGTTTTTAAAGTCTTCGCTGACAAAAGCTTTTCCACATGATTGCCCATCTAACCTTACGCAATTTCAAAAAAGTCATTTATTTTTAATGATCATCAAAAGAGAAATCATCTAAAGCAGCATTGCCAGATGTGCTATTTTTCCGCCAAATTTGGCTATTTTTCAAAAACTTTGGCGGGTAAAAATTAGCTTTTGGCCAAGGTTTTGATTATTTTTGAAAAATTTGAGATCTGTACTTTGAGATGTACTCCAGTGCTAGGTTATAAAGGATATGCGTATTACATCATAGAACCTATCCGTCGCGGTGCATTTATGGTCTTTGGTACCAGAATCGACAAGCTCTTCAATAAATCTTGTGGAAGAACTCGACTTCAGTGATTTCTGATCAGCGAATCATGTGACATTACTGCATTTATCATTCCTAGTTGATCTTACTACAAATTTTGAAAGTGGTCCTTTTTTTTATTACTCTTGCCTTTTAACAATGTTGCCCTTTGTTAAGTGTTTCCAATTTTGCATTTGTACTTGGTTTTACCGTATAAGGGTTTAATGTTACATTTACAGATTTTGTAGACAGCTTTCTTTATGCATCAAGCTTGGCTATTTTAGAGTATTGATTTTTATTGAATTTGGCAATGGAGCTTTCAAAAATCTGCCAACTCGGATCTAAAGGAAAGCAATCCTTTATATAGAAGCAAGCTAATCTATGTTGGTTATACAAGCCTATACGAACTAGCAAGATTGGCTATTCTGCTTACTTTGAAACCGAAACTTTCATTGAAAACAGGATTGAGTGATTTTCTGTGGACTTTTGTTTCATACTTCTTTTTCTTGTTTGGAAGCATATAAACCTGATCAAGAACACTTTTTATCTTCAAAAAATTAAACAGTTCAGCACAGTAGTGCAAGGTAAGCAACGTTACCAGTTTGTTTCATACGGTGAACTGCAACATTACTGCAAAGTGTATTAATTGTCAACTCCAACAAGCTAATAATACATCAGCATTGCATAACTGCACAGTACTGTAACTAACACCTATCTTAGCTCGGTAATTAAGTTACTGACTGCAAGACTTTAAAACGATGTAACAAACTTCAAATTAAATTCAAGTTTACATACCTACGTAAAAAGCTTTATTGCTGCCACGTCATCAGCTTTTTGTCATCACAAACACCAAGTTTAAAAACTAAACTTACCAAAAAGCTGTAAGCAAGAGGTATAAAACAGGAAGAAAAACATTCTACCAAGAAGTATTTAAACTCCGGAAATGTACTGTAGTTGGCAGCTTAACTAGCTGATTAAGCGGACTTTTGTTTAAAATGCGTTATGGTTCAGTTTCAGAAAGAGGTTACTTTCAAAAAAGTACAATTTTGGTACATTTTAAAAGGGGGCTCGTCTTTTCTTTTTCAAAACTACCTCGAAAGTTAGCAATACCCCCCTTACCTTCACATAAGGATCTGAACCTCCGCCAACATCCATGTCAGGAAGCTCAGCTGCTTGAATGATACCAACTGTCAGCTGAAACATACAGCCATCATAATATACATGTTTACGTTGTATTCGAATTGACAAACCAAGTCAAAATACCGTATGAAAAACATCTATAAAGATTGTCCCTCTACACCAGGGATTTTCAACCAGCTGGAAATAACAGAGATTGCAGGTGAGTCATTAGCAATCACCTTAAACCAGACGTTCTCAAATCGGGCGTGGCAGTGCGTCGCAAGCAAACACTCTTGATGCATAATTACTGTAAATAAACGAGTGTTAACTTGGTGATCTTCGTATTCGTTTTGGAGGTCAGTTTTGTGGAAGACTTTTTTGCCCTCCTTTCCGACTTGAACTTTTATTTTATATTTTCATTCTACTTCTGTAGAATGCTTTTTTGTCCCATTAGACTCATAACTAGGTCCCGCTAAAGTCAGTAAAGTCAAAATTTTTTCAGGATCTTGTTACATGATCAAACGTGTACTAACGTTCGTTTCAGGTGTTCAGGAGTCTGTTATGGTACATTTTATAAGTCAAAATAAAGTCAAAATTTTGCATTAAGTCAAAACTTGTCAAATTGTCTTCATCAAAAATTTCCTTACAAAAACGAACAAATTCAGATTTTTTTATATTTTTTTGAATTTTTGAGCTGCTATTAAAATTTTATGCGCAGTTTTATTTGATTTTAAACTTCTCAAATAGTTGCAATGGTAAAAATGCGTGAGGTAATTGAGAAGGAAATAGCACTTATTATGCATGAAATCGTCATTGTTGATGCATAAACACATAATTGTTAGACAATTAATCTATTCCTATAAAACCTTTGCGTTCTTTACACGTGGTCTTTTCAAGTCGTAGCTTGCAAAGCAAAGAATGCCTAAACAAGCCAAATCTTCTACAGCGAAAGTTAGGCAAATTTGCCAGGAATATCCGGATGAGTTTTCGGCAACTCCTGCCCGCAACTTGCGATGCAACCTTTGCGACGTGTTAGTCAAATGCGACAAAAAGTTTTTTGTGGAAAGCCACCGAAAAAGTAAGCAACTCCAAAGAAAATTGGAGACGAAGAGCAAATCCCAAAGTAAGCAAACCTTTCTACAACTCGATCAAGTAAACTTCAAGGAACAGGTAGTCTAGCTGCAGATATCCAACTTCATAAACTGAACCATCCTTCTTTAAAGTCTCTGTTTGCTACCATGGAAAAAGTATTGCCTTCGGAGACTGCAGCCCGGGCATGTGTTGCTAAATTAGCATCCCAAAAAGAAAAACAAATTCAAAAATTACTTCGTGACAAAAAAATTTTTTAAATTGTGGATGAAGCAGAGATTTTTTGCTAAACAAAAGTATATTAGTGTGCTTGTGGGCAGCTTAGATGCCCCAAATCAGATATTCCTGTGTGTGTGTGTGTGTGTTTACCCCTCCTCTTCCTTGGGATGGAGGTACGGCATGAACGGTAATTCAGGTTCATGCCGTCAACCTAATCGATATTAGGCTAGGGGAAGATGGCAGCCCATTTCGAACCAGTCTTGAGTGACTGGTAGCCCCACCACCAACAAGGCGGACTGCCACTGGTGGGTACCCAAGAGTCGTCTGACATGCTGGGTTAGCAACTTCACAATTATAATCCGGTGAAGTACGGGTACGCCACCTGTTTGCCACATAAAGGTGGAGGCGTCCCGTTAAGTGCCTTGCCCAAGGACACAACAAGCAAGCTTGCCGGCTTGTTCTCCACACTATCCCTTTTTTATGCTGAGCACCAAGCAGGGAAGCTGTGAATACCATTTTTTAAAGTCTTTTGGTAAGACTCCACTTAGGGAATGAACCCCAGGTCTACCGACTACAATGTGGACGCTCTAACCACTACACCATCGCGCCGGTATCGCGCCCTCGTTGATTGCCATCCACTTGACAGCGGTAGTAATGTTAATAGCAGTATTATTCTGCACACTGTGGATGACATATTGCGACAACTTGAAATAAAACGCGACAATTTTTCATTGTTCTTGACTGATGCTGCTCGGTACATGTCTTTGGCAGGAAAGACATTAAAGGAATTGAACCCTTCTTTGATGCATGTCACCTGCGTTGCGCACTTACTACATAACTGCGCTATGTGTGTGCGTGTTCATTTTAAAAAATATTCATGAAGTAATAGCAACGATCAAGGCAGCAACAATCAAAAACAAAGATCGCAAGAAAGATTTTCATGATGCTGGTCTGCCATCTCCTCCTGACGGCAACTTGGCTTTGAGCTGCCTTATATTACAGTGAGAACCTTCCAGCTGTTCGTACCATTGTCAACAATTGGACAAGTGCAAGCCTCTTAGTCAGCAGAGCAAAAGACGCTATCAATGTGGAAGATTTGGTGCCGGACTTGGTTAAAATAAATCAATACCGAACTCTAGCAGCCAACGTAGAGTTCTTAGAAGGAAGTGCCTCCACGATAACCGAAGCATACGGGCTGCTGAAGAATGTGCAATTCGATGATGATCCGTGCGCAATTAAAAATTACAATAAAAAAACGACTATCCAACTCTGATTTAGAAACAATAATAAACTGTACCAACTTGACAATTGACCCAACACGCTACGCACTATTGAAAAAAGCCCAGCCAACCTCTGCCGCTGTTGAGAGGTCGTTTTCTATGCTCAGTAAATTACTGAGAAAAGACAGAAGTTTTGATGTTAAGAACGTAAAAAAATATATGATGCTGTATTACAATAAAAAGTCCTGGTAATTATACTGTGTGGCTTTCGTTAAAAACATCATAGACAGACTGTTAATGTACAGTACAGTTGCGATAACAACGCATTTTTTGTATTACACACTAATTGATACCGGTACACACAATGGCTCGTTATCCTAGGTTTTGACGTCATGCGTCGCTTTGTTGCATTAGCTTCAAGACTGAGTGATTAAGAAAATGTTTAAAGTAGGCCACCTTCTTCTTTAAAAACTTATGTAAATTGCGGGTTATTAAGCATTTTTAATCAAAAAAGTGCAACAAGACAAATAATAGGCGAAAGCGGTTAGGTCAAAATAAAGTCAAAATTTTGCTAAATTAAGTCAAAAATATATTTTTTTAGGTCAAAAAATAGTGGCTCTACTCATAACCTTTTTTATGAAGATCAACTTAAGCAGTACAGCGTTTGTTTTCACACATGATTGCATATACGTTTAAGCAAGTAACAAAAATTTAAAATCGATTGGAATGGTGGAAGATAGACATTCGGTCAAAGCTGAAAATCGGCAATGACGAAAAAGTTCAAGAACCACTGCTCTATAAAAAAGTATGTATATTATGGAATCAAAAAAGAGTGCGCCACGTCACCAAACTGGCTAAACAAAATCGCAATTGTAGAGAATATGACCGGCAGGAATAGGCAATGCGCAGCGCTGAGCAACAAACATGGAAGGTAAATTTAAAACATAAAATTCATTTCAAATCCCGCTTTAACCTACCACAAACTGTTCCAACAATCATCTAGATCTATGTCTTGGCAGCCTTTTAGCAATTACAACTACCGAAACGTTTTGATATTATGTATTCACGTCGGGAAAACTACGGACTTCGTGAGGACATGTACCGCGGCTTGCACTATTCTGCAATCACCTTTCATAAGTCAAATTAAGGGTTTTTAGTTCATGAAAAATTTTCAAAATCGTGACTTCGGTTCAGGCATGTGAGATAAAAAAAATTACCTTCAGTAAAATCTCAGTAAAACCCAGTAAAATCTCTACAAATTTTACGTGTCCTCAATTTACAAATTGCTCATTAAAAATGTAGTGCTGAAGAACAGTCATCCTGATTCTTATACTAACGACGCATGAAATTGAAGTGTCGCGACTCTCCTCAATCAGTCTTTTAGTGATTTTCATAAAAGTCATCATGACTAAAAAAGCGCTCCGGCTTCACCGATGTCAACCAAATTCCAAAAGCGTGATTAACTAAAAGTTTTTGGGAAGCTACTGCTTCATTCTTGAAGACGACATATTTTTTCAAGCTCTCAAAATTTTCCAACAGGGGATAAATAATCAAATTTTGAAATAAATCTCGAACGACTATATTTTAGCGATCATTCAAAAATTCGGACGAAAAATGGAAACTATATAGGTATTACTCGACTTGGGAAAATAAAACCCAGGTCTACCGACTGCGAAGCGGACGCTCTAACCACTACACCATCGCGCCGGTCACTACCCCATCGCTTTTTTAGTCTACCCTCTTCAATCATCATTTCTTTTCAAAAGAACATAAGCAAACTATATTTTGGTAGAAATTAAATCTGTTCTTAAGTTCTATTGGTGTGTAATAACCACCCAATTTACTTTGGTGACGCCTTTCAGACGTTTCGTCGGTCTGAATGGTAAACATCATCAGAGCAAAAACCTTTAAGTTATTTACAAAAACACCATGTCAATGAAATTTCAATATGGCTACGCGTGCAGGACTCACCAGTTATGATTGTCGAATAATTAATCAATCAAGACGTAATAGTCAAAGGTGGAAGTAACATCAAAGAATTAACATGGTGTAGTGGTTAGAGCGTCCCCTTCGCAGTCCGCAGATTTGGAGTTCATTCCCCTTGTCAAGTCATATCAAAAGACTTTAAAAATAATGTCCATAGCTTCCCTGCTTGCGCTAGGCATACAAGGAATGTTGTGGAAAACACGCCAGCAAGTTCGTTTGTTGTGTCCTTGGGCAAGGCACTTAACCGGACGCCCCCACCTTTATGTAGATGATAGGTGGCCCAGACACATCGGAAATGGCAACTCCCAAGCGGGTCTGGACATCCCGTTCAAAAGACAGCCATGCAATTCGCTTTCTCGAGAATGAAGGATAAACATGGACAATACAAAAACCATGGACTAATTGAATGGAGAACATACACGATGATGGCGTAGGAGCAACAGTATATCCCATCGCCTGATTAACTTCTTGCGCGCAAAAAGTAAGGCTTTACCATCGTTTTTGTTCATGTCATGCGATCTTTTGTTGATAAGCTATTTTTCTGCGAAAATACGTTTGGAGTAATCTTTGAGATGGCGGTTGGATTCTGTGATCCAAAGTAATGAAGTTTTCACAAAAAACAAATTCTTCCGATCTTTAGAATTTAATGGTCCTCTTGCGTTCGTCTAATGATGACTTCGAATCCCGTTTTGTTTAGCCTATGTCAATAATTTTGCAGTCATGACACGAAACTTGACATACTATGCCTGATATTTCCCTTTCGTTGAGGGGGTCTTTGAAATTTACCAGCAGTCAAAGGAGGTTTTGTGGCTAGTTTTATTCCGATTTCGTCAAAGACGCGTTAATGGTTTTCAAACGTTTCACGAGCATACGGCAAGCAACTAAATTACGTAAACGATACATTTCTTGAAGAAACAGAATTCTTGGTAAGTTACGAGAACAACTCAATGGAAACCAGCGCAACAATAACGCAGGGGTGTCAAGCTCACGGCCCGCGAGCCGCATGCGGCCCTCGGAGCCTTTCAGTGCGGCCCGCGAGACGATTCTGAAATTACCAATGAATTTCGGCAGTATTGCAACGGATCATTGTCGAACAAACGCTTGAAGCTCTGATCACAGGCCACACTAGAGAAGTACAAATTTTTGTTATTCGGAGATAACTTTATTGATGCTGGAAAGGTGATGACTTTTTTTTCGGGCTGCATTACAGAGATGTTGTTGTTGTTGGTTACCCGACCCCTTCCAACGGATGGGGGCATGGCAGAAGACCATGGAGCCCCAGAAGCCGGGCAACTCCCCAGGGTCTGGACAAAAGGTCGTAAAGATACAGAGAGTCGCCAAAGAGTGAGTGGCGCAAAGAGTCCGTAGCTGGACAGTCCAGAATGAGATGAGAGGTGTCCTGGGACGAGTGTCCACAGGCGCTGCAGGAAGAATTCTCGATTCTGCCAATCCTAGAAAGATAAGAACGTAAAAGAAGGCTGTGTCCATTGCAGCGAAGACAAGAGAAGACACAGCGAGCATGACGAGGGAGCACAAGTTCCTCAGTGGAAATTGAGGGAACCTGTGTATCAAAATACTTCGAAGAGACAGTATGCCTCCAGTCCGAGAAAAGACAAGAGTGGATACGAGAGATAAGAGACTATAAGGGATTGCGGAAGGCGCAAGCAGTGCTCTCTGTCTGGCAAGCTCATCAGCCACGTTGTTCCCCGGGAGAAGCGAGTGTCCAGGAACCCATTGTAGTCTGATAGAACAAGAGGAGAGAGAAGACAGTTCCTGCCAGATCTGCTACAGAGTTTGGGATAAGAGAAAAGATGGAGGATAGGACAGGATGGCAAGGACAGAACAAGAGTCAGACAGGAGAAGAAGAGAAGAAAAATGGCAGACTTTATGGTGTTGCTGAGACCAGCAAAGAGCGTGCAGAATGGCGCAGGCTTCAGCGGAAAAACTTAAACATACTGGGCCTGCCGAAAAGTAAAGAGTGGCCTCAGTGCCACAGAGAGAGCAGTTGGCAAGAACGCCGGAGCCGCTCTTGCCAAAAGAAAAAGAAACAGAGCCGTCTGTCCAGAGCACCAGATCATGAGGGGGGAGAAAGTCAAGATGGGCGAGAGCCGCACCTTTGGCGAGAAAGAGGGGGATCAGAGCGAGAGCATGGAGAGGAAAGGGTGGACTCCACCGTGAACGAGGGCAGATTCTGAGAAGGACAGGGAGGGCAAGCAACCCTAGAACCTCCCTAGAACAAGTAGAAGGAAGCATGAGTGGGTGAGTGGACGCAAAAGCTCTCCAGGACGATCTGTAGAATCTTGGTTTCACTCCAAGTCTGGCCAAACCTGAAATAGGAAAAGAGGTTGGGAGACAAAGAGCCCGCTCATAAGAAAAAAGAGTGAAATGAGTCAGATTGACTCGTAGGGGAGGTAGAGAAGCCTCGGTGAGTAGTACAGGGATAGGGGGTCATGAGAGGCAGCCAGTGATGGCGCGACTAGCTGCTCGGTGGAGGCGTTCCAATTTGGTGAAATTGGTAGCGCTTAGGAAAGGAAACCATCCGGGTGAAGCATAAGTGAGAACTGGACTGAAGAAAAGATTTATACAGAACAGAGAGGGACTCCTTAGAGGGGCCCCATGAGGAAGCAGAGATACAGCATAAGGCCTTGACATGTGGAAAAAACTTGGCCTTCAGCAAAGATACATGCTTAGAAAAGGAAAGAGTGCGGTCGAAGGTGACCCCGAGAAAAGTTGAAGTGGGATTAAAACGGAGGCGGGAGCCAAGTAGGAGGAGATTGGGCTGGAGATTAGCTTGGTGGGGATCCACTGAGAAGAAGGAGGCCTCACATTTGCTTGGATTGAGAGGAAGACACCAGTACTTAGGCCAGCGCTCCAATCGAAACAGAGCTCCTTGTGTGGCCTCCACCGCAGTAGGGACCGAGGGGGAGGAGGACCAAATGACCAGATCGTCAGCGTAAAGAGCAGCTGACGGAAGAAGGCAGAGAAGCCGGAAGATCATTGATGAAGAGAGAAAAGTACAGGGCCAACAACGGATCCTTGCAGAACACCTCGACGGACTCGAAAGGAACGGCTTTTGTGATTTTGAAAGGCCACACAAGCGTGCCCATCAGAAAGGAAAGATTGAGTCCAACGAGCAAAGCAAGGAGGGAGGCCAGCCGAAATCAGTTTGTGGAAAAGGGCTGGATGCCAGACCGAGTCAAAAACTTTAGAGAAATCAATAGTAGACAGGATCGTCCGAGAGCCCGGCCTGGGTTTGTTAAACCCATCCGAGATGGACTGAGAAAGGTACAGAATTTGATCGAGTGTACACCGACCAGGGCGGAAACCGGCCTGGCGGGGAGAGAGAATGGAATTAGATTCCAGAAAGAAGAGAAGACAGGATGGAATGATGTGTTCAAACAGCTTTGATACGCAGGAGGTGAGAGAGATAGGCTGGAAGGAAGCAGGAGAGTCGAGAGGCTTTCCCATCTTGTGAATGGGAATAATAGAAGATGTCTTCCAGATGGAAGGAAAGGAATGTGAAGACCAGGAAAAGGTTGAAGATGCGGAGAAGAAAATCCATGCCAGAGCGAGGAAGGTGCTTTAGCATGGGACAGGCAACTTTGTCTGGGCCAGTGGCCGTGGATGAGGAAAGGTTGCAGGCGGCCGCAAGAAATTCCGCGGGAGAGAAAGGAGAGCAAAAAGACGAGTGAGACTCCACAGGGCACGTGACTCGGCGGAGCTTAGTGGCAGAGATCGTTGCCTTAGATCTCTGCATTACAGAGATCGTTGCCCAGAGAAGTGGTGATTTCCAAATCCAAAACTTCATGCGGCCCTCGGCACGATTGCTCATATATGCAATGTGGTTCCCAGAAGCCCACGAGTTTGACATCCCTGCAATAAAGAGTTACGAACTGGTTAGTGTAATTGTGCTTATGAGATTTGTTTGTGACATGTGTATCAATTCTGTAACGCTAAGTATGTGTGATATAAAGCTTTTGATGTTTAGGGTGATTTGAAGTGAAGACAATGGTCTGTGCTGGTAGGCTTCTGAATACTGCGGTGAGAGTAAATTGCTGTGTCTTGTTCCTTTTACGTCCAAAAAAGCCATTAAATTGTCGTGTTTATGTTTGGGAATAAATATAATGGATGCAAATGCTGTTTCGGTGTTAGTGTAACTCGTTCACGTAATGTTTTTTGATCATGCAAAATGCATCATCAAAAGACCACGTGTACGAGTTCCCTGATACCGAAACAACATTTGACCATTCATTACATTTACTCTTAAACGTGAACACGACCACTCATTAACTTTCTTGGATGTAAACGCAAAAGACTCGGCAATTCACTCTCAAAACAGTTTTCAAGAAGCCTATCAATTCAGATTGTTATCTTCATCTCACATTACCCGTGTCATGATAATACAATCGATTGCTCAACTTGTGCATTATTACTGTATTTGTTGACGTGTTGTACATGTGAGAAACCTAAGGTGCAGCTTCTGACTGATTGCATAGACGTGAAAGCGTTTTTTATGTTCTTCGTCTTATTACTGTACGTGTTGACAAGGTGTACTTGAGAGAAACTTATGGTGCAGCTTCAAAATGACTACATCAACCTAAAAGTGTTTATAAAGTTGCCTATTAATGAGTTGCAGTTAGTTTGCAGTAATGGGTGTCTACCGGTTGAAAAGTTAGTTGGCTTGTCAATATGATGTTATGTGCTTATGTGGTATAGTTTTAATTGCATTCAATTGGGAGGTAACATTTTGCAAGTTAAAGCCAAGATAACTTGTTCAATTTTGTTAATTGAATAACTATTTGATTACCTAATTAAGGATCGCGTGAAATTGCCGTTGGAATTAGATCCAAGTTCTATTACAGCTTCAAAAGAATGGAAGCATGGTGCAAAACTTTTGAAAACTACAGGAAGTCAGGACAGAAGTTAGTCAGCCGGACGTCAACTTCACATTTTGAAAGTACTGATTGACTGTATCTCACATCAAATTCACGAGTATATTGAAGAATGCCACTCTTTTGCAACTACCTTTACATCGCTGCGTAATTTCTTTAGTAAACCGGCAAGCGAAATGTTCGCCAGGCGCCGTTAGCACCTTTCAAACAACGCTATAGTCATTCAGTTAATGAGTTTTTGCTGTCTTTCAAAAACTAGCCAAGGATCGTAATTTTACTGCAGTTATCGGCAAACAATATCAAAATGAAACGACTCCGGATGCATTTATCAACGGCATTTCTTCACACACTATACGTCAAATATCATGGAATCGTGATTTAAGTCTAGAAGCAGAAATTCCACAAACCCGAACACTACATGCTGCACAGAAAAATAGTGAACTTTATTTCCGAACTTAAAACTCCCATCTACCCATGTCATCGATGGCTACTTCTGTAGAAACATCTAAAGAGCGAAGAAATTCCACTACGGCTTCAGCGTCGTTTCCAAAACTGCATCAAGTGAAAACAAACAGTGTTGGTTTTGTGAAGATTGTTTCACTATAAGATCGCCATGTTCAGCTAAAAAGGTAAGCTGCTACCAATACAATAAGAAAGGGCATTTTGCCCGAGGGTGCAGGGCAAAATTCCCTAAAAGAACGGTTGTTTGTTCTGCTGCTACAGCTTCGTGCGTAATTCAGGGCGCTTCTGATTTTCAAAAACAAGCTAGCTCACTGGCAACAGTGAGCGACAATACAGCAAAGCATTTACATTTGGAAGTTTCACCACATTTCAAGCAATTTTTAATTGCCTAAAACGCAACTCTTGTTTCGCAAGTTCATTGGGCTTTAGCTTATCTCCTGCCTAAAAGTGATACTGTAGTAAACAAATTGGTCTAATACAATGTTTTTTCGACATTTGATCTTCAAAGTGCTTATCATCACGTGACTACTGCCGAAACTGATAGCGGTTTTAAAAGCGTTTGAAGCATGTGGCAAAATTACGAAGTGTAAAGATACCCATTTGGTATCACTAGCGGAGTTCCAGCGTTTCAAAGGCAAATGGACAAATTGATTAGTGAAGAAACTCTTTTCCTTACCTGGATAATATAACAATAGCGGGGCGAAACCGGACGGAGCATGATTATAATGTTTAACGATTATTTGGTACATTACAAAAAAGGTTTTGGTCGTTGAATGACAGCAAAACGATTTTGTCAGTACCATAAACCAACATTTTTGGGCCCTATGTTGATAATAGGGCAATTCAGCCAGAGCCGGAAAGACATCAAGCGCTTAATTATAAAGCAATGTCAAACGCATGACAATCGACGCGCACTTTAGGTCTGTTTACGAAATCGGAATAAAACTAGCCACAAAACCTCCTTTGACTGCTGGTAAATTTCAAAGACCCCCTCAACGAAAGGGAAATATCAGGCATAGTATGTCAAGTTTCGTGTCATGACTGCAAAATTATTGACATAGGCTAAACAAAACGGGATTCGAAGTCATCATTAGACGAACGCAAGAGGACCATTAAATTCTAAAGATCGGAAGAATTTGTTTTTTGTGAAAACTTCATTACTTTGGATCACAGAATCCAACCGCCATCTCAAAGATTACTCCAAACGTATTTTCGCAGAAAAATAGCTTATCAACAAAAGATCGCATGACATGAACAAAAACGATGGTAAAGCCTTACTTTTTGCGCGCAAGAAGTTAATCAGGCGATGGGATATACTGTTGCTCCTACGCCATCATCGTGTATGTTCTCCATTCAATTAGTCCATGGTTTTTGTATTGTCCATGTTTATCCTTCATTCTCGAGAAAGCGAATTGCATGGCTGTCTTTTGAACGGGATGTCCAGACCCGCTTGGGAGTTGCCATTTCCGATGTGTCTGGGCCACCTATCATCTACATAAAGGTGGGGGCGTCCGGTTAAGTGCCTTGCCCAAGGACACAACAAACGAACTTGCTGGCGTGTTTTCCACAACATTCCTTGTATGCCTAGCGCAAGCAGGGAAGCTATGGACATTATTTTTAAAGTCTTTTGATATGACTTGACAAGGGGAATGAACTCCAAATCTGCGGACTGCGAAGGGGACGCTCTAACCACTACACCATGTTAATTCTTTGATGTTACTTCCACCTTTGACTATTACGTCTTGATTGATTAATTATTCGACAATCATAACTGGTGAGTCCTGCACGCGTAGCCATATTGAAATTTCATTGACATGGTGTTTTTGTAAATAACTTAAAGGTTTTTGCTCTGATGATGTTTACCATTCAGACCGACGAAACGTCTGAAAGGCGTCACCAAAGTAAATTGGGTGGTTATTACACACCAATAGAACTTAAGAACAGATTTAATTTCTACCAAAATATAGTTTGCTTATGTTCTTTTGAAAAGAAATGATGATTGAAGAGGGTAGACTAAAAAAGCGATGGGGTAGTGACCGGCGCGATGGTGTAGTGGTTAGAGCGTCCGCTTCGCAGTCGGTAGACCTGGGTTTTATTTTCCCAAGTCGAGTCATACCAAAAGACTTTAAAAAATGGTATTCCCAGCTTCCCTGCTTGGCGCTCAGCATAAAAAAGGGATAGTGTGGAGAACAAGCCGGCAAGCTTGCTTGTTGTGTCCTTGGGCAAGGCACTTAACGGGACGCTTCTATCTTTATGTGGCAGGCAGGTGGCATACCCGTACTTCACCGGGTTACAGTTGTGTAGTTGCTCAGCGAGCATGTCGTAAGAGGATGCTTTTGGGCATCCACCAGCGGCAGTCCGCGTTGGTGGTGGTGGGGCTACCAGTCACTCATGACTGGTTGGAAATGGGCTTCCATCTTTCCCCTAGCCTAATTTCAATTAGGTTGACGGCATGAACCTGGATTGCCATTCGTGCCGTACCTCCATCCTGAGGAAGAGGAGGGGTAAGTAAAACAACAACAACATGGGAATAGTGAGAAAGAATATGTAGAAATAAAATTTAGTGAAGAAAGATGCTTTGGATGATGAAAGATTGAGGATGTTATCATGGGCGGTGGGCACCGGCTAACCTCTGTTTGGGTGGGGAAAACGACGTTAAAAACATATGTACGCATACAGGTAATGAGTGTATTTCTAGAAAATCGAAATAACAGGGTAAGTTTGTCGAGTGTAGAAGCAATGCAGCCTCCACACAGTGGCGGTATCCCATCAAAATTAAAAACCGAGCTAGCTCGAAGTAACTATAACGTTGTTTACACGCTTTATATTTGAGCAGAATTTGCTCTTGTAGACTAGAAATCTTTACAAAGTAAGATCGAGCAAACGTTTTACAATATTTCAAGGCGTATTCGGCAGTGATATGGCAAAATCTAATAACTACAAAATTTATGTTTTTGTGAATATTGACTTTGCTGTCATTGTTATTGCTCTACAAGGGAACAGGCGCACCAAATTTTTTTCAAGTTTGCCTTGAAGTTGTTAACTGTATAAACATTAATTTTTTTCGCAATTACTGATCAGTAGCTTCACACAAACGAAAAACAGTCAAGGTTGTTTGTGACATTTGAAATGAAATGAAGTTGTTAGATTTTGCCATATCACCGCAGTATTGTTGATGTAGAAATGTGTGACAATCATTAAACAATTAAACCTAGCACATCCTTCTATCCAGCTATCATCTTCACCGTGCTAGCTTTTCTTCAATATACTGTTATGATTACAAAATGCTTACATTGTTTTGAGTGAAGTCATAATCGATAGAGAATTGAAGTTTTCCCAACTTCTTTTCATCTTCTTTCTCTTCTCCATTACTCAAGTCGTCAATATCAGGCTGAACCTATCATTACATACCATTAATACCAATTGTATAAGCGTCAAACGACCCAACAAAGAAAAATTATTTCGCAATGTTCAGCGAGTAACCGTGACATCTTTAAAGTGCAGAAACGTTTTTCTAGGTTTCTACAAGCGTTTTTTTAAACTCTGAATCTACAATTCATATCTCTGGTACTGTATTGAATAAGAACTTATTAAACTTATCAAAAACAAAAGAAACCGAGAGCTCATGAAATGGAATAGTTACTATACGGTCTTTGAGTCGGTTTTCACCCATGCGTGTCGACTGTGGTCGGTGCAAGCTGTAGTATACAAGGGAAACGTGATCTTTTTATGCATGCAATGCTACAGAGCAGTACTTATCAAAATTTATCAGTTGGTGGACCCCTTTTGGCTTTCTTGAAATAATGACGGACTCTCCATCAATTTTTGAAAACAAGAAAAATGAAAAAGTTTGCACAGAGATTGCAAACACAGTTTTATAAGATGCCTCAGCTGCTACTTTGTTTGGCTGTGCAAAATAGCCCTAAAAATCAAATTTTGGTCGTTTAAAATCGACCTTAATGTGATGGGAAAAGAATTAATCAAACGATGAATTAGTTACAAAAAAGAACAACTTAGCCTTACAACTTAAAACCTAAAAAATGTTTTTGCGAACTCTTTGAAGCCTCCTCACGGCTATAGAGCTCAACCGGTTGTCTTTCCATGGCAAGTTTTACGCTTATTAGCGCCTCGCTGCACATGATTTGCACAACTTCCGACCTCTTTGTCCAATCAAAAGTCTGGTGCACAAGCGCGGGGTAACCGGTTTGAGCAACGTCTCGTAGTACTCCCCACAACAATATAGTATAATGGAAGCAAATCAAAATTTCGATATAAGCAACTAGCTACCTTTTCCTTGTAACTGTTTCCGAGATTTTTGACAGCTTTTAAGTCAATTGCACTTTTTAAGCCTTTCTTTTCCTTACTTTTCTTCTTTTTGCAGCAACATCGCTTGCAGCAGCAGTACAAAATACAAATTAGTAGCAAGCCTCCAGCAATGGCTATCAGTATCCACGCCCATGGCGGAACTAAAAAAATTGTTTGTTAGGTACATATCTTTCAGTCATCCAAAAATCATAGCGTTACATAAAACTCGCGTTCAAACCCGCTTAGTAGCCAATATGCTTTAGCACAGCGCATTTCCGAGATTGCACAACACACGTGAAAAATTAACGTGAAAACCATTCCCAAAAGTGGTAAGTAAAGTCCTACTAAAATTTGAACTTACGACCTTTTGACTGGGCGACAGTAAAAGGAAACCTACACTCTAGATTGGAGAGCATCGTCCTGATACGACAAGCCAACGTTACGTTAGAGCAGGGGTTCTTAACCAGTGGTGCTCGCACCCCTAAGGAGTGCGAGATCTTTTTGTAGGGGGTGCGTAAGTGCTGAAACATTAGGGCTAGTTATATGAATGCTTTATTACATTTATATCGCTTAGGGAAGTTATAAGTATTGTTTGGGCGGTAGCAAAAGATCGTTATTTTGTGATCATGTTTACACATAGTTTGTATGACATTCGTTACTACAACATCAAATTTTTAGTAATATTGGTTTACAAACATTTCTCGCACGATAGCCACATCAAATATCATTAAAGCCAATGCGGGTGATTTTGATTTACATTCCGCATTGTAAGTGGTAAATAAGCATTATTCATTCTAGGGTTAACATTGATGTTATCAGGTAATTATTACATAGTGATAGTAGGTAAATTACTGTGTTGCGTTTTTACAATCTAATAGTTTGTCTTCATCACGTCGAAAAAACGAATGTGGGACGATGACTATGTTCAGTATGGCTTTACCTGTACTACGGAGAAAGATGGTACACAGTGTGTCCTTAGCCGCACCATGTTCTCAAATGCGAATTTGAAACCATCAAAGCTCGATGAGCACATTAAGAACAGAAATAGCGGGAGGAATGCCGGGAATGACATTAGGACATTACGAGTCAAAAGAGAAAACTTGATCGTGCCGGCACATTGCGTATGTACGAATTTTCACCACCACAGAAACTATTACTGCAAGCTTCTTATCAAGTTGCATACCAGATTGCTAAGTCAAAGAAGCCCCATACAGTTGGCGAGAAATTAATCAAGCCATGTGTCCATAAAATTGCAGATATTGTTCTTGACAAGGAAGCTGCAAAAAAGCTGAAACACGTGTCTTTATCCAATGATATTAAGCTCGCCGAATCGTCGACATGAGTGAAGATATCCTGGAGCACGTAGTTGCTGACATCAAGGTCAGTCCGGTAAAAATTTCTCTGCAAATGAATGGGTCAATTGACGTGTCAACGTGTTGTCAACTAATAGTAGTAGTACGGTACGTGAAGAGCAAGAAAGTTGAAGAAAATTTCTGTTATGCCAATCACTGGAAACTACATCGCAAGCCAAAGACGTATTTCACATAAAACATTTCTTCACTAAACATCAACTTCACCTTTACAGGATTGGTTCAATATACACTGATAGAGTACCAGTCATGCTGGGTAACCGTTCAGGGTTTGCTGCATTGCTAAGAAAAAAAATTCTTAACCTGAAATTTACCCGCACGCCCATGCAGCAAAAACATTGCTCACAGACCCGAGGAAAACTTTTGAAATTATTGTGAAAGTTGTGAACATGATTCGTGGTCGTGCTCTGAATCACCGACTGCTTTAATCGTTTGTGAGGAAGTGGGGAAGAAACACACCGTGCTTTTTTTTTTCATGCCAAAGTAAGGTGGATGTCACGTGGTCGTATGCTATCTTCTGTGGTTGAATTGCGAGATAAAATTCAGCAGTTTTTCCATGAAGCGGGACATGAACTGGTTAGATATATTGATAAGCCTAAATTTATTCAAGCCCTTGCCCTTCTGGATGATGTGTTTACAGCACCAAATGAGCTCAACCGCTCTGTGCAGGGAAGGGGAATTAGCATTCTGGGTGCATTTGAGAAGCTGTCTGCATTTAGAGAAAAACTCTTGCTGAGGATTAGGGTATAAAGAAACTTGGTAAATTTTCCTTCTCTTAAAGAGACACTCACGGAAGATGCTTACCTGCATCCAGACTTTGCTTCAAAAATTGTTCAACCTTTACAATCACTATGTACTATATTTGATGGTTACTTTTTGTGTTGAGAGCTGCTAACATGTGACCACTGGATCTGGCACTCTTTCACAATGAATTTGAAAGATATTGATGATGACAGCGACATTACGGAAGATCAATATGAAAAACAATTGCGGAATCCAAATGGAATTTTCCGATGGTAGGCTGGAGCACTTTTGGGCTTCTCAAGTATCCTGTATTGGCAGAAAAGGCTTTTGCTGTGTTGGTGCTACTTATCTGTGCGAAACAGGATTTTCCTGCTTGCCTCACATCAAGTCAAAAACCAGAAATCGATTGGATCCTCAGCACAACATGCGAGTAGCACTCAGCACCAAGACATTAAGATTTGATGCCATCATAAACAGGAAACAACAGCAAAAAAGTCACTGACCTTGTTGCTTAACCATGATCTCTTCACAACACACCATACATAGTAAATGTATATATCACTGTGATTTACTTTCGTTGCTAATGTGAAAGTAATTTGCGGTTTAGTATTGTGTTACTTTGTTTTTAATAATGGAAGAAACACAATGGTTTTGATATTTATACATGAGAACAATATTACTTTTTAGCAATTATAGAAAGGGGGTGCGAGAACAGATTAATGATTTTAAAGGAGCGCCCACAACAAAAAAGGTTAAGAATCACTGCGTTAGAGTGTAAGACTGACACATATCCTAACAAAACTTAAAAGCCTTTCTTTCGCTAATGGCATGATTTTTGAAAACCGCTCATTACTACAAATACACCAAATTACATTCATTATCTCAAAGCTTATACAAGTTCACAATATATACAATCTTGAAACCATTCAAAACTGAGTGACAATTAAACGTTATGGTTGTTCAGACTACAGTGCTGCACAAATTTACGGCTCAACATATTTAAAGGTTCAAGCAAGCATTAGCGACTATACAACAAATTACATTATATTGATTAACAAAAATATTTTGTAGTCTGTAAGGATCAAGCACAATTATGAACGGCTTTCCATGCACACAATGAGATATTAAAGTAAATATCCTAATGACATGTTGACGCAATATAATTGTGTTATTCTTCTTCATCGATTTTTATTCAAATAACCTATTATTTGCGCTCAATTTCACGATTGAAGTAAATATATTGCGATTTTAAATATTCATCGATGAAAGACCTAGCCAAGAAATATGTTGATAAGTGACATCGGTTTACTAGACAACAAGTACAATAAACTAAAACATTGCAATACCTAGTTTACACTGCCTTGCCAGGCTGTTAACAAATTTGTATAGTTAAGCAGTTAAAACTTCTTCCAAAAAATTGTCGAGTGTGTACAAATGTACATGTACCGGTATATCAATTTCCAGAAAAAAAGCTCATGTTTATAATGAAGCAGCTATTGGTAAGGTGATCAACAATATCTTGTCCTCGAGCCAAAGAAAAACACAAAAAATATACGCAACTTTCACCCAAATCCACTTTGCAGTTGCTAGAGATTATCTATCCCTCACAGCATCTTGAAATCAAAAAAAAAAATAACACCATTTCTAGCTTTGCAAAAAGTGTCTAAATGATTCTGCACTGCGAACAAATTATAAAGATCGAATTTGCAAAAACATTCTTACAACTCAAAAATCGACAAACAAATTTTTACTTACGTTTGTGATATATGTCTTCTATAGCGCCTTTTACGACATCCCCACCTGACTTGGCTACGGTTGTGGTCGTTGTAGTAGCAGTGGTTGTGGTTGTGATTGTGAGGGCTGCATCTGAATTAAGAGTGGACTGCGAGTCGGCCGCACGTTTCATTAACCGCTGCATTCCTACCATACGAGCAAGCACCGAATTTCACTTTTGTAGAGAAACCAATATAAACTTATTTTATGGTCAGCTATGAAATTAAAACAAAATACCTGTAAAAAATGTGTTAACCTCTACCCTTTAACCTCATACAAAACGTAATTTTAGGAAAAAGCCAAGCCCTTAACTTAAACTGTAAAAAACCTTGCTATCATTCTATAATAATTAACAAATTGCACCTTACTAAACGTGAAAATACCTTCGAGACAACTCACCACCGAAAGCAATTCTAAAATCTAATCTTCAAAATATTGTAACCATGCCACGAATTTCCGAATTTAATAACATCGCAGCATAAAACATGGGATGCTGACAAGCAACTGATTTTAACCAGCACTTCGTAAATGTCGCTGCTAATTATTTCATAAACAAGCTTAGATGGCTAATTGACCGCCGTTTTTTGTCTTTCCGTTGAGTTATTGCACGTCGAGCAAATCGCGATTTTGAGTGACAAATGTAAGGCATCATATAGAACAATGCAGCGTGAACACATGCAGCGATGTAACATTCCTAAAAATCAGACCGAATAACAGCCAGCGCTAGTTGAAAATTTTCACATCAAGTTGTCTAAAAATTGCAGCTTCTTTAAATGTTTTTGGCATGTGAATGCAGCTAAAGTCATTTATTTTCATTTAGTCGCTAAAGTAATCCAAATAGTCAAAGTTAGGAATTGGCAGTTCGATGAAGCCAATCACTTTGTCAACACCAACTACAAAAGCAGCTATTCGCAAAATGAAAATTTTTATGACAAACCACAACCAACACTAATCCAACAATTATTTGAGTAAGCCATCAATCAGAGAGCTCTACTATGTCTAGATGTAAATTTTCAGGTGGTAGAAAGATGCTCAACTCAAGTTTACATAATCCCACCAATCAAACTGCAGCAATATCTTTTTTTAACCTTACTATTTAGCATTAAACATTGTTGATGGGGTGAATAAATGTAACTAGTCACCCACTATTAGGTCAAAATAGTAATCTGCGATGAAAATAATAACATTTTTTGTTTTAGTCAATTTTTTTGACGATTCATATTTTGATAACAAGAGAGCACAAAATACTGCACACTAGAAAATGTATTGTTTCGTGTTCAACGTGTGGCATGAAGCAGTGGCGTCGATCCCGCGGGGACAGGGGGCGGCGCCCCTCCCAGGTCTGACAACGAGAGGGCGAAATATGTCTGGCCCCTTCGCTTTTTTATCAAGTGCTGCGCTGAATGCAAGCGTGTTGAATACTTTACACAAATCTTATCACAAAACTACCGGTTTAAAAACCGTTAACAAATGTTTCTTTTTGGGCAAATTTAACGGAATGCAATTCCTGGTGCAGCAAAATGACACAGGGCGTCGGCGGCTTGCTTCTGCATTTACAATCCCAGCGTGAAGTTGTGTGGATTTCTTTTTACCTCACGTATCACTGGAAAACAGAAATGTCTTGATGCGACACATATATCGCCGATTATCACGTTATAAAGCAAATTTAGAATTGCAAAGTTTTTTGAAATGTCTGCTGCGTAACTAAGTGAATTCAAGTTGTTAACACTAGCATTTTTTATGTAATACCAGACCGCTCCAGTTGAGCGTAAATGCGATCGCAAATGCAAAAAGAAAATGAAAAGTCGATAAAAGCTCGTAGAATGCAAGGATTAAAAAAAGAATTGATGAATAGCATCGGCAAAAAATTTCCTTCAATTTCCTACGAATTGGGTAGCTTTCGCAGTTTATTTGTCATGTCATCGCGATATTAGTTAATGCGAGACGGCCTTACGTTATCAAAGCATGCGCATTTTATAAATGCACCTCTAATAGCTGGACAATAAAACCAACGATTAAAACGATGAACCACACATGGTAGATTGGCAAGTTTCCCCTGAAAATTTTCAGTTCGTAAAGAACCTCAAAACGGGCAATTTCTGCTACGTTAAACTGAAAATAAAAACATCTGCACTCAGTGGTAGTGCACAAAACATACTACGCAGATTGAAAACATACTTGCGCTTTACCCAAAATTCAGCAACGTTTTAATGTGCACACATTGCGATCACGGTGAAGTTCACATCTCACCGAAGCATTTGTCTCGAGAACTCAAGCCCATCGTAACAAGTTCGGAAGCAGTTCGCAATACTATTCTCCTCTACTGTTAGACTGCAGGACAATATCCGGTCATCTCTGCTAAAGGGACAACACCGGATAAAAACTGAATAACTACTATTACTGCAACAAAAAAATGTTCAATGTTCAAGCTATATATTTTATTATCGTGTGACTGAGGTGAATTCTCAATTTCATAAATCATTGTACTTAATCTTTTCTGGTATCTCGTAATGTCTGTATGAGTAATTAAAGATATTAAGCTCCCCTTTTGATTCACATATTTTGGTTATTTTGTTGTGACATTGTCGCGTAATTCACTGACAACTCGAACCATGAACAATTAACATTCATAACACTTGATGATTTTCCATTAAATTTGAGTGCTGCGTCAGCATGAGTTACGAGCATACGCGAGCATACCGTGCATCTTCAACAGGTTAACTGGTATTAAGAAGATAAACACGTAAATACTTGTACACAAAAACTTAGTAAAAATTCTCAGCCCCCCCCCCCTGGAATTTGTGGATCCAATAAAAAATCGACGCCTATGGCATAAAGCAGCAAATACAGTAGACAAACCCATAACATTTCATATTTTTTCGTGTTAGTTACTCACGAGGAAAATATGAGAAGCATAAGATAAAGTAGTTATAGGCTTTTACTTCGTTTTAAAATACGCCCCAAGCAAATAAGTAATTCGAAACGTTTCCACATATCGCATGTTATGACAGTGACCACACTTCGCTCTAGAAATTCTTATCACCTCATTGTAAATCGTGGTATGTTGAAAGTCTGAATCTTTACAGCATAAATACATCTTTAGTGCAATAACCAGATCTTAAATACTAGCATAAAAGCTTTCTTGTAGCTTTACACTCGTTACACTCCCACGTCAATTGATGAAATTCTTATTTAGTAGTGATGAATCAATGCATTAAATTAATATCACCATCTTGAAGATTGGCTTGAAGAAAGAAGATGCCCTGAATCGAGCAAAGTTGAGAGACAGAGTGCGAGAAATTGCAGAAGAAATGGGGTGAATCCGGCCATCTCTGCTAAGAGGACAATGCCGGATAAAAACTGAATAACTGCTACTATAATCTACCTTAAAGAGTTGCTAAAAACTAAGCTCCAACAAAAGCTATAAAAAATGCATATCAAAAAGTGAAAGAACAAATTTTCAACGGAAAGAATATGTTAGTTAACTTATTACCATGATATAACAAGATGTTTAAATTAATATTTCGGACAGTTAAATATGCTACACAGTAAACAAATTATAGGGTACGCTACGTAATATAGGTCTATGACGTAAAGAAAATAATATCTTGAAGCTCAACGTTCACTTTAAAGATCATCGAAATGTCACAGCAAAAGTTATCTAGCTCCAATATATTATATCTGCGCGTCAAATTTGACGTTGTTTGCTAAAAGCAGTCGTAAAAGTGCATAAGCCCTTTGTTTGATCATACAGAAGTGCTTTTTCTCTGCAGTGACGCAACAAAGCACATATTTGTCGAAAACGCCTAAATTTACCCTTTGGGCTGATCTCTATTTGAACAGGAAAAGCAACCATCTTTTCACTAAAAATTCTTTAGAAGCAACCTAATAAACAGCTTCCTATAGACCAACCTTTTTGCACTCACGGACCCTTTTAAAGAAATTATCACCTCCACCCACCCCTACCTAAATTTTGTTTGAAACTCAACTAACATGCGATCAAGTCTTATGCCACAGCTTCTCAACTGCGGTGTCAAAGTAAACATCGTACACTTTTTGATCAAAACAAACTAGTTGCCCAGGGACCAAATCTGGTCTGCTATGCTTTTCAATTTTTTTCAACAGTCCAGCCTGCTACGCCCGGTCTAAGTGCTGTGACCAGCGTCACATTAGTTTTGTGTTTGCTGCAGAAGTGGTAAGTAATAAATTTATAGCAAACATTTTTCACATTTTGACGGAGTTACGTTTGATGATCATTGTCGCGTTTTAATAGAATTTTGAATATTTATCAATCTTAATTTACTTCTTAAAATTGACGCGACTTGCAGTATCGATCGAATAATTAAGTTTGGTTGCAACTTAATAGCTAGGAAAAGATTGGCTTCCACTAAGATACTTCAACCCAAAAGTGTCAAACTCAATCAGTGCTGTGGGCCACATTTACATACCTAGATTTCATACGGGCCAGACTCTGTTGAAAAAAATTTAAGCCGACAAGACTGTATATCAGTGGTGCCCAAACTTTTTGTCTGCCGGCACAAGAAACTAGTTGATCAAATCTCACGGCATACCAGTCACACAAATCTATTTCCATTGATGGCGAGCAACATTATTTGGAGATCACCACTTCTCCAGGCAATAATCTCTGGAAATCGTGTGATGTAGCCCGAAATGATGCTGATCTTCAAAAGAAAGGTCATTACCTCTCTCGCCGTAACCTGTCATGCTACCCGCGACTTGTAGCAGTTCTCAACCATTACTTCATGGCAGCATTTTTTCAATTTTGGCAGAAAATTTGTATTCAGTATATAGCACTTTAAAAGGCTCGCAGCACTTAACGGCACGCAGTTTCAGAAACATTGCTGTATACATTTCTTTCATGGAGACTACTGTTTTTAATTGGGATTTTCTCGCATTTTTCACTCAATAGCTACTTGAACTTTTTTTCAAAAATAAGTATTCTCATCAAGGCGATGGTGGCTATTTTCACGTAATTTCAACTTAAAAGGTTTTTTTCTTTTGGAGAACAATTTTTCGAAGACCAAATTCCAAGGCCAGGCATTCGCACTGTGCCACAAAATCCTTACACGGGCCGCAAAATGTTACGTCGCGGGCCACATTTGGCCCACGGGCCGCCAGTTTGACACCCCTGCTTTAACCCACGCACTTTTCGATCAACGGAACAATATATTCACAAACCACTTTACAACTTTGAATTCCTTTGCTTGCTAAAACACAGAACCAAAGCACTTCAATAAATAAATATCAGAGACTAACTAAACTAAAAACCACCAAAATAATTGCTTAATTTCTGTCACAACAATCACCACAGAACAACACCATTTTACTACTCTGCTATCTTTCTCTGAACTACACTTTCTATCTCTGAATGAATAAAATCTCGCCGCCTTATATATACGACGGAAAATATTCTAGAAATTGCTAGAACATCACATAACACAAGAAAAACACCGTTAATAAATTACGTAATCGGCAGTAATAAAAAAAAACAAAAAACCTTCGAGAAGAAACAAGAATCACTAGAATACGCTGGAAAACTAAGTCACGTAGACACCCATTGTGACGTCACAAAGGCGTGTGAGTTACAAATCTATTTATAAAGCCGAAAGAAAAAGGTCTTTTTTGAAAACAGCAAGTTAGGGCTACAAACAATTCAGATTTACAAATAAAATAATCACGGCAAATCAAACAGATTAAAACTCTATACATATGTAAAACTATTCTTTAACGCAAATTTACTTAGTCGTGACAATCATCATGTCACAAACTAACAGCTTTCAGTTTATTAGATACAAAATCACAAAGTTACTTAAATAAAAAATTCAATTTGGAAACAAAATTTATCAGCAACTAGCCCGGCGTCGCCCGCAGGGCCTGTATCAGCAACGTCGGGGTTAAAAATATCGGTTCAGCCAGCCAAGCGGACTTTACCCATTGGGCACTTGTACGAACAGAAACGAAAAGTTAATGTTTTTTATGCACATCCGTAATTCCTGTATAAGCAACGGTGATCACCTTGGTCTATTAATCAAAACTGATAACTGATAATACTGACAAAGAAAGAACGTTGTCAAAATCTATCAATCATACTTTAAAAAGAGTATGGGAAGGAAGAGGATTGAAACAGTCAAAAATGATAGTAGCGGCCAAATGGTAATCGTTTTCACAACTACAGATATAAGCTATTTAGCGGTAGGCCTATGTTACCATTTGGTGTAGGCTCATGTAGATTAATTTCAGAAAATCTTGGGGACGTCAGTGAAGAACAACGTGGTGCTTTCACCAAGATATTAGGGTTATGAAAGAGCGCTACCATGGCTAATGGGACTACTACATGATGGCAGATTACTGTTGGAACTCAAAGAGAGAGCGTTCCACATCCGCACACACACGCAATTCACTCTAAAGAAAATTTTCAAGTTCATATGACTGCGTCATTTCTATTTCATAACATTCATTGCGCTAGGAATGATGTCCGGTGATGTTTCTTAAAGTAATGCTTGACGTGATTAAGTTACTATTTATCTGCTATAAACCAACCACTACATTTCAAGATTGTGCTCTTACATTTTTATCATTATTCTCTAATGAACATAACCGTTACCTCAAAAACATGACGTGATAGAAACAAAATACTGCCAGACTCAGATTCAGCACCCTCATATTATGTAATCATCACCAAAAAACAATCTGCCACAAAAACTGTGTAGACCATAAAATGAGAATGGACAGTACAAAATGCAATAGTAATTTTGCTCTAGTGCTAACGGTCAACCAGCGTAAGGTAAACACAAAAGTTTTTTCAAAATTAAAGATAATTAAAACCATCATCACTCATTATTTATAACCGTGCATATGAGTTGAAGAACCTAATACACGAGCTAGTGTGGACTGCCCCCATCCCTCGGAAGGGGTAGGATAAACAACAGCTGGTGGGGACACAAAATGGCAGCCAATTCAAATAACCACAATCAGATTTATTTTACACTCAGCACATGTTCATAAAACAGGTTGAAAAGCCTTATACAATAGACGCCGCTTAATATGATCACCTTGGGACCAGACCATTTTGGTCATAATATCCGAATGGTCATAAAAGCCGAAGCCGCCATAACCGCCCCTGAATCGACGCAGTAAGCCACAAGAAGTCCAAATACCGTCAAATTCATCGTTTAACCGAAGTAACAGTGTGGCGTTGGCAGGAAAACAAAGTACAGTACTGTAACAGTACAAATGACGGCAAAACTAAGTACAATATGTAACAATATGTTGAAAAGGCAAAGTTATAAGTGCGTGGCGGGAAAAAATACTGTACTGTAATAAGAAAGATGGAAAAAATGTTGGTCATATTATCCGAAATTTGGTCATACTAAACGGAGGATTTTAAATGGAGAAATTCCGGACCGTACCAAATTGGTCATAAGCGGCTGGTTATATTATCCGTGGTCATAATAAGCGGCGCCTACTGTACTACTTTACTTTATTTTTCTGAGCAAATTTTTGCCGTTTACAAGACTTTATATTAAAATTTCAAAAAATTGTCCTTTGAAAACTAACTTAATGAAGTTACCATGGGCATGATGCAATCATGATTGTGTGATTGTGTGTTGTGTGTTAATCAGCATGATTGTGTGTTTTTGAAGCTCACTGAGTTCTTAAATGAGAAACAGCTAAAAATGAATACTGATATCTTATAAACGGCAATAAATTGCTTAAAACAAAGTTTGTTGCAAAAAAGTTTGTGCAAAAACATTCAATATTTACTCTATTGGAGCGTTTACTTAAGAAAAAGAGCGGTTTTAAAACATAAAATAAGAGAGGAGGAAATCATGATTTTGCATCAAAATTGTTTTTATAGATTTGGAATTTATATAATTGTATTTCAAAAAAAATAAACGAATAAATACTAGAAGTTGAAATTTGGACAAACACAAAACACCAAATCCTTTTATTACAAATTCATCTAAATCACAGCCAATTCAATTTACTTTGAGAAAGATCAGAAGTGTATTAAAAACAACTTGCCAACATCAGAGGACACTTACAAAAGCATTGCACGACAGACGCAAATTAGCTGCAAGTTGTGTTCTCACATGTTAAAATTTAAGAACAGTGCAGATTTATCAATCACTGAAATTTGCAACCCTTAAGCAGCTATGATTAGACTACATCTATGCAGCCCTGATTTGAATCGTAGTCATTCCAAAACCTTCCCAACAAACCTGAAATGATCTAAACGTTTTTTATAGCCATATTAGTCTCATCAACAAATGAAAAAGATTAAGAGCTGATTTAAACATGATTAAGGTACCAGTGGTTAACTTTCAAAAATTGCTTTTTAAAACTAAACAAAATCCTTAATTGGATGAATATCATAGGTAGTTCAAACACAACAAAACACTATAGTTAAATCTGTTGCTCCTACTCAGTTGTTTAAACACTTTGATGCAAGTTTAGCACTCACAGCGTTGTATTGGACATGGCATAACCCACTAAAGTTCTTGCAAACAATGAAAAGTGATGGCAACAAAAAATATAGAAATCCAGATTTATGAAAATTTACAATCAAAAACGGAATTACTGAATCAGGAAATACGGTAATGCATTTTGAAATATGGAGCAACTGAATGGTTAAAATTTATTCTGAAATGAGAATTACTGAAATAAAAAAGTTAACTTTTCATCCACTTCTGCGAATTTCTGAGCTCTAGTCGGCAGTTTTACATATTTGTAAGGCCATACCTTTTTATGAATTTCCATACTTCCAGAATTCAGCAATTTCCCATTTTAATATCAATTTTTCTGTAAATCTGCATTTCCATGATTTGATACTGCCCAAAAATGAGATAAAGAAGTTTTAAACATCTCAAGAAAATGCTAAGTAGAAATGTTTGCATCATCCGAGCAAAATTTGTTTGAGTAAGTATTAGCTAAACTTGTGTTGTTGAAAAATTACAATGGTTGATTTTTCAATATTTGCAATGTTTATCATCAATCACATTTCACTTACAGGAAACTGCAAGAAAGCATGACAAATCCCAAGAGCTGTGCCAAACGCAATTATTAGCTTTACAGTTTTTACTTCAACAACTTGTCACATGCTCTGTATGATTCTTTGATGAGTAAGTTTAGTTGCAAGAAATTAATGACTTTGCCCCATACACTTGTTTAAAATATATTGCAAAGATTTTTGGGTGTTTGCTGCTTTTTATTGTTTTGGTTCTCAGCAAAACTTGAATATTCAGTTAACTGCTTTTCTTGGATTGTAATCTTTTTTTGGCACCATTTATGAAAAACATAAAAATTAATTAATAAAAATTTTATATAGTTGCTCCCCGGTCTGAAAGGCCAGATTTAATCATAGAATTTATATACATGCACAGCACTGTATATCAGCACAATCAATTACCTACTCAGACAGTTTTATTCTGAGGTTTTCATCCTTTCAGATTCACAGCTAGAAGCTGCAAAATGGTGATTCTAATGTCTGTGATCTCCAAATTATACACGGTCAGGATTAAGGTTAATTGCAAAACATTGCAATGAAGATCATGCACATGGCAAACAAGCATTATGGTGGTGGTTATTTTACTGTCAATGACTTTATACTCTTGGAAGTTATTTTGCCATCGGGCATTTGTGACTGGTTTATTTCAATGACATACTGGTATTAAACAATGACTTTTGCTCATTTCTAATTGGTCAATTTTATGACAAATTAAAAAAAATTGCTTTTAAGGTGTTCATTCCTCCACACTCTACACTTTCCTTTACATTCATATGCCAGGCCTCCTCCTCCGATGTATACTGCTTTTGTTTCATCACCCTGCAAGCAAAGATTCAAATGTGCAACCACTGCATTTAAAGTCAGCTACACTATCAGCTATACCACAACATTACTACCAGAACTGTAGTAAATATACTTATTCAAATACATATGAAGGATGATAGCAAATCCCCTCAAAAAAGGTACGGTACCATAAAATGCTTCAACAACAAAATAGCCACTTCCTTAGAGTAAGCTGACATTGCAGAACATTGTGATGAACATCATACACATGACAGACAAGTTTGGTAGGACCCATCGAAAACAACTTCTTTAAAATTTTGAGGTCAATGCAGTGATTTCCAACCTTTTTAACCATCTTAATTTGAGAGATCTTGCTACCTTAAATAAGTTGCAATACATATGGAGTCGCATTTTACAAAACATACCCTATCATTGGTAACCTCACGCCACATATAGGGCCCTATTGTTGGTAACTTGATGTCATATATAGGACCCTAATGTTGAAATTTACATCAAAAGGCTATGGTTTAAGCTGTTAAGGTGTAGGCAACAGTAACATCATAAAAGACCTTGCCTTTGGAAACCTCATATTACACATAGTCCCTACAATTAAAAGCACTAAACTGATATAAACAGTTAGGCCCCATATATGAGGTTACCAGCAATGGCTTTATATGCAATATAGGACCCGAAATGAAGCATTACCACTCAACCACACTACGATTTTTAAAATATCCTCAAAAATGTTTTTTTACCCTATTATTGCAATAACATGCGACAAATACAACTTTTTGGGCAAACAGTGGCCTTCATTAACAATATGCTTGCCAACTCCTAGCCTATATTGTCATTTGTCACCCATCACTTACGACTAACCAACTGTGTGTGGTACAGAGGTGTACAAAGTCAAAAATTTTGAATCCGACTCCTAATCCTAATCCGAAAAATACAAATTCGAATCCAACTCCGACTCCTAACAAATCAAAAATTATAATCCGAATCCGGATCCGAATCCTGAAAATTAAAAATTCCTATATTTGCTCTTTCTAACCAAGTTATAAAACCAAAATCCGAATCCGAATCCGAATCCAAAAATTCAAAAATTTACAATCCGAATCCAATCCGAATCCGACGAAAAAACCGGATAATCCTGATTTTGAAATCCGGCTCCGGATCCGATGTACACCTCTGGTGTGGTACACCGTAACAAACTTGGGAAAGCAGAGAATTTCTCTGGGCACAATTTGAGGGCACCAGGTAAAAGACGGATTTCACATGGAATAACGGAACTTATATATGGAATGGAAAAAATGTCAAGAAATAAAATTATAAACCATACCACATCAATCGCCAATAATATCCATAACCTAAATTGAAATAAAAAATTGCAGTTACCATGGAAACAACATCAAAATCAAACAAAAATTAATGCAGAACTTACATTTTATCGGACTATAGGCATTTTGGCTATCTAAAACCGGATGTGGCTCCAAATAAACATTCTTAAACAAAACTACATGCATCCTCCAGCAGCCACATTAAGTTTTCAAGAGGCCCAACTCGTTTCCATGGCAACATACTTATACCTCAAGTACATTTTTGTCATTTCAGACATCCTATTACAATTTCTAAAACAAAGTGCGACATTGTCACGGTTTCTAACAAAAAACGAGTCATTGGCTTCCATTGATTAGCGTTTTTGACCGTGTCAGACAGTTTGTGCCACAAGATCAACACTACCTAACAATAACACATACACTTCTCTACAAACTCCATTATGTTTCATTGTGGCAAAAATTGTTGCTATAGCAACGCCAAAACAAAGAGCTCCGAAAAAGGCAAACTTTTTGTTTTAACAAAACAAAACGCCCGTTACTTCAAGTATATTTTGGTCATTTCAGACAACCTATTACACCAATTTATCCAGGCATCAAAACAGCCCATGCAATGCTCTTTTTGTCAAATTAGTATTTGTCGAGGCACAAATCGTCGCCATTGCAACCATACCGCAACAAACTTCAAATACCTCACAAATCATACCAAGAAAATGGGGTGTGCTTGCAACAATGCTTATGCGGCTCAGAAGAGAATTTTAAACCACAAAGAGGTAAAAGCCGATTGTATCGTCTTGGCCACGTATTTTTTTCAAAACTATTATCTTAAAAAGATCTTAAGCGGTTATTTTGATTTTATATCACTCTCTTATTAAGACCTAAGTGCAATACTTCGTAATATCTTAGTGCCATGGCAACATAACTACGATTCAAAAGTTACAAAAAGTTTAAACCAAAGCAAATAATTTGATTAATACAAAGAAGCAGAAAAACAGCAACGCTTTTAAACAACACAATCTGCTAACAGTGCAACAGTCTGGACAACTTAAAATTGCCAAGTTTATGCACAAATATTTTATTAAATCTCTTCCTCAAGCTTTTCAAACATCTTTGATTCTAACTTTCTTAGCGAGAAAGCCACTCTTCGTACTCGATCAAGTCCAAATTGTGCCCTCAATATTGCAGAATAAAACTCATACAACAAACACTGAAATTTAGAGGTCCAATGTGATGGAATAAATTACCTGTGGCATTCAAAGATATTAAATCACTTCCCAAGTTCATCAAATGCTTTAAAGAATTTATTATAAATCAACAGATTAATATGTATAACGTTTTGAGACTAGTAGCCTACTTCTTTTGAGTGCTTAAAGATATAACTGTTACGGACAAAATCCTTTCATAAAATTTTTAATTCAAACTGTTTCTCACCCTGATTAAACTGCGGGCCTCTTTCTATTTGAATAAGCAGCTGGAGACCTACTGTTACAATTAGTGTCTTTTGTGTTGTAAACAATACTAAGAAAAAAGATCTAGGACAGCCATTCTCTATGAAGTTTCTTTGTCTTTCTTCAAGTGCTCGCGTGAGAATTTCGTAAATTTGCAGCACTATAAAACCACGGCACTCTAGTCATTTGGCATTTTTCTCAAAATCAAAATACAGACGAAATGTAATCTCTGCTATAAAGTTGAATCGTTTCGGAAAGTCGCATCCAACCAGTAAGTGTATATATTATAAGCTATTGTAGTATTAACAACGAGTGCTTCTCATAATTCTCTTATAATTATATTTATTTATCGTGGTACTTTAATGCCGTCGCTTTTGCTTTTTGATCTTTCTATTCTTCTATGTTTTAATTGTGCCCAATTTAAGAGTGAGGTTTGGCTATTTGCTTGTAATTGTTAAATTATTCTAGAAAACAGAGACGTAGCAGCCGCCCCCCAAACCCCCCAATTGGGGGGGGCCCAGGCCAACTTTGGGGGCCCAAATTAGTCTGAAATTGCTTTTTGGCTACGTGACTATTTTCAGTTCAGCAGACTTGTTTACAACCGATTTAAACTGTAGGAAGAAATTGGCTTGTGACATCATAAGTGAATGCAACGTCATTTTATCTCGCAGAATCTAGAATATATCGATTGATTTTCTGGTAGAATCTTGAATATTCGATTGACGTAACAATGCCGTTGTTACGCAACAATCATAGAATGGTCTGGAATTCTGTTTGGCTATAAATACCGGGACAATATATATACACTGCAGAGTGCAGATAAAGTATTTTATTGACATTGTATAGAATGAAACGTTCAAAAAGTGGTGCTCAAAAGAGAAAAGAAGCAGCCACTGCTCGAGATGCTGTAGCGAAATTGCCCAAGATGACAGATTTTTTCAAGATTACTGAGCAGAGTAGACCTGGCACTAGTACCGAGAGGGATGAAGAAAACTATAGTGTACAAGAAAAAGAAGACTATGACGATCAGCATCAAAGTGATTGTGAATTTCCAGAAAATGTAAGTTGTGATTTACCTGCCAATACGCAACCTTCAATATCAAAAATATCTGAATCTCAATTTACCCCTATCCCTGATGACTCATGTAAATGGCCTGAAAGTATTTCTGATGCTTAACGATGTGATATAGTAAAGCGTGGACCACATCAACTAATAATGAATTTTCCATATAATAACACAACTCCAAGGCGACGTTTTTCCTCCAACCATTATAAACGTGTGTTACCTAATGGTGAAAGTGTTTCACGGTCGTGGCTAGTTTATTCTGGGAAATCAGATCAAGTTTTTTGCTTTTGTTGTAAGCTATTTGGAAAAACACTAAGCCCCTTTTGTAGTGGTATAAATACATGGGAGGGTTTTTCGAAAAAACTGAAAGACCATGAAAAGGGCATTTCCCACCAAGAATGCTGCAGTCAATGGATGTTGCTAGCTGAAGGGATAAGAAATTCATCCACTATCGACAAACGCGAGATGAATATTTTTTTCAATGAAAGACGTTTTTGGAGAAATGTTTTAGAGAGACTTATCGACATTGCCTTGTTTCTATCGGAAAGGAATCTTGCTTTTAGAGGATCTGAAGAAGTCTTAGGATCTCCTCACAATGGAAATTTTCTGGGTATATTTGAGCTTTTGGCAAGAAGAGATTCGATCCTAAAAGAGCTTCAAGACAGAATCAAGAATAAAAACACTAAAGATCACTATTTGAGTCCTACCATACAAAATGAACTAATTGAATTGCTAGCGACAGAAGTTGAAAAAGAAAATTTACAGCAATTGAAAATGGCAAAATATTTTTCTATAATTTTGGACTGCACTCCAGATATGTCACATCATGAACAAATGTCTGTCATTCTCCGTTATGTACTATGTAATGAAGAAGCTGCTGTTGTTAAAGAAACATTTTTGGCTACTTGAGAATAAGTGACAGTACTGGGAAAGGCTTGTTGGACGCTTTCTTAGAAAAAGCGACCGAACTGCAACTCGAATTGTCTGATTGTCGAGGTCAGTCATATGATAATGGTGCTAACATGAAAGGAAAACATTCTGGGGTCCAAGCAAGAATGCTAGACATCAATCCCAAAGCTGTTTACGTGCCCTGTGCAAACCATACCCTTAACTTAGTTGTTGTTGACAGTGCTAATTCATCGACGGAAGCATTGACATTTTTTGGAGTACTTACAAGGTTGTATGTGCTGTTTTCTTCCTCTGCTCAGCGTTGGGAAATTTTGAAGAAACATGTGGAGCTGTCCATAAAGTCACAATCTGATACTCGTTGGGAAAGCAGAATTAAATGCATCAAACCTCTTCGATACAATTTAAAAGAGGTGTTGCTGGCACTGAAAGACTTGGAAGCCATTTCCATAGAAAGAAAAGATGGAAGAGCTGCCTCAGAAACAAAATCGTTGATAGCTCATTTATCAAAATGGAGTTTTCTTTTGTCGGTGTTTATTTGGTATGATATCCTATTCCAAGTCAATAAAGCAAGCAAGATTCTTCAGTCGTATGGAGTCTCCCTTCATACAATGGAAACGGAAATCCAGGCAACTGAAAAGTTTTTGCAAAACTATCGCACAACGGGTTATGACAGTGCCGCAACATCTGCTGTTGAAATAGCACAGGAATTGGATATTGATCCTTCTTTTCCTCCGTCAAGAAGTGGAAAGAAAAGAAGATTGTTTGATTACCAAGGCGAAGAGGAACAACGAGCTACTCCTGAACTGAAATTTAAAAGCAACTTTTTCTATCCATTAGTAGACCAGGCTATTATGTCAATAAAGGAGCGCTTTAATTTGTTACGTGAGGTTTCTTCCGCCTTTTCGTTTTTGTACACACGAGACAAACTTTTGCTTGTGCAACAAGAAAATGCTCTTCTTACTTGCTGTAAAGAGTTCCAAAAAAAGTTCGGTGACATTGATTCTGATGAAATGAGCGCTGAGCTACAGCGGTTTGTTTTAATTTTACAAAAAAAACGCAATCTCAAAACGGCTCAAGACTTTCTGAACTATCTTCTAAAGACTCATTTATTTGAATTGTATCCGAATGTGTACATCGCACTTCGAATCTTACTAACTTGCCCCGTGACTGTTGCCAGCGCTGAAAGAAGCTTCAGCAAATTGAAACTGATCAAAACTTTTAATAGAACGTCTATGACAGACAGTAGACTATCTTCATTAGCCATGTTGTCAATCGAAAATGACTGCGCCCGATCTCTTGATTATGACAATGTCATAACAGCATTTGCGAACAAAAAGGTTCGCTCCAGACTATTTAAATGATAGTGTGTTTTTATAACTTTTTCATGTTTTTCAGTGTCATTGCTTTCGTTTCGCAGTGTCTGCATAAATGTCCTACTGAACTCTGGCATCGGTGCCGAATTTTTTATGACTTGCACCTTCGGTATCGGCATGCTTTATTCTGACATTAGCCTGTTTACTTATGTACAAATTGTGGTGTATTTTCTTAATGCAGCTTTTCAATTTTACACCTCTAAAGTGATATGACCTGTGCGCAGGGGCTCTTGCGCTTACTTTGGGGGGGGCCGAAGTTGGAGTGCTACGGGACTGCTAGAAAACCTGTCGCACTATCAACGCCATTCGTGTATGATCGATCAGATTTTTTCGTCTCGGAATTATATTTGATTCCATCATCGAGAGTGCTTTTTGATACCGCGATTGAGTTTGCGCTGTGCGCTAAGACCTTCCCCCAAACCGTGTGACTGGGATAACAGCACTTACAATAACTTTAAAACGAGCTTGCCAAGTAGGGTAATAAGAGAAAGAGTAGGTATTTGCTGTCTCTCTTTTTCAGAATCTTCCAATCACTTTCGAAGTACTAATTAAAACAGAGCGAATCATCATTTTATAACCCATCTCCTACTCAAGGCGACAACTGTTCCTCAAGATATTTTCTGATGAAGAAGAAGAACAAGGAAAATTCGCGTTCGATATAGATCCATGAAACTTCAGTCAATTCATTTGATTAAATGATTAACTTTTATTTGAGTTGAATAGACAGGGACACTGCCAATGATTTACTGAAATTATTCAAAATCAAGTGATTAATATCAGGTCATAAAAATTTAAAGGCAATGTTGTAATGCTACTACTTATCTGGCCAATTTCATAGTCCTGGGCACTGCATCCGGCAACAGGGTCCTGCCTAGAATGTCAATGGAGCTAACTCTTTAACTGTTGTTGCTCCCAGGTCACCATTGGGTAAGGTGTAGTACCTGCTAGCTCCCCTCGTTTAGGTAACAACAGTTTGGCACTGAGTGGAATGTATTTCTTTTATCCATTATCGGGTGTTTTTACCTTGGAAAAAAATTTGTTTATTTGGTTGACTGCTTTTTTAGCTTCTTTTTTTTTTTTATTTCAATTATTGTGTTTGATGTTTTTGTGAGGTGCGGTGACTATGCCCCTGTAGGAAATAAGTTCCTTGAGCAAGAGCGTGCTGACTAAACCACAATTGCTGAGAACTATGGCAGTCACAAGGAAGAAAGCACGACAGTAATATTTTATTCCATCAATTCAAGCAGCTGTGGCAGATAATCAAAAATCACGTCCTTCTGCCACGACGATCAACAACGAAAGAGAAATCACAGGCAACCAGAACACGTCCACCCGCCACGGCGATCGACGAAGAAAGAGAGCACAAA
Organism: Trididemnum clinides; assembly: GCA_963675345.1. Taxonomy (NCBI): domain Eukaryota; kingdom Metazoa; phylum Chordata; class Ascidiacea; order Aplousobranchia; family Didemnidae; genus Trididemnum; species Trididemnum clinides. Next base: position 36,007,867 of record OY776291.1, read on the forward strand.
ATCTCCGACCACATGGTCGGTCACAAAATACTGCACGATTTACCACGAATTAAGTCACTGCACACGTTTATGTAACAAGGACACTGCACACGTCACATAAACGAAAACAACGGATAAACAACCTAATGACGGGAAAGGCAAGCCGACCAACGAGCTACCATGAGAGGACAAAAACATGAACATATCTACCCCTAATAAAAAAGAAAAATATATGTGTGTGTGTGTGTGTGTGATTTTAAACACAAGCAATAGCAATAAACGAATATGCATTCGCAATATCACGGCTAGATTGCCGGAAAGCCATACAGGCTGAGATTCCTGGCTTGAGGTTACATCGCTAGGCGGGCGGACTATAGGAGCACGATATACTTTAAATGGAGATAGCCGAGCGGCTACAAACCTGACAGTAAATACTCCATCAGATAATTTTACTTCATCAGTAAAATCGTAGGGTAAAGCAGCAACGGTGCACGAGTTGAGCGTCAAACTGGGGACGCACGAAGTTGCAAACTATAAAACTCAGCTCTAGCAGTAAACAATTAGAATCACACACATCAGCGGGAGCAAGATGCTAAGCCGCCGAAAGCAAACTAACAAAACAAATATAAAAAAAGACAAAAAGGTGTTTGGCATGGCAGCTCGATGAGGTGCGAGGCACAACACGCTACACCCCTTTCATTAAATCTATTCAATATACCTTTAAATAATTTGAGTATCTTTAACGTCTGTTGAAAAAACAGAAGCGAAATAAATGCCAACCACTACGCGCCAACTACTTTTGAAAATTTAAAATAGAAAGTGGAAAATGTTGTGTTTTAGGAAGATGATGTTACCCCGGATGAAATATTTAAAATCGTTGTAAACAAACTCTCAGCTCTATCGTTGCCTTCACAAGATGGTAAACGGCAATTAGAAACATTAAATGGTTTAGCAACCTTTTTTGTAAGAAGCGACCAAAAAAGTTTGGGATTTGGAATGGCTACTTTCTGTGTTCGCGAATTGAACAATGTGATTGATGTAGTTCTGCTATTTCTTAGTTTCAATGTTCGTGGATTGAACAATCATGTTCTTGTGCTCCTACAGGCAACTGTTCGCACATTAATGCTAGCAAAATATTTATTGGAATTGACCCTTCAAAAAAACATTTCAACCTATGCGCCATTCCCACAAAAAGACAACTTATGCGCCATTCCCACAAAGATAAGACAACTTAGATGTTACTCCCGTCCCAGACTCCACACCGGTTCAAAACTTATCTAATGCTACCCGCTGTGACAATGTTGAAAGAAAAGTATTTCTATGTATATATATATATATATATATGTTGCAACCAGCAAAGATACATAAACTCACGATAACACAGCACCTACAATTGTTTTATAAATTGAATCTGAAAAGCATGATGAGGAAAGGCATCCGCAAATCCGTGGAAAAACAGTTTTCCAGACATTCTAACACTGTTAAATAGCAATGTAATTTGAACAGTAGCAAGTTTTGATGAATTACAATCTGATTTATTAAGTCTTCAAAACAAGAACTGACTTACCGATGCCCTCATAGATGTATTTCGGCTTCATTGCTTACAACTAAAGTTCTCGCCAACTTAAGACCATGCTTTTTCCTAGAATTTCCAAGAAATCGTCTTCACCAGGGGTTCTTAATCGGGGGTACCTGTACCCCTTGGGGGTACGAAGCACCAAAGCAGGGTGTACGAGATGAGGCGTCACGTTAATGATTATTTTAAACTATTTACCAAAAATTTATTTTCAATGTTATGTGAATAAGAAAACATTTTCCGAAGCCTTTTTCAACATTTGCATTTCTGAATGATTTTTTGTCATAAGAAAGAGTTACTGTGACGTAATAAATAGCTTCTTGTTTGTTCAGACAGAATTGGTTTTGCACTGAATTGGTTTTGAATTGGTTTTATTGTGAACTATTATTATGGTTGATAAATATACACCGGTAACATGCTACATTGTGTTTTATTTCATTGTTAGATTTTATATTTACCGGTAATTTTGTAGGTGTGTCATATACATTTATGACTAACACTTTATATATAACCTTTATTTAAGTAAGGCTCTAGTAAACTAAAACACAGCACATCTAAATCGAAATGAAATAAAGTAAATAGTTAATAATCCTAGACTTATTTGATAGACTTTTGAACAGAATGCTTCTACCACTTCGACTCCATTACTTTACAAAGACAGTTTAAATTAAGCAACATGCAAGCACTTAATTACACAAAACACCTCTAGCAATTTACATAAACGATCTGGCATACCAAGATTACACAGTTGAATTGGAGTGGTTCTGAGTTCAAGTCTTGGGTTCAATTCTTAGAAGCGTTAAACATATAATATATAACATTCTCCCCCACCCAATAAAATGAAAACATTAAGCGTACATATATTATACATTGACAGATCATTAGGATATCGATGTCATAAAAATCACAGTTATCAGTCAGTAGTACATTAGTCTGTCAGGAGCTTTTCGTGCTCGCTGAGAGCGTCTCGGCCTAGATTGAGAGAAATCAGGGGACACCTCACGGTCGCATTCGTTCTTAGGCGAACATTGTACATTTTCACGTTCAGGGGAATCAGTAAGGGGGATATCATTATTAGCATCGCCAGGTGAAGTCACCTTGTCATCACGGATATTTGGAGTTGGTGCATGCTCTTCTTCGTTATCTTGCGTAGTTTTAAGATCACCTATATTGTCAGCATCGGTTAATTGCTGACCCAATGATTTGTATGGCAGCCGTTCACCAGCTGGGGCTAAATACTTGGTTGCTACCGTGTCCTCTCTCCCATTCTGGTATCTGATGTGGGCGTATTGGGGGTTGACTTCAATTAATTCGACTTCTTGCACCAGCGCGTCGTATTTGTTACTTCTGTTGCGCCGTTTTAGCAAGACGGGTCCTGGTGCAAGAAGCCATGTCGGTACGGCAGTTCCATTTGTTGAACGTCGTTGATAATTAAAAAGTCTCTCGTGAGGCGTACAGTTAGTGGCCGTGCATAACAAGGATCGGATTGAGTGCAAAGCATCATCTAGAACAGATTGCCAATAAGTAATAGGAAGTTTTCTTGATCTTAAGATCAGCATAATCGTCTTCCATAAAGTATTGTTCAGCCGCTCGACTTGCCCATTGCCAGCAGGATTGTAACTAGTTGTGCGACTGGTCGCGACTCCTTTTTGGTACAAAAACGTCTTTAGTTCAGAACTCATGAATGAAGAGCCGCGGTCTGAGTGAATGTATGAGGGCATACCAAAAACTGAAAAAAGGGAACACAGATTCGAGATTACGGATTGAGCGTCGACGTTTTTGCAAGGGTACGCAAAAGGGAACCTTGAATATTCGTCGCAAACTACGAGCAAATACTTAAATTGGTTAGTGCTCGGTAAGGGGCCTTTAAAATCTAAACTTAGTCTTTCAAACGGCTGGGTAGCTTTGATTAAATGAGAAGGCCCAGTTTGAGCATACTGTGGTTTTAATTCACTACAAACTCTACATGCACGGACCATCGACTTAATGTCGTCGACTGAAAAGGGTAGATTTTTTGATTTAACAAAATGGAGCATACGAGTAACACCCGGATGGCCCAGAGCTTCATGAAGTTCGTAAAGCTTATCCACAGTCAAACTCATACACCTAATCCTTGAAAATGTGTCAGCTGGGATATTGTCGGCTCCGCATCTGTAGAATATATCGAAATTGTACGTCGATAATTCGATTCTCCATCTCATGATCTTGTCATTCTTGATTTTGCCTCTATGTTTTGAATCGAACATATATGATACTGAGCGCTGGTCTGTGATCAAAGTAAAATGTTTACCCGTAAGGTAATGCTTCCATTTTCGCACTGCCTCAACGATAGCAGCAGCCTCTTTTTCAACGGCAGAGTGTTTCTGTTCAGTTTTACTCAATGTTCTAGAGAAAAAGGCAACTGGTCGACCCTTTTGGCTTAAAGTGGCGGCTAAAGCAAATTCGGACGCATCTGTTTCGACCTGAAATGGAGCGGTTTCATCTACAGCACAAACAACGGACAATTCAATGTCGTTTTTTAATTGATAAAACGCTGACAAGGCTTCTTTAGACAATGGAAAACTTGTGTTCTGAACCAACGGTTTTATTTTTGCTGAAAAATCTCGTATCCATTGCGAGTAGTATGCAAACATTCCCAAAATCCGCTTTTGGGAGGCCATATCATTTGGGGGCGGCAAGTTTTTAAGCGGTTGTAGTCTTTCCGGATCAGGTCTGATTTCCCCTTCAGAGACCACATAACCCAACAACGCTATTTTTCTTGTAGAAAAGACACACTTATCTTGATTGAGAGTAAGATTCTTACGAGTAGCTGCATCTAAGAATTTTTTTAAATTTTTATCGTGATGCTCTTGGTCGTTTCCACATATAGTTACATCATCGAGGTAAGCAAAGGTGTCTGTCAGTCCTTCTTCAGCTATAAAGCTATCAATGGTGCGTTGAAACGCTGATACCCCGTTAGTAACTCCAAAAGGAATTCTGCAGAACTGGTAGAGTCGGCCATTAGCCTCAAAAGCCGTAAACTTTTTGTCTCTGTTTTGCAAAGGCACTTGATGATATGCACTTTTAAGATCTATAACACTATAAACGCGATATTGAGCAATAGTGTTAACAGTTTCATTTAGGTTTGGTAGCGGATAAGCGTCGAGATAAGTAAACTTATTAATAGTTTGAGAAAAGTCAATAACTAACCTTTTCTTGTGCCGTTCGTTTCTTGTTACTACAACTTGTGCTCTCCATGGAGAATTGCTTGGCTCTATTATTCCTTCAGAAAGCAACCGTTCTACTTCCTCTGTAATAAACTTGCGATCTTCATCGCTGTACCGACGAGATTTTGTGATAATGGGTTTACAGTTAGGGTCAAGATTTTCGAAGAGCGGAGGTGGTGACACGTTTAGCGTTGTCAGATTGCAGATTTTCAACGGATGCCTTTCACCGCCATACTTTATTGTGACGCTCTCATGATTGGATTGCCAGTTTTGCCCAAGTATTACATCAGCGCATAAATTTGGGAGCACATACAACTTTACGTTTTCATAGGTCTGATCATGCAAAACAATTGTAGCAGAGCAATATCCCTTCATTTTTGCGGACAGAGAGGAAGAGGCCATCGAAACGGTTTCGCGACTTGGCAGAATTGTGAGTGACAATCGTTCCACTTGTTTAGGATTGATAAAATTATCCGTACTGCCAGAATCAACCAAGGCATTTACGACCGATCCGTTTATCGTTATATTAATGCACGATTTAGCAAGAGGGTGTGTTTTCGCACTACAGGTCAGTAGAGTAGCCAATTGACTATTTTCAAGAAACGCGGAAGATTTCTGTTTTGTAGATTGACATACTCGAGCGTAGTGCCCAACCTTCTTGCATAAGTGACAAACAGCCTCTTTGGCAGGACATTTCGCGCGGATGTGAAATTGATAGCCACAGAAATAACATTTTCTGGCTTTACTTGGTGATGTGACAGCGAGTTCATGTTCGTCTAAACCTTTAGATTGGTCTGTTTCTTTAATTTCTGCTGCATTAAAGTGCATAGACGTGGATTTTGAAGTTGACTGATAAAACTCCGAATTTTGCCGAGCCAGATCCATTGCTCTAGCTTGACCAAAGGCCGTTTCCAAATCCAGAGTTCGGTTTTCTAGCAATCTTTGACGTATTTCCGAGTCATGCAGGCCATTTATAAAAGCATCACGAACCGCTTCCTCTCGATACTCGTTCGCGGAAACTGCACGAAACTGACAATCTTTGCTAAGACTTTGTAACGCTTGCATAAACGAGTCTAGAGTTTCTCCGTTTTGCTGTTTTCGAGTGGAAAGCTTATGGCGCGCGAAGATTTCATTTGGTTGTTTGTCGTACGTTCTCTTCAATGTTGCGATTGCAGCATCATAGGTATCTGCGTCACAGAATAGTTCATACACTTCAGGAGAGACAAAGTTCGTCAAGACGTCGAGTTTGTTCAGATTTTGATTCTGTCCATCTATAGAGCGTAGAAAGTTACCAAAGGTCTGGTACCAATGCCGCCATTGCTTGGTAGCCTTTTCATCATTCGGTTCAACGTCGAAGCGATCAGGTCGCAGAACTTTGTCCATTTGCGTTAGTTTACTAGATTGTCATATACATTTATGACTAACACTTTATATATAACCTTTATTTAAGTAAGGCTCTAGTAAACTAAAACACAGCACATCTAAATCGAAATGAAATAAAGTAAATAGTTAATAATCCTAGACTTATTTGATAGACTTTTGAACAGAATGCTTCTACCACTTCGACTCCATTACTTTACAAAGACAGTTTAAATTACGCAACATGCAAGCACTTAATTACACAAAACACCTCTAGCAATTTACATAAACGATCTGGCATACCAAGATTACACAGTTGAATTGGAGTGGTTCTGAGTTCAAGTCTTGGGTTCAATTCTTAGAAGCGTTAAACATATAATATATAACAAGGTGTTTCTTCCATAGGTCTAGGGTTACGGGGTACGAGCGCCAAAAAGATTAAGAAACACTGGTCTAGACGATAAGACGCAAAGATTCACGCAGAAATAACACAATGATTTATGCAGTGGAACTAGGAAAAGCACGATGCCAATCCGTAACATGGCAATTGAGATAATTTTAAGTGAAAAGAGTTTTGAATAGTATGTGCGTATGGGCCACAAAGCGGAAGACCAGAAACAGAGAAAGTTCGTTTTTACAATGAAATGGCGAGTGAGTGGGACTTTGGAAGTTCTAATGAAATCATTATTTTTTGGGAGAACTTCAATGAGCATGTGGAGAAATACAGGGTGTCCACAAAGTCTTTAGACAATTTTATAAATTCATTAAAAAATTCTTGAAAATGCTATCAAAACAATTCTTTTTGCATATTAATCAGTTGTTATTAAAGTTTTTTATAATATCACTTTATTTTTATTTCAGAGATGAATTAGCTAAATAAAATAATTGATTTCCAAACACGTTAAAATGACTACTCCACAAGAAAAAGCACAATGTGTTTCTTGGTTTATCAAAACGAAATCTGATATTCAAGCACAAAGAAATTTTATAGCTAGATATGTAAAACGGGCCCCAGCACGTCAGTCGATTGCAATTGGCATAAGCAGTTTGTGGGAACGGGAACGTTGCTACTAAAACCAAGGAGTGGATGGTCAAAAACTTCTAAAAAAGGCATCGAGCGTACTCGTCAGTCATTTAGTCGTAGCCCAACAAAGTCCATCCGCTCTGATTTCGTTCGGGCTACGTGAAAGATGTTATGCACCGCACCAAAGTAAAAGACATAAGTGACCTTAAGGAAAGAATAACTACCGCTGTGGAGACAACTGATGAAGAAACGTTAAGAAGGACGTGGACTGAAATTTAACATCGTTTAGATGTCCTCCGTGCTACAAATGGGCTCATATAGAAATATATTAATGCTTTGAATAAAAACTTGACTATTTGCTTAATATTAATTAATCATTTCAGAAATAGAGTTTATTAATGTTATAAATAAAAACTTGACCATTTTATTGATATTATTTAAACATTTCAGATATTTTCAACGTCAGTTGTAATATCAATAAATTTTTTTAATTGTCCAAAGACTTTGTGGACACCCTGTATAGTAAAGGGTTTGAAAGTGTGCATAGGGGGAATGGTATTGGGAAAAGTATTTCGGAAGTAAAAAGATTGCTAGAGTTCTGTGATGAAAAAGAGCTGTGCGTGGCAATCACTTGGTTTTATAAGAAAAAGAAAAGAAAAATAATTCATAGTGCTGGTGGATGTGAAACAAAAATTGATTTTGTGCTCCTGGGGAAAAATACAGAAAGTATGTAAGGGATGTGAAATTGATTCATGAGAACTTTACCAGAGGATGGTGGTATAAGATCTGGATGAAAAGGTTCCAAACATGATTGTGAGAAAGCAACGAACAGGTGGACATGCTGGGGTTGAAGGAAACTGTAGATGGTGGTTTGAACTTTTATTGCTGGATTGTGTTTTATAAACTTGAATATTTCCGCTGCTACTGTATATTTGGCGATTGCTGTTCTTATTTCATACGACTACTTGTTTCTGACGAAATACTGTGGTGATATTTACTCTTGCTAGAATTTAATTAGAGTTGACTGCTCCCATAGTTGCCAAATTGCCTTTTTTAGGATTATATGTATCATTGTGCGGATTCTTGTAAATTTCAAGTTGGCAACCTATCTCCTATTTAGCGCCGATAGTAGTGTTGTTAGCTTTGGTTGACCACAGACTGTTATTAACTTATTCTCAGGAATAAGCTTGTTGTGTTGTATTTTCTGCAATAAACACAGTTTAAAGATATCTGTTTGCTGTTCTTTGGATAAGTTGTAAGTGCAGCCTTACGCATTGCAACTGATTTGATGACCAGGATGATGGGCAAAGGCTCCAATAGTTTGTCACTATTTTCTGAACAGATGACGGTGCTTTCAGCTTCTCATTAGATCAGCTCTAGATGGGTCAGCAACAGCGAATGGAGTTAGATGGTATGGACATGTGTTCAGTCCCGTAGCACTCCAACTTCGGCCCCCCCCCAAAGTAAGCGCAAGAGCCCCTGCGCACAGGTCATATCACTTTAGAGGTGTAAAATTGAAAAGCTGCATTAAGAAAATACACCACAATTTGTACATAAGTAAACAGGCTAATGTCAGAATAAAGCATGCCGATACCGAAGGTGCAAGTCATAAAAAATTCGGCACCGATGCCAGAGTTCAGTAGGACATTTATGCAGACACTGCGAAACGAAAGCAATGACACTGAAAAACATGAAAAAGTTATAAAAACACACTATCATTTAAATAGTCTGGAGCGAACCTTTTTGTTCGCAAATGCTGTTATGACATTGTCATAATCAAGAGATCGGGCGCAGTCATTTTCGATTGACAACATGGCTAATGAAGATAGTCTACTGTTTGTCATAGACGTTCTATTAAAAGTTTTGATCAGTTTCAATTTGCTGAAGCTTCTTTCAGCGCTGGCAACAGTCACGGGGCAAGTTAGTAAGATTCGAAGTGCGATGTACACATTCGGATACAATTCAAATAAATGAGTCTTTAGAAGATAGTTCAGAAAGTCTTGAGCCGTTTTGAGATTGCGTTTTTTTTGTAAAATTAAAACAAACCGCTGTAGCTCAGCGCTCATTTCATCAGAATCAATGTCACCGAACTTTTTTTGGAACTCTTTACAGCAAGTAAGAAGAGCATTTTCTTGTTGCACAAGCAAAAGTTTGTCTCGTGTGTACAAAAACGAAAAGGCGGAAGAAACCTCACGTAACAAATTAAAGCGCTCCTTTATTGACATAATAGCCTGGTCTACTAATGGATAGAAAAAGTTGCTTTTAAATTTCAGTTCAGGAGTAGCTCGTTGTTCCTCTTCGCCTTGGTAATCAAACAATCTTCTTTTCTTTCCACTTCTTGACGGAGGAAAAGAAGGATCAATATCCAATTCCTGTGCTATTTCAACAGCAGATGTTGCGGCACTGTCATAACCCGTTGTGCGATAGTTTTGCAAAAACTTTTCAGTTGCCTGGATTTCCGTTTCCATTGTATGAAGGGAGACTCCATACGACTGAAGAATCTTGCTTGCTTTATTGACTTGGAATAGGATATCATACCAAATAAACACCGACAAAAGAAAACTCCATTTTGATAAATGAGCTATCAACGATTTTGTTTCTGAGGCAGCTCTTCCATCTTTTCTTTCTATGGAAATGGCTTCCAAGTCTTTCAGTGCCAGCAACACCTCTTTTAAATTGTATCGAAGAGGTTTGATGCATTTAATTCTGCTTTCCCAACGAGTATCAGATTGTGACTTTATGGACAGCTCCACATGTTTCTTCAAAATTTCCCAACGCTGAGCAGAGGAAGAAAACAGCACATACAACCTTGTAAGTACTCCAAAAAATGTCAATGCTTCCGTCGATGAATTAGCACTGTCAACAACAACTAAGTTAAGGGTATGGTTTGCACAGGGCACGTAAACAGCTTTGGGATTGATGTCTAGCATTCTTGCTTGGACCCCAGAATGTTTTCCTTTCATGTTAGCACCATTATCATATGACTGACCTCGACAATCAGACAATTCGAGTTGCAGTTCGGTCGCTTTTTCTAAGAAAGCGTCCAACAAGCCTTTCCCAGTACTGTCACTTATTCTCAAGTAGCCAAAAATGTTTCTTTAACAACAGCAGCTTCTTCATTACATAGTACATAACGGAGAATGACAGACATTTGTTCATGATGTGACATATCTGGAGTGCAGTCCAAAATTATAGAAAAATATTTTGCCATTTTCAATTGCTGTAAATTTTCTTTTTCAACTTCTGTCGCTAGCAATTCAATTAGTTCATTTTGTATGGTAGGACTCAAATAGTGATCTTTAGTGTTTTTATTCTTGATTCTGTCTTGAAGCTCTTTTAGGATCGAATCTCTTCTTGCCAAAAGCTCAAATATACCCAGAAAATTTCCATTGTGAGGAGATCCTAAGACTTCTTCAGATCCTCTAAAAGCAAGATTCCTTTCCGATAGAAACAAGGCAATGTCGATAAGTCTCTCTAAAACATTTCTCCAAAAACGTCTTTCATTGAAAAAAATATTCATCTCGCGTTTGTCGATAGTGGATGAATTTCTTATCCCTTCAGCTAGCAACATCCATTGACTGCAGCATTCTTGGTGGGAAATGCCGTTTTCATGGTCTTTCAGTTTTTTCGAAAAACCCTCCCATGTATTTATACCACTACAAAAGGGGCTTAGTGTTTTTCCAAATAGCTTACAACAAAAGCAAAAAACTTGATCTGATTTCCCAGAATAAACTAGCCACGACCGTGAAACACTTTCACCATTAGGTAACACACGTTTATAATGGTTGGAGGAAAAACGTCGCCTTGGAGTTGTGTTATTATATGGAAAATTCATTATTAGTTGATGTGGTCCACGCTTTACTATATCACATCGTTAAGCATCAGAAATACTTTCAGTCCATTTACATGAGTCATCAGGGATAGGGGTAAATTGAGATTCAGATATTTTTGATATTGAAGGTTGCGTATTGGCAGGTAAATCACAACTTACATTTTCTGGAAATTCACAATCACTTTGATGCTGATCATCATAGTCTTCTTTTTCTTGTACACTATAGTTTTCTTCATCCCTCTCGGTACTAGTGCCAGGTCTACTCTGCTCAGTAATCTTGAAAAAATCTGTCATCTTGGGCAATTTCGCTACAGCATCTCGAGCAGTGGCTGCTTCTTTTCTCTTTTGAGCACCACTTTTTGAACGTTTCATTCTATACAATGTCAATAAAATACTTTATCTGCACTCTGCAGTGTATATATATTGTCCCGGTATTTATAGCCAAACAGAATTCCAGACCATTCTATGATTGTTGCGTAACAACGGCATTGTTACGTCAATCGAATATTCAAGATTCTACCAGAAAATCAATCGATATATTCTAGATTCTGCGAGATAAAATGACGTTGCATTCACTTATGATGTCACAAGCCAATTTCTTCCTACAGTTTAAATCGGTTGTAAACAAGTCTGCTGAACTGAAAATAGTCACGTAGCCAAAAAGCAATTTCAGACTAACTTGGGTCCCCAAAGTTGGCCTGGGCCCCCCCAATTGGGGGGTTTGGGGGGCGGCTGCTACGTCTCTGCATGTGTTGAAGAGGGATTATGATAGCGTTTTCAGAGTTGCTCTAGCTTTGCAATGAGTAGCAAGAGAAAGCGAGGACGACTAGAGAAGACCTAGAAGAAGCAAGTGGAAGAGGAGACAGAAAAAATTGGTTTAACTCTTTTGCTCCCGCGATAATAGCGATTAAAAATGTCCGTAAGGTGGCAGCGCGAAAAACTGTCATAATCAATCATAATTATGTACCTCAAGTTTGTTTGTAAATCATTACTCAGCTGTCTACTTCTACATTAAGTGTGATATATCGTTGAAATCTACATTTCTTGAGGATTTCAAATAGAAAAAAAACATTTTTTTTTGAATATGCAAATTTTATGCAAATGAACCCCCCAACTGGGGGGTAGTTGTCTTCAAAATTAAAGAGCTACCGTCACCTCAAAGATCACTACAGATTTTATTTTCTACCAATTTTTTTAGAAATGGTCGCAAGATGATGCTAAGGAAATAAGCTTTCAAGGTACATCAGTCAAAACTTACCTAAAAGCCTAGGTTTTCTACAATTTGCAATTTTCTGAGGCACATGACCTTTTTATTGACCGGTACCGACCGGTACCAAATTTTGGTAGTTAAATTTAGTACCTAAAATATGATCAGTCATTATCTGCTAGAGGTTAGCCTAAATCATGTAACATTATGTATTTTTGAACAGGGAATTTCTTCAAGATTCAGAAAATATTAAGTTTAAATAGAATATGCTGTCACTGATAATGAAACAGCCGCTTGTTTACACCCTTCCCATGTCTTGAGAAACAAGAAGGATACAGCAAACTTTGATTTAGAGAAGCCAAACTTCTGCTAGCTTTTAAACTTGTATTTCGCTTCTTGTCTCCTTGGAAACTTGATACAAAATGACAACTTTAGTAGTGAAATAGTTGCAATTTATTTTATCTTCTTAAAGGGTGTAGTTTTTGTAAAAATTATAATTTAGTGAAGGTAAGTCACAAAATTTTGGGGGTTTTGAACTGACATGATGTACAGTACTCATGTTTGATCAGTAAATATCATATACCACTTAGTCTAAACTATTTAAAGTTATATATTGCTGGAAAGCAAATTTCCTAAGCTTTCAAATGAGAGCGGTATTTAGCAACATATGATATTTTTTACGCACTAAATTTACTTTTATCTACTTACCATTCAAATTTGTTTGGGGGGTTTTGAGACCCCTAAGAAATTTGGAAAATTATAAAAGTAAAATTTATTATTATCGCTTGAAATTTTGTCAAATGATGCCCCAAAAGAGTAGTTTTCAGACTGTGTTAATGATGAAGGGTTTGGTATTGTGGTAAAGATGTAATCTCAATTTGATTTTAGTGTAGTTGGCACGTGCTGAGAATTTGGCCGATTTTGTCGTCTGCAACTGGGTTTTTGGTGTTTTTAACCCATTTTGGGCATAAAAATCCAAGAATTAGGGCACAAATTATACATCTTCCGATGCGTGAGGAAGTAAGCGTAATCTTTTGAAAATTTTATGAAAATCGGATGAAAAATAAAGTCACAAATCGATTTTTCAGTAAACTAATTTTGTAACTCAATTTAAAAAAATTTGAGGTAAACACTGAAAACACGAGATCATCAATCGATGATCGCGGGAGCAAAAAAGTTAAAGAAGGAAGATGCCCTAATTAAAGCAAAATGAAGAGATGGAGTTTGAATAATTGCGAAAGGATTAGAGTAAATTCGCCCATCTCTAACTGGACAAAACGGGTAAAAAATTGAAGTACTTCTACAACTAGGCCTATAAGGCAGTGATTGATTTAATATCAAGCATTGCAAGCTTAATTGTTATCTCGTGCAACTTTTAAGGCTAAATTTCAACAATTGCTACAGTAGCTGCATTAAATTTTATATTCTGTTTGGTGGTTGTCTCTGAAAACTATGCGCCATCAAGGCTTTTATCTTGATTTTGATTTGAGAGGGGTGGACAAAATTAAATGTTTTGTGAATTTTAATGAAGTTGTTTCAATTTCAAAGCTGTTTTCGTACAAATAAAAAAGTCTTAAAACTGTTTAGATCTTTTAGATGCATAATTCAGTGGTTGCATACTTTTGAAAAATTGTTTGGTGGTACAGAATTTAAATTTGAAAATAGCAGATAGCAATAAATTCATTCCGAAGCTTTTCGTGTGATTTTTGCCAAGAGAATATACGCCAAAATGAGGAAGAAAAAAGTGTGGCCGCTTTTAAAGCGTGAACACAAAAATGCCACGAAATAGTAGACAACAACACAGAAAAGGGCGCGCTCTTAACGATTGGTCAGAAGCGGCCAAAGAAACAAGCGATCTATTTATGTACTGTATGTGGCTACAAGAGTGGAAAAATGGAAGACCGTACATCCGTGGGCGAGAATTGAGAATTTTCTTTCATTGCATTACTGCGCGCATGATGGGTTTTGCAAAAGATGTTGTCCAATTGCTGAGTACGAGGTTTCAGATGGGTTCCTATTAGATTGGCTAGAGCGAGAAGGATATCTGCATTCGCGTAAAATGTGTTCTTACAAGATTGAATGTTTCCTTACAAGATGGATTTAGGAACACGTTGTTTGATCCTTTCTTGGAACCTTTGAGACGTACAAGCTCCGTATCGACAGCGGTACTGAAATTGATGGACAACGTTGCTATGATGGGAAGTACAGTAGGTTGTACATTTTTTTGGTTGCTAACAAAAGTGGTCTGGTGTTGTAGACAATACGAGGTTTGATGGCAAAGAAACAGCGTTCAACAGCTGTCTTAATTTGAGTGTCAAATCTCATCGAAACATTTCTCAGCCATGGCAAGTGCTATTAGACTGGGCATATCTTTGGAGCAAAATGTGGTGATTTGTCGAACTGTTGGAACTTCTTGGAGAATAATTCTTGGCCTAAACTGTGATGACGATGTGGTCCGGGTAGCCATTGTTCTGAAAGATTGACCTAATCTTAGTAAGTTCAACCTGAAACGTGGATTGAGAGCAGATGGCCAAGACTCTGTGGACGAGCGTAGAAATAAGATTGATTTTCCGCTTCTTGGGGAAAAAAGAATTCCAACGCATCTACTCGCCGGTAAAGATTTCTGTTCACGGATGGGATAATTTTGGAATCGCCTTTCTTTACCATCTCGTCCAGAAAAGGTAGGAAACGATTATTCTCTTAAGAGCGAAGTGAAGAAAGGGCTGCAGAGAATTCAAATGAGTTGAAAATTCTTTGCATTCTTCTTGGTTGTGAAAGACAGTGAAGGTGCCATCGATGTATTGGCAATACATCAAGGATTTGCTCACTCTTTTGAAAAGTTTATCTTCGTAACAGCCTACAAAGATGCTAGAGAGTGCTGTGTCGAGAGGAAAACCCATAGCCACACCATCAAATTCCTGACAAATCCATAGATGTAGCCATTTGCAACACTTCAGTAAACACTGCGCTTGGAAGTGGAGGTGGTTTGAGTTCACTGTCGTAAAGAGCAATAGCCCAAATGCCTATATTTTCAACGAGGGAAACACTAGTGAAAAGACCGCAGACGTTAAACAAGCAGAGAAAGACAGTTGGATCGAAGTCAGCAGTTCTGGCTATGTCAGTGAAGGTGGAGTTGTCCTATGTACAATTGCCAGAATTAAGGAGACGACCAAGATCAACGATTGAGGTCAGCCCTGTGCTAATTGATGATGTGCTGAACCAGTCACCAACAAGATGGGACGCAAAGGCAAATTTTTCTTTGGATTATGAGCAAGCCACACATCTGGGATCGTCGAGAGTTTGTGAGCCACATCACTTAATCCGGCTTTGAGAGCAGAAGCCTGGTTGGAGGAATGGGAAAGATGCATTATGGAGTAATTGGCCCATCTGCTTCACAAACTCAGAAAAATGTTTTGTTCTTTCCACGTTGTTAAGTGGTAGGCAGAAATTGAGTCCATGAGACAACACAAATTCTTTAGTGTTGGAAAGCGTGTTATTGGAGAAATTGATGATCCTGTTCTTGTTGGGAACTGCCATGCTGCCAAAACTCTGTTGAAACAGAAAATTAAGTTTGTATTTGTTCTTCAGTAAATTTAGCTCAAAAAAGACGGTCTCCTCCGATCTAAAACCTACAACAAAATTTGACCCAAAGGAGCCCATCTGAAACCTCGTACTCAGCAATTGGACAACATCTTTTGCAAAACCCATCATGCGTGCAGTAATACAATGAAAGAAAATTCTCAATTCTCGCCCACGGATGTACGGTCTTCCATTTTTCCACTCTTGTAGCCACATACAGTACATAAATAGATCGCTTGTTTCTTTGGCCGCTTCTGACCAATCGTTAAGAGCGTGCCCTTTTCTGTGTTGTTGTCTACTATTTCGTGGTATTTTTGTGTTCACGCTTTAAAAGCGGCCACACTTTTTTCTTCCTCATTTTGGCGTATATCCTCTTGACAAGAGTGCATGCTTCTCCTGCTCCTTTCTCCGTTTTCTTCACCGTTGATCGATATTTAACCATAGTTATTGTATTTGAGTCCACCACTTTCTGCTTTCATGTTGCAGTAGTGGATGCGTACGAAAAATTACGGTTCGTTAAAAAGTAACAGATAATTTCCTGAACGAATATCAACAATCAAGCCAATTGAAAAGCAACAGTTAAGAAGTAAATGTTATTATTCACAATGTGTTATTTTGAAGCTCAATCCTTCCGAAACTTTTCATTTTCTAAAAAACAGCAATCTCGCATCTGCCTTGGAATTTCTACTGCATCTACGTTTTTTCTTATCCGCTCCTGTCAATATCTCGTACACAAAAAGCTACTGAGCTACGGTAAAAAAGTAGCAGTTTAGTTTCTACATTTAACTGTTCTTTTCTTATCTGCTTCTGCTTGCACGCCCATCACAATGGCCTGTTAGTCTCTTACCTGTTAGTGCTACCCCAAATAGCAATACTAACTGCTCTTTTCTAGTCTGCTTAACAGATAAAAAAAAGTGCTGTTTCGTTTCGACATTTAGATGCTTTTTTTCTAATCTGATTCTGCCTTTGATATAGTAGTTACATCACAATGGCTTAACGGATATAAAGTAACAGTTAAAAGTAACAGATAAAAATTTCAAAGTAACAGTTATTCAAAAGTAACAGTTAGGCATCTCTATGCAGTAGGTCTATATAATTTGTTGTTGCGTAATACATGGCCTGACATTTGATTAGCTAAAATTATTTATTGGTGTTTCAATCTACCCATCTTCTCCCCGACAAAATTATTACATTGTCATTTTGTAGTCATGCTGTGTTATGTTTTGTGCATTTGTAATGTCCGTGTTACATCAATATAATTATAAGTAGTTTTCGAAAGCTGCACTTTTTTCTAGTTATATTAAGGTAGGCTGTATTCTATAATTTATAAGTTTTTTTCCAAGGGGCTACATTTATGGTGATAATCATCCATCATACTAGGCTACGTAAGCCTCCAAATTGCAATGTTTTACTTGACAAATGTCAAGGTACGCTTAAGCCTTTAACTTAAACTCCAAACAATAGACCACTATGACACTCGATTTCTTTATGGCAAGCATTGACAAGCGAAATCCAGGTTAGTGATAAAATAACCAAAAAGATAGCATGCATCTTTATATTAGTTGATAAAAGCCAGTTGATAAAAGTCTTGAGCGCAAAGTTATCCCAAAATTTGAATCAACTTTCCGTCATTTGATACTGTAACTATCACGGGAGTCCCAAAAACTTTTTAATCTGCTAGTAAGCTGCAGAATTCAAATTTATTGCACCGATCAAATCTGCCCAGTAAGTAAGTTCTTAGTCGATTTTCATGAAAAGCGTCGTAAGGATGTAAGCTTGTTGCTCTCTCCAACTGCTTTCGTGCAATGATCAAACAGTTTAAAGAGTTTGAACAATTTAAGGAAGTATAGCCGTGTCGACTTATAAATCAGAATATAAAAATTCACAAATGACACTTGTAGTCGACTAAAATCTTTATTATTGCAAGCTTTCGTGAGCGAATGCTCACTTCTTCAGGCAAAATAAATTAAGACTAATGAATGAATTGAAATTAATACAAATAACTATGGCAATAAATTGAACATAAAATATCTACACCGTGACATCACAAACCATTTAGGTAAGGACCGGAGTTGATAAAAAAATAGGCGAATGAAAAAGAAAAAGCGGAAAAAGGAGAAACATAGGTTAAGAACATAAGCGAGAAAGTAGATAAATAGGGAATAGAGGAGAAAGTAAGTGAAGAAAAGGTTACGTAAGGTAGAAATAGTAAGAGGCCAATTATAGTTTTTTTTAAGTAATGTGATAGAAAACCTGAGTCCTTGTTTAGTCCTTCTTGGATACAGTTGAATTTGGATATGAGCTTTTGTTCTTCGATTTGTCGTTGTCTCCGGTTCGTGTTGGTTCGTTTTAGTATTGATACTTGAAGATGACTGACTGAATGTTCAGGAAGATTAAAATGCTTGGCAACGGGTTCGTTTTTATTGTTTCGGATATCACTTTTGTGTCCGTTTATTCGCTTTCTGATGGTATTTCCAGTTTCTCCAATATATATAGCTTTGGGACAGAGTAAACAAGAGAGTAGGTAGACGACATTGGACGAAGTGCACGTAAATCTTTCCCGAATGGTAAATTTGTAATTATTGGGTCCAGTAACAATGTTATCAGTCCTGATATGTACGCAAAGTTGGCATCTGGGAGTATTACAAGGAAAAGTGCCCGGGTGAGGTTGAGGGTTTTTATTGGAGGTGAGTATCCGTTTGAAGTTGGGTGGTTGTCGGTAAGCGATTAAGGGAGGAACAGGAAAAAGATGTTGTAATAGGGGGTCGCTCTTGAGAATAGGTTGTAGTCTTTTGGCAATATAAGCTACAAATCTAATCTGTGGGTGATAGGTTAAGACTAGAGGGGTTCGTTTTTTTGGGGACTAAGGTTTGTATTGAAGTAGCGAATCTCTGGGAATGGATCGGGCTCTGTTGATCTGTTTATTTATGGATTCAGTATCGTAACCTAATTTCTGAAAATTATATTTATGTTGAATGTAATTGGAATCGCTTTGAAAGTTATCGATTTGAAGATATGAGGTGGGTGGGAGCTTTTGGGGTGTACGTAGTTGTATTTGTAGGTGGGTTTTTGGTAGAGTGTGGTGACCAGCTTGTTGTCTTTGATCTTGATGATGGTATCTAGAAAATTGATTTCATCCAAAGCAAAATTTATTGTAAGTTGGATATTGGGGTCAGTTAAATTGAATTGTGAACAGAAAATATTAAGTGCTTTTTCGCCATGGGTCCAAAGCATAAAAATATCATCAATATATCGTAGATACAGAATTGGTTTTTGAGTTGATTTTTTCAGAATCCTTTCTTCCAGGTGAGCCATGAAAATATTTGCATATTGAGGAGCCATAGGTGTGCCCATTGCTGTGTCTTTTGTCTGCAGATAATGTTCGTCTTGGAATTTGAAGTGGTTGTGTTCTAGAATGAATTGGGTGAGTTGTAGAATTATTGAGGTTGTTTGGTTATTGGGTAATTTGTTCCTTAATGCCGATAGGCCATTAGAATGTGAGATGTTGGTGTATAGAGAACAGACATCTAAAGTGACCAACATAGTGTTGTTGGAAAGGTTTGAGACATTTTTAAGTTTGTTAAAAAAATCGGTGGTGTCTTGAATAAAGCTATTCGCCTTTTGGGCATATGGTTTTAAATGGAATTCGACGTAATGTGAAATTTTTTCAGTGAGAGTCAGTTTGTTAGAAACAATTGGGCGTCCTGGATTGTTGGGCTTGTGTATTTTAGGTAGGAGATAAAATTTTCCTGGTTGTGGGTCATCTGGAATCAACTTTAATATCTGATCTTGATCAACTTCAATAAATGACTGAACAAGCATTTTGAGGTCTCTTTTAAAGGCATTTGCTGGGTCTTGCGTGAGTTTTGCGTAACGATGAACAATGAACAATATTTACGAACAATTTTACGAACAACAATGAACAATTTTACGATGAACAATATTACGCAAAACTCACGGTCACCACACTCTACCAAAAACCCACCTACAAATACAACTACGTACACCCCAAAAGCTCCCACCCACCTCATATCTTCAAATCGATAACTTTCAAAGCGATTCCAATTACATTCAACATAAATATAATTTTCAGAAATTAGGTTACGATACTGAATCCATAAATAAACAGATCAACAGAGCCCGATCCATTCCCAGAGATTCGCTACTTCAATACAAACCTTAGTCCCCAAAAAAACGAACCCCTCTAGTCTTAACCTATCACCCACAGATTAGATTTGTAGCTTATATTGCCAAAAGACTACAACCTATTCTCAAGAGCGACCCCCTATTACAACATCTTTTTCCTGTTCCTCCCTTAATCGCTTACCGACAACCACCCAACTTCAAACGGATACTCACCTCCAATAAAAACCCTCAACCTCACCCGGGCACTTTTCCTTGTAATACTCCCAGATGCCAACTTTGCGTACATATCAGGACTGATAACATTGTTACTGGACCCAATAATTACAAATTTACCATTCGGGAAAGATTTACGTGCACTTCGTCCAATGTCGTCTACCTACTCTCTTGTTTACTCTGTCCCAAAGCTATATATATTGGAGAAACTGGAAATACCATCAGAAAGCGAATAAACGGACACAAAAGTGATATCCGAAACAATAAAAACGAACCCGTTGCCAAGCATTTTAATCTTCCTGAACATTCAGTCAGTCATCTTCAAGTATCAATACTAAAACGAACCAACACGAACCGGAGACAACGACAAATCGAAGAACAAAAGCTCATATCCAAATTCAACTGTATCCAAGAAGGACTAAACAAGGACTCAGGTTTTCTATCACATTACTTAAAAAAAACTATAATTGGCCTCTTACTATTTCTACCTTACGTAACCTTTTCTTCACTTACTTTCTCCTCTATTCCCTATTTATCTACTTTCTCGCTTATGTTCTTAACCTATGTTTCTCCTTTTTCCGCTTTTTCTTTTTCATTCGCCTATTTTTTTATCAACTCCGGTCCTTACCTAAATGGTTTGTGATGTCACGGTGTAGATATTTTATGTTCAATTTATTGCCATAGTTATTTGTATTAATTTCAATTCATTCATTAGTCTTAATTTATTTTGCCTGAAGAAGTGAGCATTCGCTCACGAAAGCTTGCAATAATAAAGATTTTAGTCGACTACAAGTGTCATTTGTGAATTTTTATATTTTGAACAATTTAGTTCATCATAATTACAACATTAAACTGAATGCAGTTTTCTATGACGTAAACAAGTGCTGTAAAAATTCAAAACTACAGATTATGGCATGCTGACAACCACAAATCAGACTATCGTAATTTAATGTCACAGGGACATTTTTCAGTTAGGAGCTCAATTAAGCAGCTTCATCAATGAATTGGCCAATCATAATATGTTGATACCAGTAGGCTAAATTATTATGTTTGATTAAATTTTTGGAGGACTCATAATACATAAATCTATTTGGGCCTACTGGAAGCCATTTTTTTTATCTTTTGTACTGGCACTTTAGTACTGTAGCGCAACGGCAGGCATCCGACCGTAAACCAAGTTAAAATGAGTGCACTTCATGTGACGACTAGTCACTTCTACTGAACATAGATGCCGGTAGCGATCCATATATAAAGCAAAGTGTTGTTGGTGACTTTCTGTTTGTGGTTTGTAGCTGAAGTTGCTGAGTTTGCGACACAATTCCCCTCCTCAAGCACGCGCAGCAAGCGGAGACATGTGAAGGAACAGAGGAAGTTGCTGAGATCACAACATGCCTTCTCCACCAACGTTGAAAGAGTGAGGTTTGCCGGCCGAAGTAAGTGAGATTCCTGCCAAGACTTGGCGGTCTTGATGTTAGGGCTCGGCGACTCGACGATGGCTTGTTCTGCTTGACTGAAGACGTTGCCGCCCAACTACTTTGGGGGAGATGTAGATGATTCGCGGGGTCACCATTGTGAGCAGACTGCAGGCATCCGACTGCAATCCAGGTCAAAATGATTGCGACTAGTCATTTGTATCATGATAGCTATTGAACGTAGATGGCGATCTAAATATAAAGCCAAGTGTTGTTGGTGACTTTCTGTTTGTGGTTTGTAGTTGAAGTTGCTGAGGTTGCTACAGTACCTATAGCCTATTAGCCTAATCTGCCTATCAATGAATTAATAATATTGCCTCACACTTGCTTACCTAGTGTAGTGATGCCCAAATATTTTAATTTTGTAATTCTAGGCTAGCTGAAATTCAACTGTCAACCTGACCGTTTTGATCCAATTCGTTCATGTAAACAGACGGCTTTGAAATGATGACGTTACATTAACGCGTGTTCAAAATGAATTGCACCGGTTATGTAAACAATCAATCGATTCTATTTTATATTTGCCCAAATCAGCATACATAGAAAATAGATTTGAGAGCAGTGGACAAAAAAAAGAGACGATGGCAAAACGATATACGTTAATGCACGCACATGAAAAGAATTTACATTAAACGTGAAGATAGTGGCATGGCCATTGCACCTGTAAAATCGCAGATAATTAAAAACACACACGTAGAAAAGCACATACAGTATTTACAAAGTGTCGCTAATACATTAAAAATAAAAAACTGTCTTCTTGTAATTGATCAATTGATGTGAAGATCTTCTACAAAAAAGTCGTTTGGCAAGTGTTCAATTACCAAACCAAAATCATTTGTTTTTGGGTCTTTGTGACGCCGCTTTGGCCTGTAGTAATCTGCATTTCGTCATGTTTGTGATCGAGTTGGCCAGCTTTAGAATTTCAGGAATCAGATCCGGCAAGGTTTGCGGAAAAATTCGAAATTAGGATTAAATTAAAACCATACGGTAGTATTTTTTAAAATTCAGGACAGGAAAACATTTTTGCTAAAGAGTAGGATTAGAAATCGTTGGTGGAACGTCTGATATTAGCGATGGCGTAGTGGTTAGAGCGTCCACTTCGCAGTCGATAGACCTGAGGTTTGTTCCCCAAGTCGAGTCATACCAAAAGACTTTAAAAAATGATATTCACAGCTTCCCTGCTTGGCCGTCAGCACATAGGGATGGTGTGGAGAACAAGCCGGCAAGCTTGCTTGTTGTCTCGTTGAGCAAGGCACTTTGTGGGACGCCTCCATCTTCATGTGGAAGACAGGTAGCGGGGCCAAGCAGTCTACCTGTCGTGGTGGCCCAGTCTGACAAAAGACAGGCAAACCGAGCATGAGCTCATGTAAACAAATGAAGTGAATTTAAGAATAGTGATGTACCGGTAGTTACTGCTTTTGTACTTGTAGCCGAGATATTTTTCCTTATATAGGGTTTTGGATATTCCAGCTCTTAATGTAAAACAGATTTTTACTATCAAAGCAATGAACTGTATCAATGTATAAAAGGTTGCTTTAGGTCACTCTGCTATCCGCTATCGGTACTGCAGTGAATCCATCTGCCCTTGCCTAATTGTAGCATTTGATAAAATTACACTAAATAATTAGTACTAGGTTATTTCTACTCAAATTTTCTATGCAATATTTCATCCTAAGTTACGATATTGCTTGGTCAATTAGGAAAGGGTCACAACCAACCTTCATTTGATTTCAGTTCTTAAAAAAAGTTTTGGCAAGCTAGTTTGTTTTTTCGTAGCCAGTTTGACTTTCCTCTAATTTATGCCAAGTTTGAAGCATTACAATTAAATGATATAAAAATGAAACATGCAAAATTTATGCATCAATACAAAAATATTTACGTTTGGTATTGATGCATAACTTCATGAACTTTAACTTTAGGCAGTGGCTATTTTGCCGTCGACGGCAATTTTCCCTTGGAATCTATTTTGCCACAATCATTCACGTGTGTTTATATAGCCGTATTTGCTACAATTACACCAGTGGCACTGTGGTGTAGTGGATAGTGCACTGGTCTTGAGATACCATGGTTGCGGATTCAAATCTCAGCTGGCAGGGCATTAAGAGAAAAGCAGTGTACACTGAAGGGGCAGGCCCGGTATGTAGATGTGCAGGGCAGTGTACACTGGAAGGGAGTGTACAGGGTGGGGGATAGAGACCTGGGGGTGCAAAATTTTTTTTAAATTGGTTTTCAAAATTGACCAATCAGAAACGACCAAAAGTCACATGTTTAGTATGTCATTAAGATTGACCAATCACAAATAACTCACGGCAAAATAGTCTCTGAGGGTAAATTGCCGTTGACAGCAAAATAGCCACTGCCTTAACTTTACCTTATAACGTTTTGGTTCCTCACTTTATTGAATACTACTTCACTAAATTTGAAAATGTATATACCCAGTTGTAAAACTACATACAAAATAGAAAATGGATATTTTCTTCCCAGCATGAAAACAAATATTGGTAAATAATGAACTCAGTTTGTATGTGTTAAAATTTGGGAAGAAATTCCTCAGAAAATGAAAACCTTGTCTTGTTACAGTTTTAAAACAAATACAAAAAGGAGTTGTTAAAACAGTGCATTAAAGTCAGTGAGAGTAGTATGCTGTACAGTATTTTTTATATTCATTACCTTGTGGATATAAGAAATATATAGTGGGTGCTGCAGCTCTGAAGTACCTACTGAGCAGCTGCCACTGATGCTGTATGTAACCACATGAAATTAATCTAATTCTTTTTTTTGCCAAAGCTTGAAAGTTGAAACCAATTCCTGTTGGTTTTTGTTTGATGCTTTGCTTTTGTTCAATTGTGTGCTTTTTGTCTTTTATGACTTTAATTTTTTCTCATTATTTTTATACTTGAGTTTTTGTTGTTTTTTTTCATTTTGCGTGACTGCTATTGGACAGTGTGATTTAATGGAATAGAATGTCAGAAACAGCTGACTAGATGACCTAATTATCTTTCACAGTTTCCTATCATTTGTTGGCTTTAGTATTTTGTTTTGTATATTTGTTATTCTAATCACCTACTGCAAGCATATGGTAAAAACGTATTTGATTGATTGATTGATAGTAGTGCTGGTGCAGCAACAGTGGTTGTGATTAACACTTCGAGTGCCGCGCGTTAAATCGCACGCGTATATTTGCTGGTGCCAAGCATTTCCTCGCCATTTCATTTCAAAGCTTGAAAGGGAATGAAATATCTTGTAAATCCACACTGAAAATCAGCCAGACATTCGCGGTGTCGCATGCACACACACGCAGACATGCTGAGACAATCGTGAAATCATAACGACGTAAATCTACGTCAAATCCAGCAATTTGGCAGTCAACTGATAGGTTTTAACAATTGACGTAATATTACGTCGTAAAGCACTCTGTGCAAAAAAAACAAACGATGTAATATTACGTCGTAAAGCTCTCAAAGTGTTAATATGCGACAGACATTGAGTATCATAGAGAAGAATGGGACAGACGTAGGGTGTCACAGAGAAGAGATGACACAAGCTTTGGGTGTCATAAAAATCGGTTATTACAGAGTAGAGGTGGCACAGACATTACATGTAATACAGAAAGGGTGACTCAGGTGCTGGGTGTCATACAGAAGGGTGCCATAAAAGTTGGATGTTACAAGAAGGTGGCATAGACATTATAATGCGTAAATAACCAGAAATTGTGCAGATACAGCTTGTTACTTAAATGATGGGAAACTTGCATATAGGCAACATTAAGAATTATTAGGTCAGTTATCTACTGACCTAATAATTCTTTAACCAATGTACAGACAAATCCAGTTAATTGCATATCGGATAATCACATAATATGTTTTATTGCATAAGAATTGTAAATCCCAAACCATAGCCTATCTTTTTCTTAAAAAAAAGTCCTGTTAATCGCATATCGGCTTATTGCATAATCCGTTTTGATTGCATAGAAATAAAAGCTGTTTATTTGATTAGCCAAAAATTTAGTTGCAAAATCAAGTGACAAAAAACTGTCTTCAGCAAATGTTTTGGCATTCTTGAAAGACAGACGCTAATTACAAGCATAGTGGGAGCATGTAGTGCATTGTAAACATGGTGCAAGATTTTTTTGATCAATTTCAGGCGGCCTCTTTGATGTTTGCAAAATTTGATCTTGCAGTAGATTTTTTACAGTGTGCAAGCACAAATTCACAACATGTACTTCACAATTGTGGGTCTTTGATGTGAATGAAAAAAATGCCATTTTATTATGCAATCTCGATGTTCAAGGATTTGTTTTCCTAAATGTACAATGCAAATTTTTCATTACCCAGCCAAAAAATAAAGAAGTGTTAAATGCTCTTGATACAATTTGGTGACATTTGCAATGTGAAGGTAAAGATATGGATGCATTTTTTCATGTAGAAAAACAATTACAAGAGAGCATGCAAAACAACATCAAACAAAATAGGCTACTATTGCACAGTATTTCATGTGAGTGGAACAATGTTATGTATGATTAGACAATACTTTGTCTTCTGCAGTGGTTAATTTGTGTGTTTATACTAACTTTGGATAAACGGATAATCGCATAGAAGAGCTTGGCAAATTGACTATGCAATTAAACAGATCCATCTGTATTAAGGATTATTAGGCCAGTCATATTAGGAATATGATCTTTTGGATAGTAGATTCATCCTTTTTTAAGTGTTTAAGAATTAATTATGCCCATGTGGGGTTTTGCATTGTTGTGGTATTGGAAAAGATGCTTTGTGTTATAAATTTTTGATGGAAATGCATTGCACTAGCAGAGTAGGCAACCCCTCAGCAGGTCTGAACCCTAAGTTTTTTTTGACTTGGGGATAAAAATAACATGAGTTTGATATTGGCATTGATGTTTTTTTAGCTTTTTGACAGCTTTGTGGTTGCTCCAAGTTTTTGGTTACCAGCTGATTTTTAGGCATGCCTAATTTTAAAATAAAGCCAGTTTTGCATAAAAAAAAGTTTCAGATTATAGTGTAAATCATAATGCTGTTGAATTCCAAGTAAAAAGAAAATGCATATGCTGTAGTATGAAATGGTATCCTGCATATAAAGTTGGCATGTGTTCTAAAACATGGTAAACAAGCTGAAAAATTTTGCCTAAAGCAAACTCTAATGTGCATATCAGTTCTGTATGCCTCAATAAATTAGTCTGTCAAATTATGTAGCAATAACTTGATTTAGTTATTAGCAAATTGAATGGCTAACTTATCAAACTTTTCATTTTATGTTAAGTTTTATCAGTAGGTTAGCTCATTAATTTCAAAAGGAATTTTAAAAACATATGCCAACAATCCTAGCAAATGCAACAGTCTCCGAAGAAAAGAACTTTTAAAAAATAATCAATTGTGTATAAAATCTAAGCCTTCAGCTTGCTCCACTGTATGGAAGCACTTTAATGTGATATTTCATTATGAGCAGTGCACAGGGTTTGTGCATTGCAAACGATGCAAGCAACCTCTTAAACATGGCAGTGCAACTAGTGGAACAACTCGTCTGGTATGCCATATTACTGCATGTGTTATAATAATTATGAACCAAGTTTTTTTTAATACTGTTCCTTGCAGTCGTTTTTTGCCACAACCAATTTAGTGAGCTTTGTTTCAAACTTCAAACCAATAGCAGCACCTTCTAGAAAAAAAAGTTTTGAAAGCTTCTATTTCATTTGTTGAAAAAAAAAGTCTGTTCAACTAGCTAATGCTTTAGTTGAACTTGGTGTAAAACATGGCAGATATAATGCTGCTGAAGTGCTTCCTTCCAGGAAAACCATCAAGTGACAAGCAGATACAATAGCTAGTGAAGTAAAGCAGATAGGATTTAAAGAAAGCTGTAAATATTGACTCTATCATTGGACTAACAACTGATAGGTGGACAGACATTAACACTTTGAGTGCTTTACAACTTAATATTACATCGTTTGTTTTTTTGCACAGAGTGCTTTACGATGTAATATTACATCAATTGTTAAAACCCATTGGTTGACTGCCAAATTGCTGGATTTGATGTAGATTTATGCTGTTTATGATTCCACGATTGTTGGAGCATATCTGCGTGTGTGTGCATGTGACACTGTGAATGTCTGACTGATTTTCAGTGTCGGTTTAGAAGATATTTTATTCTTTTTCAAGCTTTAAAATGAAATGGCAAGGAAATGCCTGGCACCAGCAAGTATATGCGTGCAATTTACGCGTGGCATTCAACGTGTTAAATGCCATTTTATTACATAATAGACGCTATTCTAAAAAAGCATATAGCTGCAGTACATGAGTATAATGGAGACAAAAAGACTGGAGAAAATAATAAGAAGAACAATACAACAGCTTTGTGATGTTTTTGAACTTCCTTTAGCTGTAGTCTTGTTTTCATGTTATTTTGTGACAGACAGTGCCAGTAATTTAGAAGTTGCTTTTGATAGGTATCACAGCATACCATGTGCTTGCCATATGCTTGCAACATACAGAGCAGCTAAACGTACTGAGTAAAACTGCAGAAAGAATAGATGACAGCATCCCCAACATGATTCATGAAATTTGGAATACAGTCAACAGTGTAAAAAGTGTTTTGTCTTACTTCAAGAGGACTGAATTGAGTAATAAGTTGTCAGTGTCTCTAAAACAGAGCTATGAAGCTAGATAGAACTTAACGCTGATAATGCTTTAAACGTTTAGTGAGCAAAGCTGTATGATTAAAGCTATATTGAATGACTGTGAACAAGACCGCAGATTGGCGGAAATAAATTGGACTGTAGTGGAAATACTGATCAATTTTTTGTTTGCTTTTCAAGACATTACCTACATTCTTCAATATGATAGTTATCCAACAACTTATGAGGTGTATTGATACCACCATAAATCTTGTTCAGCAATGCTCTTTCTCCTACTGATACTTCACTGTGGCATTTTTTAAAAGAGCGTTTTTGTGCTTGAAAGAAAAATTTGAAATCCATGATTTTCATTTGCTGGCTCCATTTTAAAATTCTAGTTTAAAAGTTTGGTGCCAATCAAAAATAAAGCTTGAAGAAATTCAAGCAAGAAATTCAATCTATGGCTAAAAGTTTACTTCTGAGCCAATCATTTTATTCACATTAATGTTGTATACTTGCTGCAGAAGACTACTTTCATTACTTTCTCTCAGGAGCATTCAAACAGCCATGGTTTACATAAAAGAGCCTTACTCAAAGCAACCACTCTGGACAATGAATTCTTGGACTGGCAAGACATGTGAACACCAGACCAGCAATTGAATAATAAAGTGGATCACTACATTATAGCATCGTTTGATTTGGAATCCTCAGTGTCAAGTGATGACACTGACTTTGACATTTGTTCATTTTGGAAATCCAACATTATTTGTCAAGAATATTCAGAGATCAGCAAGTCAGCAGTTGGTGTTTTGAGTGTGCCAGTCGGAAGTGTCTCGTTCTTCTCAGCAAATATTTAGCATGTGTGAAAACATTGTAAGAAACGATCGGCTTTAAGTTCAAAGTCATCAAACTCCTTTGTAATATTCAGCATTGCTTGCAACCTCCAACAACAAAATAGAGTGTTAGTTGGAAATATTTGGAATTTTTTTGAGCAAGTTAGCAAATTGTTAATGTTTAACCGCAGAACTATCAACATTCGTATGATATTGGTTGTGTATTGTCAATAATGCCTTTGGCTATATCAAGATGTGCATTTAATGTAGCCACTATGACAAGAAACCAAGTTAGTGCCAATGAAACAAGTTAAGTTCTTATTTGGCTTTGAAAGTGGATCTCCGTAAGAATCAGCTGTAATGCTCGATCTATCCCCTACACAGATCTGCAATTTTGCAGAAGTTTCTTGTTTCAATAGTAATTTATCCGTTTCTTTAGGAGATCTGAAACTTGGAATATTTTTTACTAAAACGATATAATCAAAGAGGAAAAGTTTTATGGTTGGTTGTCAATGCGATTTGCTTCTCGGAAAATGTTTTAAGATGTGAGGTATTGACTAGCGTAGCTATTGATACAACTCAACTAAAATTTTTTTAAATACCTTTTCCAAGACTGTAGACTAATTAGCTCCATTTTAAAAAAATGATGCAAATAGAAAAGAGGCTTAAAAGGAAACCCTGGTTAACGCGTGGAACATTAAAATCAATTAAAATAAAAAACAAAATGTTTAAAATCCTTCATTCTCGTATATTAAATAACAACCCCAGAGACTTGATTAATGATGTTAATCAAAGGTGTAAAACATATCGAAATGCTTTAAATCATTTGATAACTAACGCAAAAAGGTATTATTATAATAAAATACTTATCAAGAATAGAAGCAGCCCAAAAAAGATTTGACAAACCATTAATCTATGACATAATTCTCAAAAACTAAAAGATCAAGTCAGAATAACTAAACTGCAAATGCCCTATAAGATTTTTCCTTCGCCTATAGCCTATCGTCTATTGCTGAAACTTTTAATGAATTTTTAGGAATATTGGTCCACAAATGGCAATAAACATACCAGATGTTGAAGTTGATGCAACAACAACTGTTAATCCACAGTCACACATAAGTAGGACCTTCTTTTTTTCTCCAGCAACTCCACCAGAAGTTGAAAGGTTGATTGATCAGTTGAAAATAAACAAACCTTGTAGAAGTGTAGATGCTCCTACAAAATTCATCAAGTATGGCAAATCTGTAATAGCACAATATCTATGTGCATCATATAATAAATGTATTGTTGAAGGCGAATACCCTAATTTATTTAAAATAACTGAAGTGATTCCTATCTTTAAAAAGGGGAACCCCGAACTTGCCTTCAACTACAGACCGATGTCTTTAAACCACCAAGTCAATAAAATATTTGAAAAATTAACTTACAGTAGAATGTATGATTATCCAGAAAAATATAATTTAATTGATGAATACCAATTCGGGTTTCGCAGCAATCATTCAACAACTCTATACAATCAGCAGCATTTATGATGAACTTTTAAAAAGTAGTGATGATAAATTACACAGTTGCTGTTTGTTTCTTGATTTTTCAAAGGCATTCGATACAGTAAACCACGAAATATTAATAAAGAAACTGGAAAATAAGTTTGGATTTCGAGATAACACTAAACGATTTCTAAGTAATTATTAAAGCAACAGATATCAGTATACAAGAGTTTTCAATTGCAGATCAAGTATGAGAACTGCCACTTGTGGAGTGCCTCAAGGGTCTGCTCTTGGGCTGCTACTTTTTTTTTTATGTTAATGATTTACCTTTGTCTTCAAACTTTAAAACCACTTTATTTGCCTGCGATACTTTGTTACAACTATCTGACTATAATATTAAAAAGTTGGAAAAACGGGTGAACGGTGAACTAAATAAAATAAATGTTTGGCTGAGAAATAATAAGATATCTTTAAACATATCTAAAATTAATTATATGCTCATTGACAATTATATCAATGCCTCAACTAATAACAATTTTGAAATCAAATTACAACAAAATGTAATAAATAGAGTTAGAAACGTAAAATATTTAGGTATGCTTATTGATAATGATCTTAATTGGGATCCACATATTAAACAACTTTCTCTGCAACTTTCAAAATCCTCAGCTATAATACATCGCTTACGTAACTTTGTTGATACTGAAACACTCAAATTGTTTTAATATAGCTTGATTTATAGTCGTGTTCAATAGGGTATCATTTTATGGGGAACAGCAACTAACACTAGACAAAAATAAATAGTTCTGAGACTTAGCAACATTGTTCGGATTTTGATCTGGAGTAGGAAATTTGATGACGTTAGCGTATTGTATAAACAAATTAAATTATTGAAATCAGAAGACATTTACAAATTAGAATTATCAAAGTTTTTGCATCAATTACATTGTAATATGACTCCTAAAATTTTTGAAAAAAATTTTCTAAAACTTCAAAGTGTGCATTCGTACATTACAAGCAAAAAACTAAAAATGATTATTTTTTACCCCAGGTCAATAAAACAATGTCACAAAATGAATTGGCTTTTCGAAGTTCTAAATTGTGGGCAACTCTTGACAATTCTATAAAAACGAAACCGCTACCGATCTTCAAAAAAATATTAAAAGAACAAATGATTGGAGATTATTAAATTGTAAGTTTTGCTTTAAATCTAGATAAAATCTAGATTTATTTCATAAAAATTGCTGCGGCATTTAATATATGACTTTCACGTTATGTGCTTTTGTATTAAGTTTAAGTTCCTCTTTTTTCTTTTCGTTTACTTCTTCTTTCCAGTCTCCATTAAGTTTTTATTTATTGCTGGTAATTTTTTTCATTTATGGCTGGAAAACCTTTGGGTTATTTCAATGTCTCCTGGCCCTTTGCACAAATGTACTATTTTATGTTACAGTAGACGCCGCTTAATATGACCACCTTGGGACCAGACCATTTTGGTCATAATATCCGAATGGCTGTAAAAACCGAAGTCGCCATAACCGCACCTGAATCGAGGCCGTAAGCCACAAGAAGTCCAAATACCGTCAAATTCATCGTTCAACCGAAGTAACAGAGTGACGTTGGCAGGAAAACAAAGTACAGTATTGTAACCGTACAAGTAACGGTAAAACCAAGTACAGTATGTAACAATATGTTGAAAAGGCAAAGTTATAAGTGCGTGGCGGGAAAAAATACTGTACTGTAACAAGAGAGAAGGAGAAAATGTTGGTCATATTATCCGAAATTTGGTCATACTAAACGGAGGATTTTAAATGGAGAAATTCCGGACCGTACCAAATTGGTCATAATAAGCGGCTGGTCATATTATCCATGGTCATAATAAGCGGCGCCTACTGTATTATTGTTCTACATTAAAATAATGAATATTTTGTGATATTGTCCTAGTGTAAATTTCAAAGAAAAATTTTTTTATGTTGACGTCTATTCAGTGTATTGGGCAAACGACGGTAAACAATGTCTATGTCGCAATAGGCTTATGCTAAAGAAAGCCTGTTTGTTGTTTTTTACATACCCTAATTAACGGTTTAATTAAGTTTACCAATCCACTAACATGTGTACGCTTGACTAGATTTAAGAATTTGTTTTAAAATTTTCAGGTATGTATTCGTCACATTATTTGTTATGTGAATTTGATGATTTTGCGTGGACATGTCCACAAAATTTTTCACTGCTATAAACTGGTAGATTGTATGTGTCTAACAACACGTACTTTTAGACAGGGGAAGTGACAATTCTTTTATGATGGTGCCTAATTCTACCAGCATTAGCCACAGTGCAAATTGTACTCAATAACAGTATAGTCGTAAAGTATTATCATCATTGTATCAAAAATTGTGGTTGTCGTGTAAGACGAGATAGTGCAATGATCTCAAAAACTAGAACCATTCTGAGAAAACTGATGTCAATTTTGGAATTAGCTCCCCTAATATATCTCAAAAGCAGTAGAAAATTTTTGGCCAAAAATGAATTGATCGGTGTTATTGATATATTCACATTATATACAACATTTTTTTATCAAAGTGATGGTGCAGAGCCTTTCCGTCTATCAATAATAAGTTTCAATATTTTTTGTTTAAAATGTATTTAACGAGCATTTGTGATTTTTTTATTGAATGAAACTGAAAGCTGGATTTTTACTTCTTATAAATGCTATTTTTTATTGCAGCAATTAAATTTTTGTTTGTGCCTCAAAAAATTGTTATAATTTTATGGAACATGCTAATCCTATTGCATCATCAACTCCATCTTACAAATTTCGACCTCTACCCACTTTTCCTGATAAAGACAAACAACTTTTCCACTTTAAGCAAAATGCATGTATTGGTGAAAACAGACCTCGACCGAAATCTCCTGTGAAAAGTGCTCCTCCTGTCAGTAGAGTTTTTTCTCATAGAAATTGCGTTTCTGAAAAGCCACTTGCTGTTTCATTCAGAGCTGCTAACAATGATACCACTGATTCAGTGTTATGCAGTAAATTTTATAATTCTAATTCTTCAGACTTATATTTTGAGCAATGTTTTGTCATTGAAAAAAAGCTTGGAGAAGGTTCTTTTGGAGAAGTCATGCAAGTTAAAAGCCGTGATTCGAATCAACGCTATGCTGTTAAACGATCTAGAAAAAAATTTAGAAATGATTCTGATCGTCGTCGCAATTTGGATGAAGTTCGCAAACATGAAAAGTTGCCTCTACATCCCAATTGTGTGAGGTTTATTAAAGCTTGGGAAGAAAGACAAAGGTTATATATACAGACCGAACTTTGCTCCATGAGCCTGCACTGCTATTTACAAAAGTATCACAACATTCCTATTTTTTTTATTTGGAAATACTTGATCGATCTTTTGCATGGATTACAACATATACATTCATTTGGGTTTGTACACTTTGATGTGAAGCCAGCCAATATATTTTTGGGTGAAGATGGAAGTTGCAAAATTGGAGATTTTGGCCTAGTACTTGACTGTATCAATGATAAAGCAGAAGATGCGAGAGAAGGAGATAACAAGTACATGGCGCCTGAGTTGTTAAATGGAGTGTTTTCTGCTAAAGCTGACGTGTTTAGTTTGGGTATTGCGATCTTAGAGATGTGTTGTGATTTAGATTTGCCCTGCAGTGGGCTTTCTTGGCAGTTGCTACGTTCCGGTTATCTTCCATATGAATGCTCTATTTTAATTCCAGAACAGCTGCGATCCATTATAGTTTGGATGATGGCTCCCGATTGTGACCAAAGACCAACAGTTATCGAAATATTAAATCATCCTGTGGTGTATTGGCATGAAAAAAGGATTAGAGCAAGCGTGAATTTTTACTGGTGGATATGCGAGCGCTTTGAGACGCTATATACAACTGTGGCAAATGTGATGCAAAACCTTCTTTCTTCGTTCTCTATTTTAAAGAAAACGTCTGATCTCAAAGGGTCTAAAAAGAACCCTGGCATAAAATCTTGGGATCAGTCTAGTTTTTTGATTGATAATAATGTGCTTGATCAAACTGGGCAAAAGTGCTCAGAGAAAGAAAATGTATTTCATAAAGATGCAAAATATAATGCTGGTTCAGTTTTATGTACTACCCCGAGTTGTGAACGCTCCAGAACAACTCCAAGAAGTTCTTCGCCGATTGCACGTCATGAGAAGCTAATTTCTCAACGTTCCCCAAGTGTTAGCCCATTATCACGTAATAAAGACGTACCGTGGTCTCAGAAGAAAATATCAGATAATATAATGCATGGCTTTGACTATTTTGTCTCCGATGGCAGTGATATAAATCAGTCAGATGACGATGATAATGCAATCCATCAGTTTTTTTTGTCACAACCTAGGAACTTGATTGATGTGTTAAATGAAGCTTCATGTTCTGATGAATCGTGAAATTGAAAAATGCATATCT
The DNA here is from genome assembly GCA_963675345.1 of Trididemnum clinides. Lineage (NCBI taxonomy): Eukaryota > Metazoa > Chordata > Ascidiacea > Aplousobranchia > Didemnidae > Trididemnum > Trididemnum clinides. Next base: position 36,042,845 of record OY776291.1, read on the forward strand.
CTTGAACCGCATTCAATTAGAACATATTTACTCCATTGCCTGGTTGGCATCTTTTGGCAATAGCCTTCTTTCACACTGGACACTAAAACTAGCTTAAAGTCTTTTCACCGTGATAGATATTTGAAAGTGTCTAAACGTTTATGTTTCTGCAATTGATTTCTTATTAGGTGCCTTATTGATTTTAGAGATCCAGCATTAGCAATAGCAGTTGGCTTTGTTCATCAATCAAAATTTTGATACAGTACATGTATTGTGTTAATATTCTACTTTTGGCTTTTGTGTTACCTTGAAGGGCGTTCATGCAGCTCAAAACGTTTATATTCAAATTTTTTTCAGTTGAAGCAGTAGTTTCGTATCTTCTTCGTCTCTCGATGTGTCTTATTTTTACCAGGACCGCCTTACAAAAAGGTTCAGTTATGCATCGATTAGATTCTTTTTTCTTTGAGCCTAGAATTTACAGCAAACTTTGGCCCGCGACGTGAAATCGTTAGTGGAAGGATGTGGCTTTTGGCCCACGTTTAAAGATTAAACCCTCTCCCAATTTTTTCTTCACTTCACCCTTTTGCCATTCATATCCATGGAAAAAGTCCAAACCTTGAAATTTATTCCTGTTGAAGGTCGCAGGTGTTCACTTTTATATTTTTTGCACTTTTGAGGTCAATCTGCGAAAAAAAGGTCTTCACTTTATAAACGGCTCCACCTGCCAGCGGAATCATTTAGTGGAAAGAAGTTGGCCTACCTATGAAGAAGTTTGCACGGGCCTGATTTACTGTTTTCTAATGTCAGCGAACCCCTTTAATTACGCTCACTTTAAAATGGTTACAGCATGAATACCAAATGGTATCGCTTTTGTGCTTAAAAGTACAGTGTTTCCTCTTTTATCGCGGTTAATGCGTTCCAGACCCCACCGCGATAAGTGAAAAACCGCGAAGTGGCGGTACTATAGAATTCCCGGCGCCTTTGGGCTAATACAGGCATACAGTACATGAACGCTTACTTTTCGACACATATTCATGCATATCAGTATTAATGCACGTTTACTCTTCTGAAAACTGAAGGATAAAGAACACGAAAAATTAGAAATGTTTTCTGTTTTGTTTATTCTGAACACAATCCGATACTGTATATTATTTACAGTAATCAAAACGATTATTTGCAGCAATAAAGTAGGTACAGTAATGAGGCCTCTACGTTTGTTCGAGAAGGGCCTCATCATCAGGGGATCCATTCTCTCCATAATGACGTGCCACCGCGGCAAAGCTTCTGCCTTTTTAACATATCTAAAAGCTTGAATTTTTCGCTGATGATCATCATCTTCCTTTTCCTCTTGGGCTTGCTAGACGAATCTTTTGCAGGGGTATGGCGCTTAGGTGTCATTGTAATGGATAACAGTACAGTACTACAATCACAAATAATGTAGTGTACAACACCTACAACCCTAAGATACACGAGACACAGTTAACAAGGTGAACGAGAATGGCGTGATTATGCGCAGGCAATCAGAGATGTGATACGCACCCGATCAAAAACATTTTTTTAAAAAATACCGCGATGCACTGAAGCCGCGAAACTTGAACCGCGAAGTAGCGAGGGAACACTGTATTGCCTTTTTATTACTTAGTGTTAAGCCAGGTTTGCACAACACAAAACAGTAAAACGGCCACATTCTGTAAATCTCCCGCATGTAGCCACTGTCACTTGTTTTGACCATGAAAGAAGTTCAAAGGCCTATTTTTTGTAGGATCAATAGTTCCAATAGCTTGTTGCGCATCTTCAGTCACAATTTAACTCAAAAACCTTTTTATTTGGAGATCAACCATTCTGGAGGCCACATTTTGAAATATTCAACGGTTTTTGAAATCTTTTAAGGTTCCCACGCGATTTTATGTTAAAGAACTTTACCTAAAACAGTGAAAATCATAGAACTGGAAAAGCATTGTCAATGATAGTTTAATTTTCTCTCCTCTACTGATTAGGAGGATCACATGGTAGTTGCGTCAAAATGTCAGTTGTGATTTCAATAACCACAGACTTAAGGAATTAAGCAATCTGTAATGAAGTTTTTGATTTATAGAATTGAAAAAAAGTTGGGGTTATCGAGTTGTTGCCTGTGTTTAGCTCATTAAATATGAAAGATTGTGATGGGTTTATTTTGCTGCAGTGAAATAATGAATTTGTACATGCAAGGGTAATAAATATTTGTATTTCAATTAATCAATGTTTTAACGATGCTTTATTTAAACTGATATTTCTTTGTTTTTTTAGATATTTCATAGTGGAAAAATATTAAATGTTGTTTGGAAATGGTTTTCGGTTGGCGACCTGTTCTTTGTGCAGAGCCTGTACTGGTGTTTACATCCATTCTTCCCAGCAGCAAAACATGATATATTTACGCAAGAAAGCTATACGTTGTGTACCATCTGTTAAAAACTCTTGGTTGATGCCATTTCATAAGTTTCCATTGATAAAGGTTTATCAATACTTGTATACCACGTCAAAAAACAGTTCATCTATTGAGAATGATGATACAGTAAGAGTTATCTATATTGATCGCGATGGAAAACATCATAACATAAAAGGAAAAGTTGGTGATAATGTTATGTATTTAGCTCAAAAGCACGACATTGACGTTGAAGGAGCTTGTGAAGCCTCTCTAGCGTGTTGCACGTGTCATGTATACGTCGAAAAACACTTTGAACAGTTAAATGAAATTGAAGAAGAGGAAGAAGACATGCTTGATCTTGCTCCGTTTTTGCAAGAAAATTCAAGACTGTCTTGTCAAATACTTTTAGATAAAAACTTGGATGGGCTGATTGTTCGTTTGCCCTCCGCTACAAGAAATTTTTATGTAGATGGTCATAAACCAAAACCTCATTAATGGACTTTCAACAATCTGTTCGTCTTAGAAAATTGCCGCTGATGTTTCGCGGAACCGCAATATGCAGCATTATAGATAAGTTGCTTTGACGTCATAAATTGCCAGCACTAATCTTGAAAATAGTTTGAAGGTCTTGGGAAAACCAAAATTTATTTTCTACATTATGAAGTTATACAAAGTACAATAATTCAAAAAGAAATAGAAAGATATGGTTGTCTGCGAATTTTTTTTTTATCAGTTGTAGATTACAGCAAAAATATTTAGAAAATGGTGATTTAATTCTTGTAAAAAGGTTTGATTTCTCATTATTGAACGTTTGCCAAACCTAAAAAAGATAGCTTAAACCCAATTAAGGTATAAAGGGTTTACAACTTTAAATAATGGTTAATCTTTGCTTTGACAGGAATGGCATCAGGCCTGCAAATTCGAAGAACTCCGTCTTTTTTGCCGAACTTCATAGTAAATATTCCTGACCTCGAAAAATAATCCATCGAGTTCGCAGCCCTAGATGGAATAGAATAATGGTCTTTTTTATGCTGTCGTTGGATGTGCTAATACAGCTGGCCATAGAACAACTAGATTTTTTTGATGCCTAAAATCATCAAGCATAGCAACTTGAAAACTTATTTTTCAAAAGTCAAGCCAAGTGACTTTCAAACATTAAAAAATATAAATAGTAATCAATATTTGCGAGTTTGCAATAAACATTTTTTAGAAGGTGTAAAACCTAACTTTGGTATGGTTTGCTACTGTTCACTGCAATACCAGTAGGCCTTTAGGCTGCGAAAATATTAGTTTGTTAGGTACTTAGCTAATACGTCTTTCAACCAGGGGACTACCTTCTAATCAAACGTTTAATTACCATCTGCCAAAATCCTATTATGTTATAAATTTGTTGCATGGGTCAAATCCAAGATGCGGATCAATTTTACTTGTATATCTTATTCGCGTTGATCATCCAAATTTAATAAATGTTTTGAATAGGCTACAAGTATTATTTAGCATTGCAAGTAAAAATTTGGACATCATTTATCTACCGCCTACAGAATCAAGATAGGCCTGCCAGCTTCACAAAAAAGGTCGTGGCAATAAAGCTATTCTGAAACCGCATTTGTTTGAACTCTTGATTGGCGATATAGCCATACAATTTGCTTTCTCGTGGAGGATAAACCTGGATTGTACAATACAAAAAAATTGTGTGTCTGGTTTGATAATAATTACTAATCCTGCTGTCCTAGGTTAAGCTTACTAAATGTAGCCATGAAACTTATTTTTAGCTAATGATATGGTGTCCTAATATTTAGCTGCATAATCGTTGCAATTTTCTAAAAAAATTACAACTCATGGCGATAAATTGTCAACAAAATAAACTGAAAACAACCTACGTTGAAACTCCATGGTAACAATGCGTTGTTGGTCCTCCAACATAACTTTGAAGGACGTCGCAAGTGATGATGGCACCACCTGCTAGTGAACTGTATTCATTTTTTTCTCCAGTAGTGTTACCTACAAGGTTCATGCCAAAAGTCCATTTCACGGTGCTTGATTAAGTTTGTAAAAGCTTTTATAACGCTTAAGAGTAGTGTGGCGTGATTTGTAAGAAAAATTACCTTTTTTTGTTATCTCTTGCATGGGTAATTTTGTTAAAAGAAAAAAAACGTTTTCTCTTACTTTGTTTTCAATAGAAAAAATGCATTAAATAGAAGAAAACTAATCCAACATTTTCAGCAGAGTTTTGTTTGTACGTACACTGTAAAGTCTTTCGAAACTATTGGGCGTACAAGCATCAAACTGTGCACGACTGAACCTCTTGAGGTGAGTGACGTCATATTCAAAGGTAGCTTTTTAATTTGCATTTCTTGACGGAGGAAAACCATTTTGACCAACCTGCAAAAATTTCGTCCTTTTTGGGCCTAAGATGTCGTCACAGTTAACGCTTGTTTGTATTTTTTCAGAAGTACTTACCGTGAAACGTGATTAAGAGCTTTTTTTATTAGAGAAGAACAAGGTGCTTGCAGTTAGAAAACTGCAATGGCTTAAGATCAAATGACAACGCAACAAGCGATTTTTTAAACATACCTCTTTTTTGCATGGACTATGATCTCATAATAAATCAGGTACGATTAAAATGAAAAAGCAGCTAGCTGCGTGTAAAGTTGTTACAGTGATGAACCTCTGATAAAACGGACAAAATTTTAAGTGCGGGTAATTTTAGTGCATTTCAACTTCATCTATAACAGCGTTGTCAAACGTACGGCCCGCAGTCCGAAATTTAATCCGGCCCGCGAAATGATTGATCAATTCGGCAGTATTGCAACGTTAGATAACACGCAGCTTGCAATCGCAAACAAATATTTGTTTTTGTAAAAAAAAGCGCGGTATGGCAGGTAAATACTGGCGTCAGCGTGCTACGCTAATTTTGTTTTAACAGTTACAGCGAGAGAGGTAGTGAATACCGGCTCAATGGTGTAGTGGTTAGAGCATGAGACCGAGGGTTCATTCCCTAAGTGGAGTCATACTAAAAGACTTTAAAAAGTGATATTCACAGCTTCTCTGGTTGGCTCTCGATCAGCATAAAAAAGTGGTAGTGTGGAGAACAAGCTTGCTTGTTGTATCCTTGTGCAAAGCACTTAACAGGACGCCTCCACCTTTGTGTGGCAAACAGGTGGCATACCCGTACTTCATCGGGTTACAATTGTGAAATTGCTAACCCAGCATGTAAAAGATGACTCTTGGGTCCACACCAATGGCAGTCCGTTTTGTTGCTGATGGGATAATAGTCACAGATGATTGGTTCGAAATGGGCCGCCATCTTTCCCCTAACCTAATTTCAATTAGGTTGACAGCATGAACGTGGATGGCCGTACCTCTATCCCAAGGTAGAGAAGGGGTAATCACAACAACAGAAAGGTAATGACTTTTTTGTTTTGGAGATCAGTACCATTTCGGGTTTGCCTACATTACGCCATTTCCGGAGATCGTTGCCCTGAGAAGTGGTAATCCCCAAATAATACCACTCGCCATCGATGGGAATAGATTTGTCTGGTTGGTGTGCTGCGAAAAATGGTTTTCTGTGCCGGCAGACAAAAACGTTTGGGGACCACTGACATGCAGTCTTGCCTGCTTAAATTTTTTTTTAAATGGAGTCTGGCCCGTATAAAATCCAGGTATGTAAATTTGGCCTGCGGCACTGAATAAGTTTGACAAACCTGGCCGACTGCAATTCCGTTATCGTATATAACGGACCAATTTTTCAGTCGTGTTGAGATAAAACAACGTAAACTGCCTCGCCTATAACAGACTCATTCTTCAACAAAGAAAATTACAACTTGTAAAGTTGTGACAGAACAATAGCGACACATGGAACAGCGTAACGTAGCGTCATATTTGTGTATAACCTTTTCGTACCGATACTGAATAGTACAATGACTAAATTCATTAGTTCTGTGTTGAGTGGGTCATGCAAATAACTCAGGAGCACAAAACTTGGACTAATACATCTAAGCTCGAGCATAATAAGCTTGTATAGGGAGCATCTCATCATTTCCCTATGTAACAGATTTCGCATTTAACGGACGAAGGTCGCTAGTTCCGACTTCCCCGTTATACACAAGGTTTATTGTATTCAATGTTATTTCAAAAGCAAACAAAAAATATGCCGCTTGTGAGAGAAGAAGCATAGGTCTACGCTAAAGCAGGTTTTCTTAAGCAAGGGTGCGAGGGTAGTGGATCAATAACATTGGTTATATAAATAAGCGGCTACTATGTCAGTAGCAAACTTCAATTTTCAATTAATTTTAGCTTTGAAATGTACAAGAGCGATAAAATGCCATTCTAGAAGGAGATGCAAGAATTGTCTGGTGATTTTAAAAAAAGGAGCAACAAAGAAAATGGTCAAGAACCATTGCGTTAATGTATCAACAAAGCAGTAGGTCAAAAATCTTTTTTTTTCATGATGCAAAAGGCAAGTTACAATACTTCCCATTTGTACGTGGTCGTGTCGCAAACCTGACTAATTTCAACTTCTTATGCATATTAATGAATTGTACCAAAATTAAACAAATTCTTGATTTTTCACGTTCAATCTTAGAGGAATCACCGCAACTATTCGCATCTTTACCCAGTGATACCAGGATGCCGTGAGAGAAGTCTGCCAGGGGCTATTGATTTTGCTGACAATAAAAGAGTTGCTTTTAAAAAATAAGTGTTTGCTAGCAAGCTAAGTTTATATGTATAAAACATCGCTTTCATAGATGATACGTGTCACAGATGTTATGAAAAGACGAAATGTGGAATTACTATTTAGTATGTTTGCATCAAGCTGTTTCCAAACAAGTGTTAAAATAATTGCGTAGGCGTAGAATTTTTAGGCTAACTGTATGTTGAAGGAGTCGACTTAAAATAAATCTTTGATGTAAGCTAAGCGCTTGCCAAAACCAATTTGCTCTATGTACCTCAAGAAATTACCCACATAATACCTATTGAGTGCTTTTGGAAGTGGGCTAATGGTGGTATGGCGATCGAGTTTCTGTAGTTCCCACAGCACGTCTGACTCCACATAACGGATATATTTTAAAACGTAAACACAACCTTGGAAGCACGAATCTTGATTTGAAGCGAATTTAATTTGAAGCCAATCGAATGCAATGAATTTAATTGAATGAATGAAAATAGCAATACCTCTTTTTATATGCTTGCTTACTAGGTTACTTGGCCGCACGTCAGACGGAACCACGCCTGGCCATACGGCTTAGTCACCCAGTATTGTTACAGCATGATATGAAACTATGTTTATTCTTTTATGACCAGTTTTTAGGCCAAAGGATGATTGTAACGTTGAGGCCACGAATGATTTATAACAACGATACACCTTACAACAACGAGCGTACGAACAGAACGAGAATGTTTATTAGTCACCCACATGATTTCAGCTAAACATCAAAACCATAGATATATTAATGGATAAAACCCTCCGTGAAAATGCAACAAACAAGCCTGGATTTAGTTCACTTGGGCACTTCACAATAGATTTGCACCACAATCAATGAGAAAATATGATGAAAACTGTAGTTAAAGGGGTTTGCAGCTCTTGAACAAAATTTTAGCACAAAGGTAAGCTGAGGGTAGGTTATAGCATTCTGTAATGAGTATTTTCGTTAGCAAGTGTTAAGCTTTTTAATGTGCTAGTTGAAAGTCTGGTTTGAGTTCTTACCCTAGTTCAAATTCAGAAGCAGAGACAACTTTAAATCATTAAACCCATTGCCTTAAAGCAACAGCAAGTAGAAAGTCTGGCAATGCCGAAGTTTAATGTTTTTTAACAGTTACTTCGGCGTTCATTCGTTCAAAAAGATGAATGTTGTAAAAACGTAGATGTAGCCTAGTTTTCTTAAAGGGCAGCTAGTGCTATATGTGCCAGTTTAAAACCAAACCTGTTAATGTTGGTACAGTAATGAGAAACGTTGGGAAAGCGGCAAATATTTTTACGTAAAGAGGAAAGATACCGTCAACAAAACTTAGTATTTATTGGAGACAAACTAGTTTTTAGAGTTGAAACAGTTTTGAAATTGTTCTAAAGTAAACTTTGTCCACATGGTGCTGGTAAGTTTAAAGGATGCTGCTTTATGAAGTTATTTGTTAGCAAGCTGTTGGCTTTTAGGCTTCCAGTTACTGTGACCAAGTGCAAAATGAGACGTTATGAATATTACATAGTTACTGTTACGCAAAATGTAGATAAGACTAGAATTTAAAATCGTATCTTTATCGACAGCAGTGAGGCGCCAATTGTCTAGGTTGATATTTATCGTTTTGGATGCTTGACTTGAATTGATTAATGTTTTGTTTGAACAATTATCAATTTTGGTTACAAAATCAGATATACACATTCTTTAATAGTTAATACGAAAAATAATACGCGTTATGGTAAATGATGAAGAAGTTGATTAAGCCGAAATTCGTCAGAAAGATTGCAGTTCCGTAGAGTTTGTATTTAACTACGCCATAATTTGATTGATAAATTTTTCTAAAATCTTACAAAAATGCTTTCACGTGTAAGGAATAGCAAAATTAATGCTATAAGTACTAGTAATTTTGGTTGCATCTATTTTTGATCCCACAACTACCAGCACTGTGACTTCCCCCTCCACTTCTCCAGGTTGTATACCTTCACTGCTCAATCTGGCCCCCTCTGCTAATGCAGCACTCTCGCCTCACCCTGGCCTTCATACCTCTTATCCTTTTTCCGCCCACTTCGTATCTTCTTCCTCTGCACTTTCGCTACCGCCTCATGCTCCTGACTGTTTCTCTTTACCTCCTGCTTTCTCTTCTCTTTCTTGACTCCCTCAGGGCTCTTCAATGGAATGTTGGGGGTCTTCGAGCTAGTAGCATTGAACTGCTACACTTTCCTTCGTCTCATCTCGTTGAATTATTTGTATCCAGGAATCTAACCTTAACTCATTTTTCTTTTTCGGATCCCTGGATTCACTGCTCTGCGATCTGATTGCACCCACTCCCGGTCTGGTATTTTTTCTACAGATGTCACACACGCTAGTGGCTGCGTCATCATTTTTGTCAGGCAGAGCTTATCCTTTTCTGAACTTTCTATTTCCTCTCTTTCTTCGCTTGACCCCTACTCTGATTATGTAGGGGTCAACATCTCTCTAAACGACTCCACCTCGCTCTCATTGCTTAATGTTTATGCTCCCCTATTCGCTCTTCCCCCACGGATAGCAGAACCAATTTTTTTTTCTCCCGCCATTTTCCCTCCTCCAGAAATCTCTTTATTTTGAGGGGCTTCAGTTGCCATCACCCTCTCTGGGACTCAAAAGGTACTTCTGACCCCTGTGGGGAGGAAGTATTTGATTGGGTCATCTCTTCTGACCTCCTCCCCCTTCAATAACTCTGACGCACCTACTCTTCTCCATTGCTCCTCTGGCAGTCGCTCCTCCCCCGATATCTCCTTTGCTCCCTCCTCTCTCGCCCTTTCTTGCTCCTGGGAGATGCTTCAGGACCTGGGCTCTGATCACCTACCAATTCTACTAACCGTTGCTCTTTCTCCTGTCTCTCGCCTCAACGAATGTCTCCCTTTCTTCAATTTTGAGAAAGTTCGTTGGGATGACTTTGCTTTTTACTTTGACTCTCACTGTCCTTCTGCAAAGGAATACTCATCTCTTTCCTCTGCTGCTGCTCTCTTTACTTCTCTGACACTGAATGCCTTCCTCACGATCTGGTGCTCTGGACTGACGGCTCTGTTTCTTTTCTTTTTGGCAAGGGCGGCTCTGGCATCCTTGCCTACTGCTCTCTCTGTGGCACTGAGGCCGCCCTTTTCTTTTCAGCAGGCCCAGTATGCTCAAGTTTTTCCGTTGAAGCCTGCGCCATTCTGCACGCTCTTTGTTGGTCTCGGCAGCACCAACAAGTCTGCCATTTTTCTTCTTTTCTCCTACTATCTGGCTCTCGTTCTGTCCTCTCCTCCATCTTTCCTTCTACCTCAATCTCTCTGGCACATCTGGCAGGAACTGTCTTCTCTCTCTCCTCCTGTTCTATCAGGCTGCAATGGATCCCCGGACACTGGTTTCTCCCAGGAAACAATGCAGCTGATCAGTTGGCCAGACGGGGAGCGCTACTCGTGCCCTCCGCAATCCCTTGTAGTCTCTTATCCCTCGTATCCACTCTTGTCTTTTCGCCGACTGGAGGCGTACTGTCTCATCGAAGTATTTTGATACACAGGTTCCCTCGATTTCCACCGAGGAACTTGTGCTCCTACGTCACGCTCGCTGCGTCCTCTCTCGTCTACGCTGCAATGGACACAGCCTTCTATTAGGTTCCTATCTCTCTAGGATTGGCAGAATCGAGAATTCTTCTTGCAGCGCCTGTGGACACCCGTCCCAGGACACCTCTCATCTCATTCTGCACTGTCCAGGTACGGACTCTTTGCGCCGCTCGCTCTCTGGCTAATGTCTGTCTCTTTACGACCTCTGGTCCAGACCCTGGGGAGTTGCTCGGCTTCTGGGGCTCCATGGTCTTCCGCCATGCCCCCATCCCTTGGAAGGAGTCGAGCAGCAACAACAAAAACACCTAGTGTTTTGTGACGTGTGCAGTATTTTGTTGCCGACCATGCGGTCGGATATTTTCAGCTCTCTTTCGTTATTGATCGTCGTGGCAGACGCAGGTGTTCTCGTTATCTGCTACAACTTCTATCATGGCTGGACTTTGTGGCAAGACGGACGTGATTTTGATTGTCTGCCATAACTGCGTGAATTGATGCAATAAAATATTACTATCGTGCTTCCTTCCTTGTGATTGCCATAGCTCCCAGCAATTGGGGTTCAGTCAGCACGCTGACGTTCAATGGAACTTATTTCCTACACCCTGCTGAGGGCAAACATTGTAATTTTTGTCATGGTATCGGCCATTTCAAACGCGTATACTTTAAAAAGCTAAGGCAATCCAAGCCTACCGCTAATTTAATAGCATTAGTACGGCCGAACCTTACCAAGAGTCTGGCGCTGTTGTATCACAAGTTGGTAACAAAACTGAAACAGTGCTGATGCGTGTATCAATTAGTAATCGTGCTTGTAGAGTAATGCGTTTTATCGTTGACACAGGTTCTGATTAGTGCGTGATTGGCCCTCAAAATTTACGTGAATTAGGTCTGACTCCTAGTTGTTTGCAAACACCCACTGTTGAGATGCGCAACGCGGTAACGGCAAGCGGGGAACAAATGCTCCCAGGAAGGTTCTGTTGTGGGTGCAAACAAGCAGATTCGAAATTAGTTGTGTTTAAAAATATCAAAACCACATTGTTGTTTGTGGACGTGTTGCAGAAACTCAACATCTTTTTGATTCATTCAGCTGAATCTTCTGTGAACCCGCTAGAACAGGCACACACTTCTTTAAATAGAATAAGTTTATCTGATTCATCGATTCTCCATCCCTTTGATTCTAATTGTATTTTTAACCCTTTCGCTACGGAACTCAAATTTTTGATGAAAAAAATTTTTTTTTGCTTGAATCACATTTAGGCACACCCAATATGGCAATTTTACAAAAAAAATTTTTTTCATAACTCAAGTAGCTGAAACTTCACTGGTACATATATGAACCACTAGGGTTTTTGAAAATATTTTACTGGTACATATGTGTACCAATAGGGTTTTACAAAATTTTTTTCATTTGGTTGTACACGTGTGTACCAATAGTAGCGAAAGGGTTAAATACTAAATTGCATTGTTGTTGGTCTAAAACCAATAACGCGCGAATAACTGGTGCTGAGCTCCTGCGACAACACCTTCTTGAAGAACTTCATGACGTATTTGAATCGCAACCACCGATGAAAGGTGAGCGGTTTAATATTGTGCTGAAGAAGAATGCTGTTCTGTGTTGTGTCTCCAAAGCCCAATCTATACCAGTTGCTTATCAACAAGCTTTGAGAAATGAGTTGGACAAGCTTCTATGTGAAGGTATCATCACTCCTGTCACCGAAGCAACTCAATGGGTGAACCCTATAGTTGTTGAACCCAAATGTGACCATAATGGACAATACAATGGTAGGATAAAGTTGTGCGTGGCTATCATCAAACCAAACTTGCAAAAGAAAGTAAAAATTTGACCACATTTTAACTCCATTTTTTTTTTTTTTTTTATTTGCCATATTTATCCTCCATTCACGAGAAAGCGAATTGTATTGCTATATTTTGGACGAGACGTCCGCACTCGCTTGGGAGTTGCCATTTCCGGGGTGTCTGGGCCACCTGTTTTCCACATAAAGGCGGGGCATCCCGTTAAGTGCCTTGCCCAAGGACACAACAAGCGAGCTTGCCGGCTTGTTCTCCACAACCTCCCCTAAATGCCGAGCGCCAAGCAGGGAAACTGTAAATACCATTTTTTAAAGTCTTTTGGGATGACTCGACAAGGAGATTGAACCTCAGGTCTACCGACTGCGAAGCGAACGGTCTAACCGCTACGCCATCGCGTCGGTTTCGCTATGAACGCCCACCGTTTGGCATCAACTCTATCAGTGAGCATTACAATCGCCGAATGTCTGAAGAATTGCAAGGATTACCTAACATTACTAAAGTTGTTGACGATAACATTGTGTACTAAGCTAATGACTTGGCCATCTATGCTACTTTTGTCCGGAAATTTTTAACCCGATACTGCGAAAGTGGCATTCGTTTGCAATGTGATAAATTTGTTTTTATCCAATCAGAAATAACTTTTGCTGGAATTGTCCTCAGTGATCGTGGCTACAAAATTTAAGATAAAGTATTAAACGCTATTAAAGATTTTAAAAAGCCCGAGACTTTGACCGCCCTGCAGTTATTTCAAGGAATGGCCAATCAACTAGCCCCCTTTAACAGAGACTTGGCAACAGCCTTTATGACCGCTCTTGAAAAAGACTGTTGACCCCTTTAATATGACCAAAGAACAGACACTGGCTTTTCAAAAGGCCAAAGACATTTAAACAAGCGACAAGGTAATTGTTTGTTTTAGACCAGGAGCCCCCATGCAGCTCTTTACAGGCTCAAGTTTAAAGAACGGTTTGGGATTTCACTTGAAGCAACAGCAATCTGACCACAGTGGGAAAACAGTCCAAACACGGTCAAGAACATTGACCTCTGCTAGAAACCAGATATGCTACCATAGGGTTAAAAGTACAAGCAATAGTATACGCCACAAAAAATGCCGCTCCTTTTTGGCAAGTACAACTTTTAAACTGTTCACCGATCACCGTCCTTTGAATAGAGTAACAAACGTAAACTTGACCATGCAAGTAATTTTAGAATTTTGAGAAGCCTCCTTAGGTTAATGGGCTACAATTTTACGGTGGAATACATCCTTGGGTTGCAGAATAAAGCGGCGGACTCCTTTTCACGCCACCCGGTTGATAACCCGGAGAAAGCGACGAAGCACATGGTGAAATGCAAACCTTTTTCCTTCAAATGTGTCGCTTATCACAGGCTCAAAAAGCCGATTGCTCTTTTCAACTCGAACATATCAGAAACGCAGCCGAAAATGACTTAAAATGCCAATTATCAAAAACCTAAGTTTGGCAAGGTTTTCCTGTGCATAAACATAAGTAACCGAAACTAGTTCACCCTTATTGGAATGTTCGAGACGACTTGTTCATAAATGATGATGACTTTCTCCTCAAAGGTACTCAAGTTGTTCAAGCTAGCCTGCGTAAACATGTGCTAGCTGATTTGCATGCCTCACATAGGGATATTGAAGGTAGAAAAGCAAGGTAGTTTATTGGCAGAGAATTGACAATGACATCATCAATATACAATTTGTAAGAGCTGCTCGAATTGTGAATTCGATCGGCCTAGCAATGTGAAAGAGCCAATGTAGCATCTACCAGTTGCGACACACGCATTACAAATCATATCAGCAGATTGGCTTGATCTTAACCGTGAAAAATTTGTTGTTATTGCAGACTAGTATTCGGGATATTATGATGTAAGGGCCCCGTTCCAAATCATATCGCTGCCTCTTGAAACAGTTGTTTACGTGAATGGTTTATCAACACAGCTGTTTGTGAGGCACTATAGAGTGATGGCAGTCCTCCATTTGGTTCGACGGAATTAAACAATTTTCTTTTACGGTGGGGTGTCGAGTGGTGCCCGTCTTCTCCTCACTATCCCCAGAGTGATTCTGTTGCGGAGTCTGCCGTGAAGTGGGTCAAGGGTTTGCTTCGCAAATGTTGGCGAGGCAGAGGGCAGCCGTTGCGTACTAAGGAGGAGTGGGTGAAAGGAATTCTCCAATGGAAGAATACGCCATACAAATTTACTGGACTATTCCCTGCCATAATGCTCTATGGCCTTCCTGGTTTAGATGCTATTTTATGTTGCAAAAGCTCATTATGCCGCAACCGGCACGACCACAAACTACGAATTGACAGGGAAGCAGATAGAAGAAAGGAAAAGTTGGAAAAATACTACAACCGAGGTGCTAAACCATTAACACAAAACGGTGGGATAGATATGGCCGAGTTATGTAATGCTATTAAGCGCAACGACGTTATCTAATCAAACTCAAATCAGGGCCAATTATTCGCCGAAACAGAATCCACCTTCGCATACGGCTAACTTCATGTTCTACTGAGCACCACAATCGTTTCTTTCTTTGCACTGGTCCTGGTAATGAAGAAGATGGGCCTCATCAAACTCGGCAGACGTTTGATCAAAACCATAATGGATGGCCAGATGTCTCCCGTCGACTGTCAAGAAGAATATCTCGGCGCCCTGGCCGTTTTAATGATTTTGTAATGGAGTGACTACACTCCACTGTATATATCTCGGGCATGTTGGGATTAATTTATGTTGTCCGGTGTCTATGGGGGATGTGATATGTCTTAGTTTGTGTATTTATTTATGGCAACACTGCAATTTATAGCATCCGTAGTTTTCTTATTCTTTGTGATTATTAAAAATAGGTACATAGTAAGAGCTTAGAGTATTCTAAGAGATAAGGCTAGGTACCAAATATTTCATAATATCTTCTTCCCAAGCTGCGTTCGTGCCAACACGAACCAGGATACCCGCAGTCAGAGGATTTTGCTCTTACAGGTTCGCTTACAGTTACGACAAAAAATTCACGCGTATGAGCTCATGCTCGGTTTGCATGTCTTTCGTCAGACTGGACCACCACGACGGGTAGACTGCTTGGCCCCACCATCTGTCTGCCACATAAAGACGGAGACATCCCGTTAAGTGTCTTGCCCAAGGACACAACAAGCGAACTTGCACGAATGAATGACGACAAAAAAGACGTAAATAGTGAGCCTAATATTTAATTGCTTGATCCTGAAAATGCATATCAATCACCTTGGCAGCCTTTCACAACTTTGATGCCTTCAATTCAAGCACTTGCTCAATTTAATTGATCGCAGTTTATTAAGCTTAAAGACGTCTATGGTAAAAACGTCAAATAAGACGTTTACCTGGGACTCGATAAACTTGGGAGACGCGTAGTGGTTGTCAGCACCTTTCCATAATGTTTGTTTAATTGATTTCCTCTAAAAAAACCATAGTGTTGTTATGGAACGCTATTTGACTGTGTCAAAAAAACATATACTGTTTATTGCTGTTTTCACAACTACAGTATCTGTTGAGTAAAGCTGACTCGGCCGGCTGAAACGATATTCTTAACCTCGACATTACTATTTGTTTTGTTTTTATTTTTATGAAAAACAGCTCAATAGATTTTTTGTTTATTTTTTTCTTTTCTAAACATAAGAGAAGCGAGGTTGCAAAGGCCTGCTTCTCGAACCTGAACCTGAACGCATGATCTAGTGTTTGCCGCGCATTTTGCACCTCAGAAAGTCTTCTGCTGTAAAAGCATCTAAGTTGCTGAAGTTTTCATCCCAAGTTATTTTATTGCAAGATGCCTCGAGGAGGAACAGCCAAAGCTCAGAGAAAGCTTGTGACTCTATCAGTTAACAAGAAACAAGAACTTATTAGAGTACAGGTGTACTGTACATCAATTATTTACATGTTATGAAGGTAAGGTAAAAGAAAATAACCTTGGTAATAGCCGATAACAGTCGATATCGGTACAGGTTTGTTTGCTAAGCTAGGCTAGCCCAACATAGCCTTCGTCAGGTGATTTACTTGAATAAACAAAACTAAATGAATATATAAATAAATAAATGTGCTTTGTTACATGTTATGAAGGTAAATGTAGTAAACCAAAATAGCCTATATAATAACGGCATTTTTAACTAAACTTCGTTACCCTAGGCATGTTTATAAGCTATGGCCTATAGGCCGTCGGTTAAGTCGGACAATCGGCTAACACGGACACCCTTCCCCCCCAGCTGTCCGAGTTAACGAGGTGAAACTGTATGAAGAAGGCACATTACTAAAACCTTTTAGATTTGAAGTTTTTGAATCGATATTGCTAGCAACAATTCAATTTCTGCAACGATGAAAAAATTTTTTTTGTTGACCAGTGTAAGTTTTCAGCCACGGTATAAAAACAATGGAAACTAAAAATTCTGAGGCAAGACTTCTAGAGCAATTGCATTTTTTTGCCACAAGACCTTCTGACGTTCTTGGCAAAATTATGGCTGACATAAAATTATTTTTGCTCTAGTTTCTTGTTGAGATTTTAACGGCGAAAAATTTGCTTTCAATTTTGGGATTTTTACAACAGCGATGGCTGAAAGAAAATTTTTTTACAAACGAATACTGATTTTCAGAAAAAGTTTCGATTCAAATTTGTGTTGCAGGTTATATGTGGTATGGATGGAAGTTAAGTTAGTATGGCATAAAGCGAAGATTTTTCAAGTCTGTGCAATGTGCTACAAAGTTCACTGCCGCCTCGACTTTCCAGTTATACGCTTGCTTTAAAAAATATAATTGAAAATATAAGCACAAAGAAATACTAAGTGTGGCGCAGGCATTGATTGGCTAGTACAGTTAAAAAAAAAATTCAATCAAACTTGGAAATTAAAAAAATTGGAAAAAAAAACAGTTATGCTGTAAATACAAATGCTCAAAGTTTTTCTGAAACATAGCTAGTATTGTCTTTACCAGCAGATGGCAATTCGTCATGCGGAACTGCGTCGTTTGCAACAATTTGTTTACGAACGAGTTTTCGAAATGGTCCCATGATTTGCTTAAAAAACATAATAGTGATACAAGCACCAAAACTAAAAATAAAAACAAACACAATCATCAACACAATAAGGTCTCCAGTTACGTGTCTTGTGAGAAAAGATATGATAATGAATAAAGCATAAATGATAACCACACCGCATACATATGCCGATTGTTTCCATGCAGATGTTTGTTGATTTTCGTTCACTCTTGTGTTGCCTAAAACCGCCGCTTCAATGAGAATAAAAATGTATAGGAATAGCCAACTAAAGAAAAACATCATGTACTCCTCCGCGGGAATAAAAAACATTTCATAGATTCGACTAAAACCAGATTGCCCAGGTTCATTCGCTTTCACAACTGTGGCACATAAAGCTGAAACTACTGCGAAATATATTGCAATCGGAAGTAGACGAAACCAAGCAGAAATGTGTTTCCAAAATGGAAGACTGTAAACCTGAAAGAGACGATGGAAAATTGAGTTATCATCAAGACTTATCCATACATTGTAATCTTGGTGATAGTCACCACAAATAATATTTTTTATCAGTTTTAGACATAAATCTACAGTTATTTTTATTATTGCGTAATTTCAAATGTTAAGCTCAAAGCCGTTTATGGATTGATTTGTTTATTAATGATTTGCTTCTTTGAATACGAGGTCTGTCCAAAAAGTATCCGACCTTAGGGCATAAAACACATGACACAATGAATATCACAAATTTTATTTAATCTTCAAAATACTCCTCTTGCAAGTGCACACACTTTTCCCAGCGCCTCTGCCACTTTTGAAGCACCTCTTTAACTTCTCTGGAATGCTCCTGAGCTCCGCCGTCGTTTTTTTTATAATGTCCTTACGTGACTGAAATCGCGTCCTTTTTAGCGTAGTTTTTAACTTGGGGAATAGCCAGAAGTCGCATGGTGCCAAATCAGGAGAGTAAGGAGGCTGTCGCACAAGTGCCGTATTGTTTTTGGTCAAAAACTTTTGATTACATGGGCGGAATGAGCGGGAGCAATGTCATGGTGAAGCTGCCAGTTCTTCTCTGTCCACATGCCTGGCCGCTTTCTTTGCACAGCATCACGAAGGCGACGTAAAATCTCCAGGTAGTACTCTTTATTGATTGTTTGGCCTTCTGGTGGGTATTCGCAATTTCCCTGAGTGTTAGATGGCGATCTTCCATCACCGTTTGGCAAACCTTCTCAATCATTTCCTCGTTTCGGCTTGTCGATGGCCTGCCAGAGCGTGCCTACTCTCCACTGACATTCGACCGTTTTTGAAGCGATTAGACCATTCATTTATTTGAGTTTGACTTAAAGCGTCATCTCCAATTTTTTTGTCACACAATTTATTATTTTTGTGGCAATACAATAACGTTGGTAAGTAACGTGCTTAAGTGCAATACCAAGTTTTGCATGCAGCCTTTTTTACTTTTGAATGATTTTACATTTATTGCAGTTGCCCTGTAACTGTCGTTTTTTGTAGGTTTTTTGCTTGTCGAGCAAGAGAAAATAATTTGGAAACGAAAGGGTTGAAATAATTTGTAAAACTAGTGATTGTTACGTAACATTGATAAATAAGGAAATCCACAAATTTGTATTTATGACACCATACTGATCCCCGTTTTGCTGTTTCACTAGAAATATTTAGAGCAGTGTTTTCTACCAGTGGGCCCCTGTGTTTTAAGCAGTGTTTGCGTCCTTTTCAAGTAGGTCCTGGAACTAGTAGGGGTGAAGATGGGATGATTTTTTTTACCGGAACGATTTGAGGATTTGTCAGTCCCGTCCCGCCATCTCAATTTTAACTGTCAGTTGCGTAGCTCAGTGGTCGGAGCGCTGTTCCTATGCTGATTTTGAGCACAAGATGCTGATTCAATTCCCACCGAAGCTGCGTTGTTGTGTCCTTGGATAAGGTGGTTTGCGATTACCTCTGCTTTAGGGTTTCTGACCAGCAGCACATAGAATAGAAAAGTAGCCAGAAATTTAATTGAAAATATATGAATACAGTCTACAACTAATCATGTATAGATTTGTCCCATGCGTGGCACCACGGTCGTCACAGAGAGAAAAGATAAAGCATCAACTAAGCCACGTAGTAATCAGGAATAAATTCACTTCTGCTCCAACGTAAATTTTAGTCTACAATTTGTAAACAACCAAAAACATTAAAAAATTATTCAAAAACTTGCGCAAAGATTCAAAGTAATTACCGTATATACTCATGTATAAGTCGGATTTCTACGAGGCGATTTTAAGGTAAAATTTTTGGGCTCGACTTATACATGAGTAATGTTTATGGACCTGTTGCTGCCGAGTCGAATAGAATGTGAATATGAAAAGAAAACTCCGTTATTATACATGCAATGTACACACCGCGGTATGAAGCCTTAACAAACGCTCATAATAATGGTGTTTCACCATATAAATGTTAAAGTTACTTCATAGAATTACCGGTATCAAATATAAGTAAAAATACGTATATATCACCAGCAAACAAGCTTACGACTGCACGCTCAATCATAGCATGGCAGCTGCTATTGTTCTAGAATATTCTAAAATAGCGGAGTCGACTTATACATGAGTAATACCTATAAAAATGCAATTTTTTGTCTTAAAAGTGTCAGACGAAAAGCTTCGAGAATGAATACTCTACTTTCTGGAATTTTCAAATTCTGTTCCACCAATCAACTCTACAGCCACATCAATCATGAATTCCAATGAGGTTTTAAACACATGGCACTTACAAATGAGCTGTAAAATACCCACAACTAGCTTGGCTCATGATTTGAAGGATTTTCTTTGCATTTGTTATACACTTTGTCAGTTCACCAAGCGCGGATGATAAGGCACCATAAGTTTTTGTATTATCTGATAATGCATTTGCCTAAAATGGTATTGTGAAAAGACAATATTTATCACATCACAATGCGATGATTAAGCAAATGTTGCAGGCCTATTTCAAAAGCGATAACAAATATTAAACAATTTTTAAGAATCGTAATACAGGGTGTCCACAAAGTCTTTAGACAATTTTATAAATTCATTAAAAAATTTTTGAAAATGCTATCAAAACAATTCTTTTTGCATATTAATCAGTTGTTGTTAAAGTTTTTTATAATATCACTTTTTTCTATTTCAGAGATGAATTAGCTAAATAAAATAATTGATTTCCAAACACGTTAAAAATGACCACGCCACAAGAAAAAGCACAATGTGTTTCTTGGTTTATCAAAACGAAATCTGATATTCAAGCACAAAGAAATTTTATAGCTAAATATGTAAAACGGGCCCCAGCAGGTAAGTCGATTGCAATTGGCATAAGCAGTTTGTGGGAACGGGAACGTTGCTACTAAAACCAAGGAGTGGATGGTCAAAAACTTCTAAAAAAGGCATCGAGCGTATTCGTCAGTCATTTAGTCGTAGCCCAACAAAGTCCATCCGCACTGCTTTCGTTCGGGCTACGTGAAAGATGTTGTGTACCGCACCAGAGTAAAAGACATAAGTGACCTTAAGGAAAGAATAACTACCGCTGTGGAGACAACTGATGAAGAAACGTTAAGAAGGACGTGGACTGAAATTTAACATCGTTTAGATGTCCTCCGTGCTACAAATGGGCTCATATAGAAATATATTAATGCTTTGAATAAAAACTTGACTATTTGCTTGATATTAATTGATCATTTCAGAGATAGAGTTTATTAATGTTATAAATATAAACTTGACCATTTAATTGATATTATTTAAACATTTCAGATATTTTCAACGTCAGTTGTAATATCAATAAATTTTTTAAATTGTCTAAACACTTTTTGGACACCCTGTATATGATCTTGTTTCAAATTTAGAAGTTATCATGGACTCTCAAAAAATGCTCTGCAGACCCAACTTAGGAACCACTGAGATAGTGGTAGATCCGATGGTTTTTGTTGATGCAATAATGTGGAATATAGACTTCTACATGTTGTTGTTGTTGTTGTTGTTTACCCGACCCCTTTCAACGGATGGGGGCATGGCGGAAGACCATGGAGCCCCAGAAGCCGAGCAACTCCCCAGGGTCTGGACCAGAGGTCATAGAGAGACAGAGAGTCGCCAAAGAGTGAGCGGCTCAAAGAGTCCGTACCTGGACAGTGCAGAATGAGATGAGAGGTGTCCTGGGACGAGTGTCCGCAGGCGCTGCAAGAAGAATTCTCGATTCTGCCAATCCTAGAGAGATAGGAACCTAATAGAAGGCTGTGTCCATTGCAGCGTAGACGAGAGAGGACACAGCGAGCATGTCGAGGGAGCACAAGTTCCTCGGTGGAAATCGAGGGAACCTGTGTATCAAAATACTTCGATGAGACAGTACGCCTCCAGTCCGAGAAAAGACAAGAGTGGATACGAGAGATAAGAGGAGAGAGACTACATGGGATTGCGGAGGGCAAGAGTAGCGCTCCCCGTCTGGCTAGCTCATCAGCCACGTCGTTTCCCGGTACAAAATGAGTGTCCGGGGACCCATTGTAGCCTGATAGAACAGGAGGAGAGAGAAGACAGTTCCTGCCAGATCTGCCACAGAGTTTGAGATAAGAGAAAAGATGGAGGATAGGACAGGATGGCGAGGAGAGAACGAGAGTCAGATAGTAGGAGAAAAGAAGAAAAATGGCAGACTTTATGGTGTTGCCGAGACCAGCAAAGAGCGTGCAGAATGGCGCAGGCTTCAGCGGAAAAACTTAAACATACTGGACCTGCCGAAAAGTAAAGAGTGGCCTCAGTGCCACACAGAGAGCAGTAGGCAAGAACGCCGGAGCCGCTCTTGCCAAAAGGAAAAGGAACAGAGCCGTCTGTCCAAAGCACCAGATCATGAGGGGGAGAGAGTCAAGGTGGGCAAGAGCCGCACCTTGGCGAGAGTATGGAGTGGAAAGGGTGGACTCCACCGTGAAGGCAGATTCCAACGAGGAAAGGGAGGGCAAGCAAAAAGAGCCTCCCTAGAACAGGGTAGAAGGAAGCATGAGTGGGTGAGTGGACGCAAGAGCTCTCCAGGACGATCTGCAGAGTTTTGGTCTCACTCCTAGTCTGGCCAAACCTGAAATAGGAAAAGAGGTTGGGAGACGAAGGGCCCGCTCATAAGAAAAAAGAGTGAAATGAGTCAGAGTGACTCGTAGGAGAGGTAGAGAAGCCTCGGTGAGTAGTACAGGGATAGGGGAGGACGAGAGGCAGCCAGTGATGGCGCAGCTGGCCGCTCGGTGGAGGCGTTCCAATTTGGTGAAATTGGTAGCGCTTAGGAAAGGAAACCATCCGGGTGAAGCGTAAGTGAGAAGGGACCGAAGAAAAGATTTATACAGAACAGAGAGGGACTCCTTAGAGGGGCCCCATGAGGAAGCAGAGATACAGCGTAAGGCCTTGAGACGTGGGAAGAACTTGGCCTTTAGCGAAGATACATGTTCAGAAAAGGAAAGAGTGCGGTCGAAGGTGACCCTGACAAAATTTGGAGTTGGATTGAAACGGAGGCGGGAGCCAAGTAAGAGGAGATTGGGCTGGGGGTTAGCCTGGTGGGGATCTATTGAGAAGAAGGAGGCCTCACATTTGCTCGGATTGAGAGGAAGACACCAGTACTCAGACCAGCGCTCCAATCGAAACAGAGCTCCTTGTGTGGCTTCCACCGCAGTGGGAATCGAGGGGGAGGAGGACCAAATGGCCAGATCGTAAGCGTAAAGAGAGCAGCTGACGGAAGAAGGCAGAGAAGCCGGAAGATCATTAATGAAGAGAGAGAAAAGTACAGGGCCAAGAACGGATTCTTGCGGAACACCTCGACGGACTCGAAAGGAACGGCTTTTGTGATTTTGGTTAACCACACAAGCGCGCCTATCAGAAAGGAAAGATTGAGTCCAACGAGCAAAGCAAGGAGGGAGGCCAGGCGAAATCAGTTTATGGTAAAGGGCGGAATGCCAGACCGAGTCAAAAGCTTTGGAGAAATCAATAGTAGACAGGATCGTCCGAGAGCCCGGCCTGGGTTTGTTAAATGGACTGAGAAAGGTACAGAATTTGATCAAGTGTAGACCGTCCAGGGCGGAAACCGGCCTGGCGGGGAGAGAGAATGAAATTAGATTCCAGAAAGAAGAGTAGACGGGATAGATTGAGGCGTTCAAACAGCTTTGAGACGCAGTAGGTGAGAGAGATAGGCCGGAAGGAAGCAGGAGAGTCGAGAGGCTTTCCTATCTTGTGTATGGGAATAATAGAAGATGTCTTCCAGATGGAAGGAAAGGAAGGCGAAGACCAGGAAAGATTGAAGATGTGGAAAAGAAAATCCATGCCAGAGCGAGGAAGGTGCTTTAGCACGGTATAGGCAACTTTGTCTGGGCCAGTGGCGGTGGACGAAGAGAGGTTGGAGGCAGCCGCAAGAAATTCAGCGGGTGAGAAAGGAGAGCAAAAGGACGAGTGAGACTCCTCCGAGCACGTGGCTCGGCGGAGCTCAGAGAGGTAGCCTCTGGCTCTGCTACGCAGGGCCTTTGGCTGAGAAACGGAAAAGTGAGATCTCAGGTAAGCGGCATCAACCGAAGCCGATTCCCTGGGAGAAGAACAGTTGGGAAAGTTAGGAGAGGAGGAAGACGAGGAAGGAGAGCCATTGATAGAGCGAAGAAGAGAGTGCACAGATTTAGGATTAGATTTAGGTGAAAGAGAAGTGCAAGTCGTCTGCCATGCCTCCGTCTTGGCCTTGGCGATGACTGACGAGGCGCGTCGAGAAGCGGAGATGTAAGCCTGGCGATCTTCATCGCTTCTGTGAGCGGCAGCGAAAGCCTTACGTCTTTCACTAACCGCTTCTTCCACCTCAGCAGACCACCAGGTTTTGGAGGGCGTTTGATGCGGCCGAAAGGAATGAAAGATTTGGCCACATTCAGTGCCAGAGAGGTAAAGAGAGCAGCAACAGAGGAAAGAGAAAGAGTCGAGTATTCCTCTGCAGAAGGACAGTGAGAGTCAAAGCAAGAGGCAAAGCCATCCGAGCGAGCTTTCTGAAAAAATGATTGGGGAGTGCCCGGGGTAACTGGGACCCTCGGGAAAGCCAACAGCCATTTCGACCCAACCCAAACGGGGCCGGGGACCGCACCACCACGTTGAGGCGGCGGTTGATTGGTGCTGTTGATTTTTTTGCTATGCTGCCCCCTGAACGACCGCAGAAGGGCAGCACACAGCTTCTTTAAAATCGGTCGCCTGTTCTCACTTTCTCTTCTCTCCTGCCCTACTCTTGCCCGTCTTCGTCTCCTCATTCTTCTTCTTCTCCCGATGAGCGGTAACGTTCATCCCAACCCTGGCCCCATTTTTCCTTGCTCTGTGTGCGCTGGAAATGTGACCTGGCGGGGCAAGTCAGTGCAATGCTGCGCTTGCTCCAAATGGGTCCATCTAAAGTGCTCACAACTTTCCTTATCTAATTTCAGAGCTCTTGGCAGCTCTCACTCTTGGAGCTGCCCCCCCTGCTGTAACACTGTGACTCCCTCCCTCCTCGGACTCCTCCGACACGTATACCTCTACTGTTCAATCTGGCCCCCCTCTGCTAATGCTGCACTCTTGCCCCACCCTCGTCCCCAAACCTCTTATCCCCTTCTGCCCATCTTATATCTCCTTCCCCTGCCCTCCCACCACCGTCCCTTGCTCCTGGCTATACTTCTGCACCTCCTGCCTCCTCTCCTCCCGCTGACTCTCTCAGGGTTTTCAATGGAATGCTGGAGGTCTTTGAGCCAGGAGCACTGAACTACTTCACTTTCTTTCATCCCATTCTGTCGACCTTATCTGCATTCAGGAATCCAATCTTAACTCATCTTCCTCTTTCCGGATTCCTGGATTCTCTGTTCTGCGTTCTGATAGCACCCACTCCCGGTCTGGCATTCTCTCTTCTGATGCCACGCATGGCAGTGGCGGCGTTGTCATTTTCGTCAGACAGGGCCTATCCTTTTCTGAACTTTCTACTTCCTCTCTTTCTTCGCTCGATCCTTACTCTGATTATGTAGTGGTCAACATCTCTCTAAACCACTCCTCCTCGCTCTCTTTTCTCAATTTGTATGCCCCCCTATTCGCTCCTCCCCAACGGATGGCAGAACCGACGCCTTTTCTCCCTCCGTCCTTCCCTCCTCCAGAAATCTCTTCATTCTGGGGGACTTCAATTGCCATCACCCTCTTTGGGACTCAAGAGGTACTTCCGACCCCCGCCGGGAGGAAGTATTTGACTGGGTCATCTCCTCAGACCTCCTCCCCCTCAATGACCCTGACACACCCACCCTTCTCCATCGCTCCTCTGGCAGTCGCTCCTCTCCTGACATCTCCTTTGCTCCTTCTACTCTTGCTCTTTCTTGCTCCTGGGAGGTGCTTCAGGACCTTGGTTCTGACCATCTACCAATTCTTCTATCTGTCCCTCTCTCTCCGGTCTTTCGCCCCAACGAGCGTCCCCCTTCCTCCAATTTTCAGAAAGCTCGCTGGGATGACTTTGCCTCCTACTTTGACTCTCACTGTCCTTCTGCGGAGGAATACTCGACTCTTTCTCTTTCCTCTGCAGCTGCTCTCTTTACCTCTCTTGCACTGAATGCGGCCAAATCTTCCATTCCTTTCGGCCGCATCAAACGCCATCCTAAAGCCTGGTGGTCTGCTGCGGTGTAACAAGCGGTTGGTGAAAGTCGCAGGGCTTTCGCTACCGCTCACAGAAGTGATGAAGATCGCCAAGCTTACATCTCCACTTCTCGACGTGCCTCCTCAGTCATTGCCAAAGCCAAGACGGAGGCATGGCAGACGACTTGCACTTCTCTTTCACCTAAATCTAATCCTAAATCTGTGCACTCTCTTCTTCGCTCTATCAATGGCTCTCCTTCCTCGTCTTCCTCCTCTCCTAACTTTCCCAACTGTTCTTCTCCCAGGGAATCGGCTTCGGTTGATGCCGCTTACCTGAGATCTCACTTTTCCGTTTCTCAGCCAAAGGCCCTGCG
Organism: Trididemnum clinides; assembly: GCA_963675345.1. Taxonomy (NCBI): domain Eukaryota; kingdom Metazoa; phylum Chordata; class Ascidiacea; order Aplousobranchia; family Didemnidae; genus Trididemnum; species Trididemnum clinides. Next base: position 36,069,258 of record OY776291.1, read on the forward strand.
TAGCAGAGCCAGAGGCTACCTCTCTGAGCTCCGCCGAGCCACGTGCTCGGAGGAGTCTCACTCGTCCTTTTGCTCTCCTTTCTCACCCGCTGAATTTCTTGCGGCTGCCTCCAACCTCTCTTCGTCCACCGCCACTGGCCCAGACAAAGTTGCCTACAGGGTGTATCACAAAGATATTCACCCCCCCTAGAGCTCAATCCAAAAGGACTAGGAAAAAAACAAAAATATTGTTATAAATTATATTAAAATAGAAATTTATTCCGTACATTAAATCAATCCTAACTAGTAATCAGTATGACCACCATGGTTTTTTCTAACAGCATCTGATCTTGCAGGATACGATTTAAGAAGATTAGCAAAGATTTCAGGTTCCTCTTTTATTTTAATTAGTTCTTCTGAAATAATAGTCTTTAAGGTTTCCACTGAATTTCTTTCCATGCTAGGAATCTTTAAAATTCTATCTTCAACACGTTTTTTCAGAATAGCTCCCAAGTTTTCAGTTGCATTTAAATCTGGTGATGAACCTGGCCACTGACTGCTGTCGAAGAAATCAATGTTGTTGCTTTTCAAAAGTGGCCAGGTTCATCACCAGATTTAAATGCAACTGAAAACTTGGGAGCTATTCTGAAAAAACGTGTTGAAGATAGAATTTTAAAGATTCCTAGCATGGAAAGAAATTCAGTGGAAACCTTAAAGACTATTATTTCAGAAGAACTAATTAAAATAAAAGAGGAACCTGAAATCTTTGCTAATCTTCTTAAATCGTATCCTGCAAGATTAGATGCTGTTAGAAAAAACCATGGTGGTCATACTGATTACTAGTTAGGATTGATTTAATGTACGGAATAAATTTCTATTTTAATATAATTTATAACAATATTTTTGTTTTTTTCCTAGTCCTTTTGGATTGAGCTCTAGGGGGGGTGAATATCTTTGTGATACACCCTGTATACCGTGCTAAAGCACCTTCCTCGCTCTGGCATGGATTTTCTTTTCCACATCTTCAATCTTTCCTGGTCTTCGCCTTCCTTTCCTTCCATCTGGAAGACATCTTCTATTATTCCCATACACAAGATAGGAAAGCCTCTCGACTCTCCTGCTTCCTTCCGGCCTATCTCTCTCACCTACTGCGTCTCAAAGCTGTTTGAACGCCTCAATCTATCCCGTCTACTCTTCTTTCTGGAATCTAATTTCATTCTCTCTCCCCGCCAGGCCGGTTTCCGCCCTGGACGGTCTACACTTGATCAAATTCTGTACCTTTCTCAGTCCATTTAACAAACCCAGGCCGGGCTCTCGGACGATCCTGTCTACTATTGATTTCTCCAAAGCTTTTGACTCGGTCTGGCATTCCGCCCTTTACCATAAACTGATTTCGCCTGGCCTCCCTCCTTGCTTTGCTCGTTGGACTCAATCTTTCCTTTCTGATAGGCGCGCTTGTGTGGTTAACCAAAATCACAAAAGCCGTTCCTTTCGAGTCCGTCGAGGTGTTCCGCAAGAATCCGTTCTTGGCCCTGTACTTTTCTCTCTCTTCATTAATGATCTTCCGGCTTCTCTGCCTTCTTCCGTCAGCTGCTCTCTTTACGCTTACGATCTGGCCATTTGGTCCTCCTCCCCCTCGATTCCCACTGCGGTGGAAGCCACACAAGGAGCTCTGTTTCGATTGGAGCGCTGGTCTGAGTACTGGTGTCTTCCTCTCAATCCGAGCAAATGTGAGGCCTCCTTCTTCTCAATAGATCCCCACCAGGCTAACCCCCAGCCCAATCTCCTCTTACTTGGCTCCCGCCTCCGTTTCAATCCAACTCCAAATTTTGTCAGGGTCACCTTCAACCGCACTCTTTCCTTTTCTGAACATGTATCTTCGCTGAAGGCCAAGTTCTTCCCACGTCTCAAGGCCTTACGCTGTATCTCTGCTTCCTCATGGGGCCCCTCTAAGGAGTCCCTCTCTGTTCGGTATAAATCTTTTCTTCGGTCCCTTCTCACTTACGCTTCACCCGGATGGTTTCCTTTCCTAAGCGCTACCAATCTTACCAGGTTGGAACGCCTCCACCGAGCGGC